>VDFB02000015.1:410635345-410759302 GCA_007258455.2 Sequoia sempervirens
TTGTAATAGTTTGTACCTTAGTGCATATACATGTTACATAAAAGTTGTCATAATGTTTGAGTGCTTTGATAAATATTTTCCACTTTGAAATCTTCGTTCATGTTTCCATGCTATGTGTTTGGTAATGATTAGCCTACAGCGACGAGACCCATATTCCTTCATCTCCCAAAGTATATCCTCCTACTAAGGATATCTTGAGGCAAGAGGAAGCAATAATGGTTGACTTATTAAACAACACAATACCTATCTTGAAAATATGTAGTACCCCTCCATTTATGCTTATGTTTTCTGCTGCATGTTTTCATACTATTAGACTATGGTACTTTGTTTGGATATTTTGATCACTGGTTCTGAGCAACAGTGGATTCACTTTGTGACATGATGATACATTGCATTACATATTTGATTTTTGGTATGCTTTGATATAGCATGTTTCCTTCTGCATAATATTACATATGTTCATGATGGACTAACTGCTATTTAATTGCCAAATTGATAGACATGTAATGACCGCATCACCGCCATGGAAAGTGCCATGTGATGTCCGGTGATTTTCTCCGCACGGTGTGCCCGCATACAATGGGATTCTATATATATATGCATGTTATTCCTTGTTGCGTGATTGCAGGTACATGACACACTGACTCCACTGCTACTCGTGTCCGAAAGGCACAAGGACTCAAACGGAAATGTTGATTGGGAGGTAGTAAAGGTTTATCCTAGTCTAGTCTATAACCCGGCCATAGTACATCACGCTTAGCTTGGGAGTCTTAGATGGTTTTGTATGTTTCGCTTGGATTATTTCGTTTGAAAGGAAAATTTAGGCAATTTTTTAATGTTAGTTTATCGGTTTTTTAATTACTACTATTTAAATTATTATTTTTAAATATTAAAATAAGGTTTTACATTTTATTTAATTAATTAGTTTGTTTGGTTAAATGGTTTGATCATAAAGATTAAATTTATTTAATTAAATAGATTAATTAATTAAATTAAATTGTTTTAAATGTGTGAATAGATTTTATTTAAAATTAATTGTATATTAGAAAATGGTGTTTTAAATTATTAAATAAATTTTGTAAATTGAAATTTCAAATTTTAAATAAATTAATTCATGCAAATCTTGAAAGGAAAGATTGATGAGAAGTGGTTGAAGATATTTTGTACTTCTCGACATGTGTGCAAGTGGCATTTATTAATTTTTATTGAGGAATTTGCAGGAGGTTATTTTGGATCTGGGAAAAAAAATATAGAGGCTATTCAATTTCTTCACGGGAAAAATATTTGAGCTCTGTAAAACTTTCTGTTTATGCTATTTTGGTAATATTGTATACTTGTGGAAGATCCCTTTGGTGGGAAGTTCTTGGTGTTGGTTATAGCTTTCCTTTGATTTGGGGTTTTTCTCTGGAGAAGCTTTGGTGGATTGTGCGTTACAGGCAACAAAAGCTTTCTTCTACCAATAGTATTCAAGTTACAGGTATTTTTCTTGTTTTAGTTTGTTTCCTTTTTTATAAAAAAAGAATGTTTGAGAAAATATTTGTTTTGTGATTCATGTAAGTTCTTCTCGAGAAATTTAGAAAATAATTTGTGAAATTTGATTTCCTCTCTGTTTATTAAATTGTGAAAACAAGGAATTTATAGAGAAATCAAAGAGCAAAACGAAGATTTGTTTTAACAGTAGGAAACTACAGAAGAAATTAAAAAAAAAAAAAAAAATGGAAGAAATTTTATGTTAAATCATCTGTTAGATCTGAAGAAGATATGGGGTTATAGAAGTTTTTAAAAATACCTCCAGATGAAACTATTACATTGAAAATAGATTGTACATAATTTATTTGTTTTAATTTCTGTCTTCTCATGATTCCTGTAGAAAATCTTATCAGAAAATTATCTCTATATATGAAAGTTCATTTGATATTTTGTTTATAAATATATATATATATGTTTATATATATATTTATATATATTGTTGTAAAAATATATGAAAATTTATTTGTGGAATCGTCATACTAAATTCGTATTAAATTCCATTTATGCGAAATTGAAATTTGCAGATTTTAGATTGTATTTTTATTTGAAATAAATGTCAATATATATTACATAGTCATATGGAGGGGGCCGCGGGGCTACCCCCACAGCCACCCCCATATGGGGCGCGACTGTCTCACAGCCGCCTCCCCATATGGGGAGGGTTGTATACACAGCCGAGGTTGTAACCCTACAAATACAGCCGAGGCTGTATAAATGGCGACTGTACATTGCTTAAAAAATGGAAATACCGATCATGAAGTATTTCGAGCATAAGATTCGATTTAGAGTTTTACTTAATATTAAATAATACTTTTATTAATATATATATATGTATTTATATATATATATATATATATATATGTATTATTTATATTACTTAATGAAATATTAAATTTACATTTATTTTTATAATGGAATAGAATTTTGTTGAGTATAAATATATATAGGTTAGGGACGATAGTAGTTATATTTATAACAGAAAGATTGTAAAAGGAAATTTGATAGATATTGATAAGTGAAATTGTGAAAGTTAAAATTATAATTAAATGATATTTCCTTTATTGTTTGAGAAAAGAATTGTATTTAAGTTGCTATAATTTCTTGCTAATTCTTTTCAATGGTTGGATTTAGTAAATTCGAATGGTAGACATTTATTTACAATTTGCTTTATATCGTGTTTCTTGATGGGAAAATTGGGAATGTCTTAAATGTACAAGTCTTCCAGACAAGTTGGTAATGTGGGGAAATATGCTTGTTTAATTAAATGCTTGTATTGGCTAAGGTTGTGTACATGATTTTTGTATGATGTTTAGATATCTGATTTTATGAATATAGTCTCGATGTTCTATGTGAAAAGTGTAGAATTTTGTGTTGTAATATGTACACCTTGTCTACCTTAGTCAAGAAAACTAGTATACCTTTGTTATGTTTAGGGGAGTGGCTCTGTGTGAGGGCTGACACACAAAGTGGTGTCAGGGTAACTTACAAAGAGTTAGTAAGTCAGTGATAACTAAATAACACAGTAGTTAGAATAAAATCTTTAACAAGATGTTTATGCCTCACTTAATGACTCTTGAGCTAGTTCAGTCTTGAGTATAAGATGAGAAGGCCTGGAATGGCAAATCAATGTCTTGTTTCTTCAAAAGATATTTGATTCCGCAATGTTTTGCAATGGGGCTAGGTTTCGTAAGAGGTTACCAGGGTAACCCAAGTTGGGGGCCGGAACCTAGGAAGAAACACCAGGGTAACCTTTGCAATATTGTGATGACACTCCACCTAAAGTAACAGTCTACCTTGTGTACTTAGTTCATTCGATTGTTTAAAATCTGGAAGCAATGTAACCATCAGTAGTTATGTACTTGTGTCTAGAGTTAGTAGATTATGTCTAGGTAGCCATATTACTATCTCCTAGCACGGGGGGTGGACCTACAGGTACCACATGGTTGGGTGGAACGTGCACCTTACTCCGTTGGGTCCCTAGTTTATGATCGTGGCAACGAGAGCTTCATGGATGGAGAGCTCGCACTTGGATATAGTTGTACTTTCTTTATTGCATTCTTGTAAATCTTGTATTTGTAACATCCCTCGATTGATATGAGGTGAACATTTGTAAATGTAAATTATAACTATTAATTGATCTACCTCATCAGATGAATGAGTTTTGTAATATCTTATCAAATGCAATGTAAGAAACAAGTTTGTACTTTATGTTGTCTTGAATGGTATTTCAAATGTTATGCAATGTTTATTTTTAAGTTTATGATTAATTAAATATATGCAATGTGAAATACTAAAGTCGTCTATGGAAACTCAAGTAGTGTAACATCACGTAACTTAATGAATGTATGCAACTAATTAACTTAATATTATTACTTTAAAAAATAAATTATTTCACCTATATACATAATTGCAACATTCCTTAGGTTATTATGACGGGGCATTACAAAATAGCATTTTCCTTTATCCTTCAGCAGCATGGCCTACTCATCCATATCAATAATCAATGACACCTACCATACCTCCACTTGACCTTTTTTCCACCTCACATAAAGAAATTTATTTACAATTCATACCTTGACCATCACGCATTAAAGCACTTGTTAGTGGCAACTAAGATGAGACGACACCACCAAGTGATCCTCCATCCTATGAAAACAAAGTGCTCGTAATACACCTATTAGTTTAGAAAGATGTTATGGGAAAGGATTCAAGATTCTTCATAAACAAGGATGTGATATAAAGACCAAGCATGAAGCTCACACCCTCTTGGAACAAATACCATCTAAAGATACAAAAGGAATAGGGTAAAAAGGTCCTCCACCTTTCTGTAAAACATTTACTCCATCCTCCAAATTGCATAAAACTTATAGACCCATTAGAAAGGGCTTATTACCCACTCCACATCTTTTGTCTAAAATTGAGTGTAACTTACGAACACTTTTACAATTTGAATTCATCACACTACCTCCTATGCAAGAAAGAAGAGACACTCAACATAGGAATAAAATACATCCTTTTGTGTGTATTACAAATTATTTGGTCATACTACTGATGAATGGTGTACTTTAAAGAACATATTAGTAACCTGGATCTTTGTTATGATTTATTTGACAAGATGATAGACTAAATAGCTATGGATTTTCTCCTTGCTATGTGGTAGATGTAGTATCATTAGATACTCTTTACCATGCATGGGGGCACAAGATGTTTTTGTACAATCATATTCTATCATTAAGAAGCAATGCAATAAAATCCATATAGGCTTGATTTTTCCCTTACACTTGGGGGCAAGAGTAGTTAGCCTTTTATAAGGTGTATTCCTTTAAATAAGTGATCTTTTACCTCTTCATTATATCCTTAAAATATCAGTGTAGTAGGTACAATAAAATTTTAATGGGGGTATATTACCCTTCATATTACAATTATCAAATAAAATGGCCCCTTTCTAGTTGTGATATTATACATCCTCTAAATGTGTGGCCTATTATCATGTTGTGTCGTCTTTAGTAGTAATATCACATGGATTTTCACTAAAGTGTGGTCCCCTCAATCTATGTTAGTGTCTCCTTTGAGGTGGTATTAGGCTTGATACCCCCCTAAAAGGTGTGATTGTTCATAAAATGCCATGTCCTCTTTGTGGTAGTATTACACTTGATACCCCTAAGGTGTGACCCCCTATGTATTGAGTATAATCCTTTGGCATATCATAATTTACTTGTTGGCCCCCTTTGTGGTGGTTTTATTTATAAATGCCCCATGAGGTGTGGCCTTTTGATAGTCTTCTACTATGGCATTAAACTTTATACACCCCTTGAGGTGATAGTCATATCCCATGATGTTAAACTTTGTGCACCCCCTGAGGTAATTTTTCATCCCCTATGACATTAAACGATCCCCCACGATGTTAAACCTTAATGTGCTCCCTAAGGCATGATTTTGAAAATAGTCCATGGATTTTATATAATGCAGCTTGTTGATTCATGAACTTGAACACATTTTAACATGGTCACATAGCATAACACAACTTTCTTGCTAGTGGAGCCATGTGTTTCATGAGATACTGATGCAAGAGCATCTAGAGCGAACAAGCTATCTGCATCACTCAAAACATTTTTAGGTTTAATTTTCAATTTTGGTTTGTTCTAGTTTGTTGTTCTTTGGCATTTCTCAGCTTCACAAAACCTCGATGTCAAGACAAAATTGCAAGAATTAATTTTCATCAGTAAATGGTGGCATTTAGTGACTTTACCGCATCCCCACGACAGGTTGTGTGAACAGTTGCAATTATGTGGGGACACCGTGACCCCACTCTAGTTGGAATGGATAGTTGAAATAGCACAAGAAACTGCTACCCCGTGATGGGATTTGTCAATAGTTGTGGTAGCATGAGGTTACTGCTACCCCACGATAGGCTATGCCACCAATTGCGATAGTGTGGGGATACCACTGCCCTATGGTTAAGGAATGAACCATTTGTGGTGTTGCGGGTTTACCACCACCTCACAAAAAGAATGCCAGTGATCAGTGGTTTTGAGATTTTGTGTTGGGTGTTGACAGTTGGACCGCTACCTTGCGACCGTTATGAAAAGGTATGGCAGGTCTACGGGATGATTTATCAACTATAGATCTTCTCTACGATCTAAGGCTAGTATTCAACTAGAACCAATGAAATTCCAATGGTCATGTGGGTCTGAATTTAGTAGAGAGAACAAAATAGAAGAAGGGGGAAGAGAGAGCTCAGGATGAATCGAGAAAAGGGAGGAGAGCTCAGGCAGAACAAAGAGAGAGAGAGAGAGAGAGAGAGAGAGAGAGAGAGAACTCAACACAAAAAAGTGATGGAAAATTAACAGACTGAGTAGAAGATTGCCCGTGTGAACAAAATAATGTCAGGAGATTGTTTTCGTAGAACAGAGAAAGAGTAGGAAAAACTGTGAAGGATGCAGCCTTGAGGGCCATCAGTTGTAATGTAATGTTTGTTATTGAATTAATAAAATCAATATTTTTCTGTTAAATTTATTCATGGGGTTGTGTCATGAGTTCCATTTTTTGTTTTGTGTTTGAGTGGATGCAGAGGGGAGTACCCTCTTCCATCAATTGGTATCAAAGTGTGTAATCTTGAACGTGGCTAGTATCCACTTAGACCGTGGGTGAAGCGTTTGTGAAGAGTGAAGAAGCCTTGAGAGGCCATTGGTTCCATGGGAATCATGGTGAATATCCTCCAATAAAGATGAGGTTGGGTAGAAGGTGTGAAAATATCTTCCACTAAGAGGAAGTGGGTAGAAGAGATCGTGAGGGTGCATCTTCTAGAATCCTATTAGGTAGAGGATAGTGGTGAGAGTTTGTTGTAGGGGGAACCTACAAATGTAGTGAGTTTTGATTCTAATTTGCTGGTGGTTGCAAATAGAAAGTTTGTCATACTTTTTTGGAAAAATGTCTTGGAGATATGGAGAGAATTTGTGGATTAAGAAGGAATATTTGAAGCCACAGGAATTGAAACAAGAACCCATCTGAAGGAGCGAAGTGTTTTGAACTGTATGCAAGTCTCCAGGGTGGAAAATGTTGCAAAGTAATGGTGGAAAGTGATAGGAGAGATAATTTGGTTGCATTGGAAGTGGTTGAGAAATTAAACTTGAAGTGGATGAAGCACCCGAAGCCATACTATGTCTCTTGGTTGCAAGAAGGTCATCAAATTTGGGTAAGTGAACAAATCATTTTGAGTTTTCATATTGGCAAATATGAGGATGAAATTGTGTGTGATATAGTACCTATGGATGTTTTTCATGTATTATTGGGATAACCTTGAATTTTGGATAGGGAGGTTGTACATAATAGCAGCATAAACACTTATAGCATAGTAAAGGATGGGAAAGAAATATGTGTTGAATCCATTGCGGGATAAACTAGAGGAAGTGGTTAAGGAAATTGCAGCAGTATGCTCTAATGAGTGTATGAAGGAAGAAAGAAACATCAAAGTTGCAGTAGGTGAGAAAGAAGTGGTTGAGAATCCTTTGAAGGATGCAAAGAAGAAGGAAATCATTGCAACAGGTATACAAAATGAAGAAAAAGAAGAGGTCCTTGTGCAAAAGGATCAAGATGAATGAGAAGAGATTGCAACTGAGGTTGTGAATGTTGAAGAATATTTCTTGTTGAAGATGGTGGTGATAGAGGATGAGTGGAAGGAAAAGCTTGCAGCTATCGAGAATGAAGATACAACTGAGATTGCACATTTTGCAACAGATGATGAAATTGCAATAGTGGGAGAAGATGTAAGATAAAATCTTGGGGAGGTATGTGAAGAAAGAATGAAAGTGCAAGAAAATGAAGAAGTGATTGTAGCAGTAGAGGTTGTAGTTGCATCTGGTGAAGATAAGAAGATGCATGTTGTAGCAAAAGATGAGGGAATACAAGTTGGAGTTGTGAACAAAGATAAGGTAAATTTGTTTATTGATATTTTTTTTCCAAATAACATGGTTAGGAAACAAAATCATGTAGAGAAAATGGAGAATGTTGTAGATGCAGATTGGTGTTTAGATGTTGTGCATTTATACATAGAAATTGTAAAAGATGTTGCAATGTTTTGGTGGAGGTGGTCAGTCTGTAGTGGGTTGGATCCCATGAATGAGAAGAAAAAATTAGAGGGTGTTTGGCAGAGCAAGACGGTTCATGGTGGACATGATTCCATAAGAGGAAGGAAGGATGAAGTGGAGTGTTGTAGGAGGAAGATGGTGAGTGTTCTAGAAATATGCTGGAAGAGGAGAAAAAAGGGATAAATGGGTGCACTTTTTACAGTGATGTGGTTCACTACAAATTGTTCACAATCTCAAAGGGTGGTTCTATCACTCAACTCCACCATTGTGAACCTATGCTGCAATATTTCTACTTGGTGTGTCTGATGCAAGAGAATCCAGGGCAAACAAGCTATCTGCATCAATCAAAACATTTTTAGGTTTAATTTTTAGTTTGGGTTTGTTGTTCTTTGGCATTTCTCAACTTCACAGGACCTCGATGTCAAGACAGAATTATAGGAATTAATTTTCATCAACAAATGGTGTTATTAAGTGCCTTTACTGCATCCCCACAGCAAGTTGTGTGAGAATTTGCGGTTATGCAGGGACACCACTACCCCACACTAGTTGGAATGGACGACTATGATAGCATGGGAAACCAATACCTCATGATGGGATTTTTCAACAGTTGTGGTTGTGCGGGGTTACCGCTACCCCACGACGGGCTATGTCACTCACAAGAAAGAAATTAAACATGGGAATTAAATTATGCATGTAATATTTTTCCCCGACACTTTTGATTCCCTAAAAAGCAAGAATCTAGTCTAGGGCACACTACGCCCGACACCAATATTTTTGGCTCCAAATTTGAATATGTCGGTGTCAGTAATTATATTCTTTTAATTTCCAATTTAAAATATCAGCTATCGGTATTTGATTTTTGGGAAATTAGAAGAATTGCATATAGATACTAGTCATTTATCATTTAAAATCCTAGCAACTTTTGAAGAAGCATAATTAAGAATTCTATTGAGAAAATTGGAGATCCTAAGAGCATTCAAAAGTAGTCAAGAGAAAAAATATCAATATTATTGTAACATTTCATCATTCAAGCATCATGTCATATGCTATGTGAGTTTTGTTTATGTTTACATGCATTTTTTTATGTGTACTACCACTTGTAGGTGATCAAGTCAATTCAAGTCAAGCAACAATTGATCCTTGAAGATCATGAGTGTGACTTTAGTCCATTAAGGAGATCAAATCTAAGTGGTGAGTTGTAGCAAGGTTGTCAATTCACTACTTGTTCATCAATTAGCCTCAATCCAGCCAAGGATATTCTCTCTTTTATCATAATTTGTTATTACGGAGGTAGAAATACCAACACAGGTTTGACTTAGGAAAGCCCCTATATGGAACAACCCTTCCTATCCTTTTGTTTGTGAAGGTTACAAATATGAAGTGAGTTGAAGGAAGATTGAAGGTTATTTGTTCATTCATGCATCAAAACCCTACAAGTTGACGAATCACAAAATCTGCATTTTCTCACTAATAGACAAAGTTTTGACAACGCCTAGAAGACAAAAGCTACAGATTAGTGACCTCAGGCCTATACTTTTAGATCTAGTAAAAAATTAGGACATTCTAGGGTCCATTGCACCCTAAACCTGCAAAATCAAGCTCAAATTTATATCTTGCATGCATTTGTGTTTTCCTTTTACATTTTTGGAATTCAATTTTGTCTGTCTGCATTCAATTTATCAGAAATCATAATAGACTACACTACATTTTCATAGTTTACATATTTATTTCATTGTATCATTCAAAATTAGTCAATTAGTAATCATAAATCAACCATCACAACAACATTCCCACAAGGATTAGAACCCTAAACTCCACCATTCTAACTCTTCCTATTAGGTTTTGTAGTCAAGTGGATTTGAGATCACTTCTAATCCTTCCAAAAAAATTGGGAAGAGTGTGGTATATACCATAGATCCCTTTTCCCATTCAAAAAATGCTATTGAGCTATTTTATGTCAATATTTGATGTGTGATAAGAACATGTACTAAGGAAGGTGAACTCGGTCTTGGTATTTGAAGCACATCAATCTATTATCCAATTGTCTAAAATTGTGTGAATTAATTAAAATACACAAGTTAATTAATAGATTAAATAAATTAACAATTTTTCTTAATTTATGAGTTCATAGAATAGCTTAAATTGAATTAATTACTCAACATATATTATAAAGGTTCAGGTTAATGGAATTTATATTAAGTTGACATTTATATATTGTATTATAGGCATAGTTATTTTAAATGTTAAGAAATTTTGAGGTTACAATTTAGTCATTGTTATAATGGTCATCTCCATATTATAGAAGGTGATGCCTAGTTTGAACCTAAGAAAAGAGAAGATTGGGAACCGATAAAGATTCCTTTCTCTCTAATTTTAAATTTCAACAACAATCAACTATGGGTTATGAACTTAAATGAATTACGTTTCCTTTTGTAAGAATTTACTCACTCCTAGGTAGACATAAACATCATCAAGGATGTGCAAGTCATTAATTTAGTAAAAAAAGTTACGGCTATTTCTAGGATGTCTAATTAGGCTCCCAAAAGTTCTACAAGATTTTCATGTATAGTTATTTCAAAGATATGCCGACCTAATCTAGTGATTTGTCCTTCCACTATTTTCACTAAGGAAAATAATTACAAATTTCTTGAATATCTAGTAGTCAAAGACATAATTTAAATATATGAATGATTGAAAACACATCTAAAATTCATCATGATATATTGAGAGTATTTTGTGGTCCCATCACCTATATTACATCTTAATGACCCTTTGCTAATTGGAACATCAACACTGCGCCACCATAAACCTTCATGAACATATAATTTTTTTTTGGAGAGGTCACAATTGTCCTAATAATATCCACAAGTTACTACATGCATGATGTAGATAAAATGTTACTTATCAACAATGATGGGCAATGTTTTAAATATTAAAGACTACTTGTAGGATTGACTACAATCCTTGATTTGAACAAATAAAATAGTTGGTAATTTAATTTGGGACTTATTTCACCAAAAGTAAATTATTCTAAGTTATCTCCCTAAGTAGCACATCAATGGTCAATTATCATTAATTAGATAATGTATATTTTTGGAACATTGATTTAAGAAAATACACTTGCCATAATAAAACAAAGGTAAATGTTAACCTGTCCAACAACAAATTGTTTGACATGAACTATTGATGTCAAAAAATATAATGGATGGAGGCCTATTATATAATATTTGTGCCCAAATTTGCATGTTTCAAGATTGTCTCATAAAATACAACTTAATTTGTTGATTTTTCTTCATCAAATGAAAAAAGAAAAAGAAAAGTTGATAATTCACCAAAGAAATCAATTTATATCATTTCCATTAGAATAATTTTACTATCAAAATTTTGTATATTTTGGAAGTAGCATATTTTTCAATTTTAAAAAAATAGAATCACCATACAATTTGCTAACTAAAAATAATGGTGTATGTTATGTGCACAAATTCCCATGAAGATTCTTTTCCAAAAGTGACACAAATTTTCCATCAAAAATAATACACCTACCTATGATTTTCTATGGTTTTATTGACTTTTAGGATCCTTTTATTAAAATTATCGTTGCTACATGAGTTTGGACATAATCTTCATGAGTGTAGACTTGAACTTGAAGCTTTGACCTAAACTATATTTATGGCTCTAAACTAATATAGAATTGCATGGCATAATTCTCTCACCTCGATATTATAATATTTGAATCTTGGTAAGGATTGATGGAATTTAGAAAAAACATTAGGAAATATATTGAATTTTTAGGGTCATGCTACCCTTAAACAAACCCATAATAACCCAAATTTATGACTTCAGAACAAGAATCAAGAATAGAAAGTGAGTGCAATGGACCTATATAATGATTTATGATAATGTAATTCTCTAATATTTTTTATTATTCTCTTATAAATAATATTTGGTAGTGCCCTTCATTGAATACTAGGTTATTTTGGATGATCTTCAAATGATGACTGAATATTTTAAAAGATAACATTAAAAAAATCAACATAAGTATATGTTATGTTGACTCACAATAGCTAGTGAAATATTCACAAAAGGTGTAACTTTAAATTTTATATTTTACAAGTTTAAGGCTTAAATTCATTATTGCACAAATGACCTAGGTCAAGTATGCACTTGCTATATTGACCTAAGTTGTTAATTGAGAGATATATGGATTGAACCATTCTCTAGGATGAATGATGAGGAGGTCAAGATATGATTTTGTCATACACCACATATACATAAGAATAGTCCACTTGTAAACTATCCCTTACATTTAAAAAATTCTAATAAAAATACAGAAAGAAAAACTCAAACCTAAAGTTGACTATCTAAGAACACTTAAATTATATATAAACTTGAACACAAATAAATATTTGATTATTTGAACTTTAAAATAATTAGTTGAAAAATAATCTAATATTTACAAATGAATAAGCATTTAATACATTGGTTTTGATGCACTCATATATTACTAATTATGTTGTTTGAACTTCCAAGTAAATTTTAGAATAATTTGTATTTCATAATTCTATTGGCTTAAATTTGTTATTTTTTTTTTTAAATGGTCTTCTCGTATTAATGAAATGTGCTACTATTACATGGTAGATCTTGTTTTAGTTTTTGGTACTTAACATGATATAACTTCTTATGAACAAATCTGATAGTTGGAAACTAATGATCAATTAATGTCAGGATGTGCTTTAGGGAGTTCTTGAAGTATACATTAACCATGTAGTGGAAGCATTCACTAAGTGTTGGCATTGGGTGTCATACACCTTGAAAATCCCAATGTTTGAATTTATTATTATTTTTTGTATTATTTATATGCCTTCAAGAAAAATGGTGTATCACTTGATGTGACACTTTGTGTCATATGTTTCTTGTATTATGATTTATGTAGGAATAATTGATGTCATGTAAGATTTATAAGAGCATCTATGACATCGCCAAATGTAAGAGATTATATGACATATGCAAGAAAATATAAGAGGGAATGACAAGGTGGATTGTAACTTTTGAACAACTTATGATGTGTAAGTTATGACTTGTAATAGATCATCTTTCAAAAGAAAATGAACCCTAAGTGAAGTGTCCAAGTTTGGTGGGATTTTTTACATGGTTATGATATGTAAATTACATATTATTTTAGTTTGTTGACCCATAATGAGAGGGTCTTGTTGGATATTTATATGGAGATTTAGGTCCCACATTTAGCCCATAGTATTTTCCCATTATTTTTGGTTTAGGATTGACTATATATTGGATGCTTGTGATGGAAATTATAGATGTGTAATTTTGTAAATTGTTATGTTGCCAAAATATCTCTAAACAAAGTTGGTGTGACAAAAGAATGTGATATACTCTGTTATTATATTGTAACAACTAGTTGATTGTGGAATATATATTAAGGCTTCTTTTTTGCTGGGTGTTTTCCACAAAAGGGTTTTTCTAAGGAAAACACTATATTATCTCTATTTTTTATGTGTTTTATGTCTTTACATCTTATTACATGTGTGATTTTTCTTTTTGAAATTTTTGGATTCAACCTATTTAATACTACTATCCTAACAAAAAAATAGGATGCTTTATCTATCTTCCTCTCATTTGGTATTGGAAATTGTTGAGCTTATGAGATCCTAGGTTAAGGAAAATGACATTTTGATCTATAATACTGGTTTAAGTTAGAATTATGCATAAGAGAGATCTCATCTTAGGAAATATTCATATAAAAACACAATCTAAGATGGATAGATTTAATATCATAAAAATTTAGCTATGCAAGATTCAAATGGAAGATCTACATATATATAAATATCAACATATTATAGTTTATAGAAACAATCCTTGACTACAAAGGACACAAATTGGTTGGTATTGGATAATAAATATAGAATCCTAATAAATTTGTATTTGGTTGATTTAATGCCTCTAAATATAGTGTGAAATAACCACAAAGAACCTATGAAAGAAGTTGGGTAAGTTGTACTAGGCTAAATCCTTAGTAAAAAAAACATGAGTAGAAAGATATGATTTTTGAGGATGAGTGGTGGGGACTTGGTTACAAATAAATTGAACACATTAAACATAATTGCATGCTAGTTACACTCTATAAGTGTGTAAATGGATGATGAGGGTCAATGTATCACTTTGTTGTGTTCATTTTTGGACCTATTGGACAATTTTATGATGCTATTGGAAATACTTACAATAAGCTTATGTTTTACAAAGTGGTGGGTGTTCTACTCTTGGTGGAGTTGAGATGAAAATATTACAATTCCATTTATGATACATTAGTGACTTAAGAAAGATTGAAGGAGAAAGGAAGATCCTTGTCTAAGTGGAGATCTAAATCTCCTAGTAAATCCAAGGTAGATTACTAGAACTATGGTAAGAAAGGACACATATAAAGATGGAATGCATTGAGAGGAAGGAAAATAGTGTATCAAAATATGAATTGGACTTGAGGATGTATTAGGATGATGATGGTGGTATATTTTTTATATTCCTAGCTATGCATGCATGTGAGGGTGCATGGATGATATAATCTAGATCCTCTTTCCCCATGACACCTTATAGCGATTGGTTTTCTAACTATGAGAAGTTTAATAGTGGAAAGATCTAGTTTAGTGAAAAATATTTTCTCATTATTATTAGATGTATCCAAGTCAATATTAGATCCTCTGATGGGAGAATCAAATGTATCTTAGGATATTTTCACATTCTATTTTTTAGAATGGTACCTATTATTTTTTACCAAGATTAATGATGTGAGTGTGTAGGTATTCTTTGGAAAGGAAGGGTGTGATATGGATTATGAGGCTATTATGCCTCTAAAGTGATTTTGGGTTGGGACTCTTTTCTAAATTTATACTAGCATATACATTCATTGTAATAGTTTAGTTGTACTTGTAAAAAATGTAAAGAAGTTATGAGTTGCAAGGAGAGTATTAGCTTTTGCATCCTTAGCTTTGGAACATATAAAAAAGGTTACATTTTTCAAAGATATATATATATATATAGTAGATCTAATCTTGGAGCTCTTGGAAATGTATTTGGATTATTATTCATGCTTTTACTTTAGAGAGTGAGTTACCTACTAACAAAACTATGTTGTGGGATTAACATATAGGACACATTAGTGAGAAATATATTAGAGACTTAAATATTTTGATAGAAGAAGCTATTATTTTTTAGGATGTGTGATGGTGATGAGTAGTTATAGAGAACTAAAACAAATTTAAGATCATTATGAGCTAATAACTCTCTATAGATGTATAATTGGATTACAAGGATTAGAGTATTATTTTTTTTTGTTCTTTCTTGGAATCATGGGATAAATTGCTTATGCTATTGGTAGTACTTCCACTAATATTATGCTTGAAAAAGTGGTCGGTCTCTACTCTTGAAAGAGTTGAAATGAAAAGATTTAGATTTCATATATGATAAACTAGTGGTTCAAGAAGTATTGAATAAGGAACATAATAAGAAGAAAAAGAAGAAATATAGAGGAATATCCAAGTTTAAGGTGAACTAAATGTCCTAGTAGATCCAAGATAAACTATTAAAGATATATGATAAGAAACCTTGGATGCATAAATAATGAATGCACAAATAAGAAGGAAAAGATAGGACCAAAAGATGACTTGGACTTGAGTACTTCTTAGGGTGATGTTGGTGAAAATTTTGTAGTGTACATAGATATGCAAGCATGCATGTGAGGATGCATAGAAGATCAAATCTTGAGCCTCTTTCCATATGACTCCCCATAGGGTTTGTTTTTCTAACTATGAGAAATATTATGGTGGAAATATATGGCTTGGTATAAATATTTTCTCATTATTATTAGATGTGGTTGATTCAATATCAAATTATCTTATGGGAGGATCAAAGTTATCTTAGGATTTCTTTAAATTGTAGGTTTTTCATAGAACTTCTCATCTATTAGCAAGATGAATGATATGGGTATGTAGGTATTTTTTAGCAAGGAAGGAAATAAGATAGTTTGTGGTTCTATGGATATTTTAAATGGATTTTTGGTTGGGATAATTTTCTATCTTGATGCTAGCACATACTTTCACCATAATAGTTTAGTTGTACTTACAAAAATTGTAGATAATTTATGAGTTGCAAGGAGAGTTGTAGCATTTATATTGCTAGCTCTATAACCTATAGAAAGGTTACAAGTTACAAAGAGAATTGTAGTGTCTAGTCATGACACACTTAGACATGAAATTTATGTTATTAAGAATGCTCTTACCTTAGAGATAATATTACCTACTAAGAAGACTATGTTGTGGTATTGATTTATTGGCCACATTAGTGAGAAAGGTGTTAGAGTCTCAAAACATTCTTATAGAGGGATTGTTTGTTCTTTAGATTTTATTTTTTATGACCATTATATATAGTTAAAAAATAATGTTCAATTTTATTCAATTGCTACTAAATTTTTAGATATTTTTGTATTTGATTCATAGTGATGTTTTTGTTATAGTAAATGCACTTTCATTTGTCAAATATTGGTATTATATAATTATTTTATTGAAAATTTATCTAGGAACGATTGGGTATAATTTCATAAGAAATAAATATAGTGTATTTAGTTAGTTCAACGAGTTTAATTCTCTTATAGAGAAACAAACAAGATGGTAGATCAAGTGTTGATAATACTAATCGTGGGGAATATTGTTTAACATAGTTTGATAGATTCTATAAGGATAATGGCATTACATTGCAAAAGACAACTCCATACACCATTAGTAGAATGTATATGAAAAAAAGATGAATAATATATTGATGGAAAAGGCTATGAGTATGTTTGGTGAAGCCACTTTGGATCAATTTTGTTTGGTAGAAGTGATTGACACCACCTGTTATCTAATTAATATATATCCTACATCAACTCTTTTTGATAAAACTTCAAAGGGGGTTTGGATGGGAAATAGTCCCTCACTGAGGCATATGCTCATGCTCCCAAGGAGGAGGTCTAAATTCAACTTCACAATGGTTAAGTGTATCTTCATCAACTACAATGATATTGTGAAGGGGTATAATATCTTAGCTCTGGTGACATGAAACATGGTGTATAGTCAAAATGTGGCCTTTAGGTATCCTATTGTTAGGACATTAAAGGATGATGTAAATTTAGTCATACATCAACAAATAATGACTAAGGAGGATGTTTAATACCTGGAATACTAAGAGGGGTGGGTGAATTATTATTCTTTGAAACCACTTAAGCATGTATTAAAAAAAAATCATCAAAATCACAGAAATGAAAAGAAACAATTAAAGCATGCATCACATCACATAACACAAGAACACAAAATTTGCATGGAAAACCTAAGAAGGGAAAAACCACGGTGAGGATTAGCTCACAATATATTATAATTGGTTACAAGATATTATAGAAAGGCTCACTGCTAGGTGGATTCACTATCTAGAGGACTCACTATCCAAAGAATAAGAGAGAAAGAAGAAAGGGTGGCATACTGCCAATATTTAAACTGATACAATGCATCTATAATATGTTGGAGATAGTTCCACTAAAGATCAATACACTGACATAACACACTTCATGTTTCTCAACACTTACACCTACTCTACTCTTCTTTGCATCACATTTGCATGCTCTACTTAGGAATTCACATTATACTTTTTCTACACCACACACATCATACACATACACTCTACAACCCCAAAATGATCTTACATTTATATACATTACATTCACAAAAACCTACAACATCAATTAGGTCGGCCTAATTAGATGAAACATGTAATACATCAACTTGTCAGCTCAAGATCCAACCACACACACCTCACAGCATAAACCAAAACTTTTAAATCATTAAAATATGTCAACAAGGACCTATAATTACTCCCTTAAGTTTTCTCAATTCATACTTTAACTTTGCACAACCCCAAACTCTTTAGGTCAGCACTCGATAGTAAATACTAGTGATATGAACCATCTGTTCATTCATAACACAATGTGTGAACCACCAAAAGAGTTTCCACTTGGAAAAATCATGCTTTAGACACTTGTAAGAACTCCCACAAAAATGAATAACCAAATATTCTTCCTCGGCGAAATACGGGGCATTCCAAACATGTACACTGCCAAAGTAACTCTATCACTAGCAAACCTGATACTCTATCAATCATAAATTTTACACGAGAGGACATCAAGACATGAAACTTTAGATTTAGGACCCTCCAACATATACCAAATTTACCTTAGAACTGCATGACCAAATTCTTCATGGCAGAGCAATGCAGACCTCATAACAAGTTCCCTATACATTGAAAACTGGACTCTATGACTTAGCCAAATATCCAACACATCTATTCTACACCAAATCAAAACTCTTGCACTTGTATAATGGATTTCCATCATCATAATCAATCATGCTCATAAAACATCAATGTATCAATTTTGAAATCAATGACAACTCCATATATGCTTGTGCTCATGTTTCCAACAATGTCATCAATGACAAGCAAACTTCCAACAATCTCCCCCTTTTTCATTGATGGCAAAATGTCCAACACTCATCTCCAGATATTCTCCAAAATACTCTCCAACCAACTATTTTCTCAACTACTCTCCCCCTTTGACATCAATGGAAAAGGGTGCATTGTTCAAGCATATATACTTACTCCCCCTGACTGATATAGATGTATATACACATGAGAGTAGCTCCCCCTAACAATTTTATCCATCAAAAATGACCAAAACTTGCATTGCTATACTATCCACTATATTCCACACATATATGTATATAATTTGAAATTGCATAAAGATAATAAAAATGTACACAATCAACTAGATGAAAGAAAAACATTTTTGTATGACTCCTTCAATTTTGCAAGGAGTTCCTCCTAATACTTTTTTCCATCTTCCCAACTCTTCTTGACTAAGCCAAGCATGTGACACTAAGTTTCAAATTGCATGAGGAGTTCTTCACCTTCATTCAGAGTACTAGGTATTGGATTTAACCTTGTTACCTTCTCTGCATTAGCCAAAGCACTAATCAGAGATGTAAATCTAGCATTTACTAGGTCTCTGAGCTGACTGAACTACACTAAAATCTTTTCCTTTTGGGTGATTTTCCTTCTTTTTTGGACTTCTTCTCCCTCATATTGATCATAAAAGCTTATTTCTCTTTCTCCACTTTTTTCACACTATTAGTATCCACAATATAAACTTTTGCTTTCTTTACACTTGTCTCTACTTGAGAAAAAATGGTTTTTATTTTCTAGACCAACTATGGTCCTTTTCTTCTTCCTCATATTCATCTACATTTGTAGTCACACACTGCTCTCTTCTTTCCTTCTCTTTTATTCTCTTCTGTGGAGTACTTTTTTTTTTGTAGGGGCACTGAACGATTATTTTCTTTTCAAATCAATTCTAGGTTTAGTCTTAGAGGACTTAGAAGCAAGTGAAGAGGGGGTAGAGGTCCTAGCAGACCTTCTAGCAATGGGGCCACCTTCCAGAGGATTGTACATGCCTTTGGATTTATCCACAAGGTCTTCTGGTAATCCCATCATCTCCACAACTTGTTCCTTCATCTTCTCCACATTCCTCTTGATCTCCTTTGATTTGTGCTCCATATGCACAACACTGAATTTCTCCTCATATGTTCCATATCTCTCTTTTGTAGGATCTCTTGGAATACTTAACATGTGATTAGCAAGACTGATGATCACACTCTCTTCTACCTCATATCCCATTTTAGGAACCCATATTGTCCTTGGCTCCACAACTTCCATCATACAACAATCTTTGCTAACCATGAAGAAAATGTCATTCATATACTTTTCAACCACACTCTTAGGTATTCTTTATCTTTCCTACATCCAAGATTGGAATGATTTGAAGAACCCTCTTAGGGATTCATATTTAGATGTTGAATCTAGATACCTCAACATATGGTCTTTGATATATTTGGCCATAGGCATATTATCTAACCACAACACATTTATTTCACCTAGAATTTCTCTAAGAAAGTAAAATAATAAACATATAATCAAGGTACCATACTTGAAGTGGTACCAAGAGCCCTTAGTCTTCTACAATTTTTCTAACAACTGTAGCCTTAGGAATTCACATAGGTCATAATCCATTCATTTCTTCACCATCTCATATGATGTATTGATTACAGTAATAGAAACTAAATTCTCTTTGTTTGTGAAGAAAATTTTGTATCCAATCATCATAGAGGCATACTTAACTGTTAGATCTTCAATGTTCTTGACTATTAGGGATCTCTTATCAAATTTTGCATCAATTAATTTCATCTCCACTTCATTTTTCATAGATTTGAGTGTCAAAACTAGTCCTTAGAACATAACCCTATCACAACCCTAATGAATTCTTTATTGATCATGTGTTGTAGGTCTACCTAGATGAATCTATCATGGATTCTCCTCAAAGTATATCTGACCCATTCATCAACATAGCAAAAAATAGGAAAGTAGTTCCACAAATCTAATTTCTTCTCTGTTAAACTTCCATGCTCAGGTTTCAACTCAAAATCTTCACCAGTAAGCTCATTTACCCACAATTCTTCCAACTTTACATTATTGTATTCTTATAATTTTGTATGAATATACATCTTTATATCCTTAGTATGCATAACCCCAAAAGGAACTTGTGAAAATGCACCTTATGGATCCATCACTTTTGATTTATCGGGGTGCTTCTTAAATTTATGTTGAGGTTTGTCCACAACCTTTACTACTTACGGGGTATACATCTTGCAATACAATTGAAATGCTTATGAAACTTAGGGAAAAGTGAAAAACTATAAATACCTTTAGATCTTTGTTGGTTAGGGTTTCTATGCACAAATTTTGAATCACTTAAACTCACCTCCTCTCTACTCTTCAAACCTCAAACACTCGAATACAAATGATCTTTTTTCATCAGTGAAATCACTTATAAAAACTTTTGGATGACCTAAAACACATTAATTGCATTTATTTGAAGTTAGGTCAAAATCTGATGAACCCTAATTATAATGACATATTCACCTTCAAACTCTTTACAAATCTTCATAATAAAATATTTTCCACCAGTGTTTTCACCAATAGGTCAAGCATGTCAACCTACACCTTGTATCAATATGTTGAAGGCATCAACACCATATCTTTGGTAGGGGCTTAATGATTGTTAGTTAAAACTTCCCCTAATCCAAAGCTCTCATTTAGTTTCCAAAGGAAACATTTGCACCAGAAGCTAATACAGACTCATTCTTAACCTCATTCTCCTCTTTCTTTTTCTAGATCTTATTAATCTCTTTCTTCATCTCTATAGGATCAGTCTTATTCACTAGATCATTCTTCTTTATTGGATCAACCTTCACATTATTTAGTCTACAAATTTCAGCTATATGTCCAAGTTCATTGCATTTATGACAAATGACAATATTTTGAACAAGCTTACTTCAACCAACTCTAGATCTACATACATTAGCCTTATGCCCAAATCCATTGCATGCATAATAATAGCTATTGAAAGATTGAAACCTCATGCCATTATTGTAACCATTCATTATTTGATTTTTGCATTCACTAGCCTTATGACCAAATCTATTGCATATATATCATTGACTAGGAAATGATATAACATTCTAATTTATTCTGGCTCTACAATCTACAACCTTATGTCCAAACTTATTGTAGGAATAATAATAACCATTAAAAGATGGGTACCTCTGTGCATTTTGGTTGTTTGATAGGTGTCTTTTGAAGTCTTTACTTTGATTTTGGACATTCTTTCCATTGCTCTTCTTGTCTCCAATCTTCTTGTGTTCATTGTTCTTCTTTTCAATATTTGGTGTTTGATTTGCTTTTGAACTTTCTCCCTTTTCAAACCCTAATCCTCCTTTTTCTTTAGAATTCTTTTTATTTGAAATCATTTCACCAAGTATTGTAGATATCTTCTTGAATTTATCTTCTTGATTTGTTGTTTTCTCTAGATATGATCTCAAAGTCACAACCTCTTCTTTAATTCTTGAACATTTTGCATATTTTCTTTTCAATTTTTCATTCAGGTATTCTTCAACTCTTTTTGCCTCTTCAACTTGCACTTCCAGACTAGTGATTATCTCATTTCATTGCTTCAAATTCTCATTAACTTCCTTGTGTATTTCTTTGAACTTCTTTATTTTCTCCCTCAACTTCTTGATGCATTCATCTACTTCCTTGACATTTTCTTTCATATCTATGTTCTCACTTTCAATTCTTTCCAGATCTTCAAGGGATAATCTAAATTCTCTATTCATATCAACCATGCAATCTTCTTCAGTGAATCCTACAATAGAAATTTCTTTTGAAGGAGTAGGATATCTCCTAGTAACCATGTGTTCAACCTCCAAGATCTTCCTCAAGCGATTAAGCTTCTTCCAAGGAACCAAGCTCTGATACTAATTAGTGAATACCCAAAATATTGAGAGGGGGGGTGAATTAGTATTCTTTGAAACCACTTAAGCATGTATTCAAAATATTTCATCAAATTTTTAGAAATGAAAATAAATAATTAAATCATGCATCACATCACATAACACAAGAACACAAGATTTATGGGGAAAACCCAATAAGGGAAAAATCATGTGGTGAGGATTAGCTCACAATATATTATGACTAGTTACAAGATATTATAGAAAGGATCACTACCAGGTGGACTCACTGTCTAGAGAAGAAGAGATAAAGAAGAAAGGGTGGCTCACTGCCAAGATTTAAACTAATACAATGTATCTACAATATGCTAGAGATAATTCCATTGAAGCTCAATACATTGACTTAACCCACTTCATGTTTCTCAAAACTTACACCCACTTTTCTCTTCTTCATGTCACATTCACATTCTCTTCTTAGTAATTCACATCACACTTTTTATACACCACACACATCATACATAGACACTTTACAACCTTGAAATGAACTTACATTTATATGAATTACATTCGCAAACACCTATAACATCAATTAGGCCATCCTAATTAGATGAAACATGTAATACATTAACTTGTCAGTTCAAGATCCAGCCACACACACCTCATGGTATAAACCAAAAATTATAACACATCAAAATAGGTCACTAGGGACCTATAATTAATCCATTATGTTTTCTCTATTCATACTTTAACTTTGCACAACGCCAAACTCTTTAGGTTAGCACCAAATACTAAAATTCGATGATATGAACCATCTGTTCATTCACAACACAACATGCGAACCACCAAAAAACTTTCCAGTTGGAAAAATCATGCTTTAGACACTTGTAAGAACTCCCAAAAAACCGCATAACCAAATATTCTTCCTCAATGGAACATGCAGAGTATTCCAAACATGTACACTACCAAAGTAACTTTGTCACTAGCAAACCTGATACTCTATCAATCATAACCTTTGCACTAGAGGACATCAAGACATGAAATTTTGGATTTAGGATCCTCCAACATATACCAAAATTACCTTAGTACTGTATGACCATATTCTTCATGGTGGAGCAATTCAGACCTCAGAATGAGTTCCCTGTACACTGAAAACTAAACTCTATGATAGTCAAATATCCAACACATTTGTTCTACGCTAGATCAAAAATCTTGCACCTATATAATGGATTTCCATCATCATAATCACTCATGCTCATCAAATGACAGTACATCAATGTTGACATCAATCACAACACCATATATGCTCATGCTCATGTTGTTGACAATCTCATCAATGACAAGGAAATTTCCAACAAATGATACAGTAGAGGTTGAACTAGAGGTTTATAATTGACCAAATAAGGATGATAGTATTACAATCTCCAAGAGATTATAGGATGAAGAACCTCCACCTAAACTTTTGAAGATGTCCACTTGATAGAGGAATTAATTAGAGAAGTATACCCACCTAATTTTTTTCTTTGTCTACTGATGCTCAAAAGTATAGAATTATGAAGGAGGTAGTGAAGAAGAATGGAAATGAGTCCTAGCTATTGTATGCAGATGATAAAATAATAAAATTGAAGAACATATGGAACCTAGTTCAATTGTCTAAGGGGGGAAACTTGTTGATTGTAAATGTATCTTCAAAAAATAATTTAGTTTTGAGGGAATTTTGAGAAGTGCAAAGAAAGGTTGGTTGCTAAGGGATACTTCTTGTAAGAGAGGGGGACCACCATGTGCAAGGCCCCAGGTCACGAAGGGCCAAGTTGTGGAAGGCTGCCCTAGCTTACCTCAGTTTAACGGGGTGTTAGGATAGGTGGGACAGGAATAATGAGTATTATGAGGTCCTTCAACCACTCTACAAACCTGAAATGAAAGACGGGGCTAGGCAAGCCAATTTTCAGGTTCAACACTACACCTTAAGAAGCTCTCTGCTCGAGGACGAAAGTGCGGTCCTTGGACGATAGTGCGACGTACTAGTGTCTCTAAAGTGTGCTGGCATCTATACAGCTAGATAACTATAGAGACAAGGTTAAACCTAAGAAAGATAGCTAATGACCTAGCTAACTACTGTTAAAGGGCCAAAATAATGTAATTAAGTAAATAAATTACTCTCTAATGTGAGCAAAAAATGAAAGAGTAAAGGTGGCAAGAATGATCTCACAAAGAAACTCATTCACTAGCTAGCTCCTCGAAAGAACGTTCACCTACACACAAAGAAGAGAGAAAAAGTTGGGTGGCTGTATAGGGGCCTGCCTTAGTTAGACCCCTGTTTAGGTGTTTCCACCTCCATGGATAGCCAAGAAAGTGAGTATGATAAAGGAAGTAAAATACTGAAGAGCACCAAAAAAACTACAAAACAATAAGTGTGCTAACTCAACCAAGTGATAGAGGAGAGGAGAGGGAAGCTTACCACCTCCATAAAGAGCAATCAAGGCTAATTGGGGGAGAAAATGAGAGTACTCGAGCCTTTGTTGCAATGGTGTGGTCCCAAACTTGCTCTACCGAAGTGATAGAGTGAAGCTTTTGCTGCAATGGAATGCTTGAAATGTTGCTAGAATGCTTGAGAGTGAGTGCAAGAGTATGAAGTTGAATGCTTGAAGTTGTGAAGAGGATGAAATGCCAGTAGGAGTGAATTTGAAGGGGAGATGAAGAAAATGGCCATATTCAGGTCAGTTGGCTGAAGGGGGTGTTACAACTTGACTTCCAATGAGAAGTGTAACGCCTCTGTAGGTTCAACCAGAGGAATCTGCCAAGGATGTAAGCACATCGTGTGGATGTCTACGTGTCGTGCAGGTGTTCCTAATAGAAATGCCTCTATTGATGCTCAAAACACACACCAAGTGGGATGAAATCAGTGGGCTTAGTTGTAATTAAGTCTCTGAACTTGGTTTTCTAAGGTGTATAAAGGAAAAAGGGGGATTTGCAGATGGGGTGCAAATTTACTCCTATAAATTTTTCCCCCACTTTAGTGATCACAAATACTGATGAGTGCTCTGTAAAGTAGATCAAGAAAGAGTAAAGTTAGAAATGTATACCTGAACCGTCAAGGATGCAGACCATCATCTGGCGAACCTGAAGGTACAAGGAAAGAGAAGGACTCCATAGCTTCTTAGAACTATGGAGTTAAAGAAAGAAAGTGTCTTATAGTCCCATGAACCTGCAAGGAGACAACCCCCAAGATCTCTCACATGAAGGAATCCCCATGAAGTAAGCATCTTACAAGCCACAGATCTTCAAGGAAGGTGTCCCCCACAAACTCTAGCATGGAGGAAACCCAAAGGAAGCAGACTGCGCAGAGTCAGGAAGCGACCACATAGGAAAGTAAGCAGACAGTCATGCAGGCTGTCAATAATTTGGAAAAATTTCAAAGGGATCCCTCGGGAACCCTTCAAAAGAAGAGGGGTCCACTCAAGGGATGCGCTTTTCAAAAAGTGAGGTCTAGTCAAGCTTCCCCCAAGCTAGACGTGAAGATATGAAATAGGTCTAGTCAGGCTACCCCCAAGCTAGACGCGAAGATACAAAATAGGTCTAGTCAGGCTTCCCCCAAGCTAGACACGAAAGAATCCGTTTGAGATAAAGACCTTCAAAGGGGGTTTCTCGGGAACCCGTCATGAAGAAAGGGGGGTCCACTCGAGGGACACACATTTCAAAAGCAAATGTTTCTTTTCTCAGACTGATCCATCATCAAGGCATCCTTTTGAAAGATGTTCACTTCATTAATGAATTTGAAAGGAAGGATATTCCCGCATGTGAGGGGAGGGTCAAATTTTCTCTCACTTCAGAGGAAGGTTTTCAAGTCCTTTCTTTACAAACCCGTGATGAAGGAAACATGTTCCGTTAGGGTTGCAAGTTGAGAATGTCGTTCTAAAGAAACGTTTGTAAATATTTTTGAGAAAAGATTCATTGGAAATGAATGTATTTTCTAAAAATAAAAATGTTGAAGAAAGGAATTGTCGCACATGAGAGGGAGAACTCAAGCAAAGAAGAGAAAAAGATAAAGGTAAATCAAAAGAGAGAAAAAACAAATAAAGGACATAGGGGTAGCCTGATATTTTGGGGTTAGAACTGCTCATAAATATATATATATGTATGTATAATAATAGTATATAAATGATCTGTCATCAACCCCATACTATATTAGGCCATATGAAGAATGCATGAGAAGAAAAAGTAAAAGTAAAAAAGTGGGTCAACATGGAAGGGAAGCCTAAATTCCCCCAAGGCTTTGCATCATCCCCAATTTATCAAAAATAAAGCACAACATGGAAGAATGATGATACGAATAGAAGAAGGTTTACGACACAAAATCCACGTTTGTTTCCAAGCACCAATAGGGGTGATGAGGGTCATCCAAGCACACATAGCACAAGCACTAGGGGAACACATCACAATACACACACACACACAAGATCAAGAAGAGTCCTCCTTCTAACACTAATCAACCAAGAGGTCATCCGTTTCCCAATTTAGATCATCGTAGGGGGGAGGAGGATGAGCCTACAATGGTGGGATGTTAAGAGGAGGAGCATCCGACCCTCTCACAACAAGGGCTAAGGAAGAGGTCCCTGCAAGGTCTTCTTCATCGAGCTCTTGTTGAGCTAAGGTCAATGACTTTGCAAAGATCACTGACAAGGTTGGAACTTCATCCATGGATTTAAACATGCACCCCATGGGAGCATCTAAATTTATTGGATGGGACAAACTGTGCTTGAGATTCACTGCTAGGCTCATTGAATGACTCGGGAGTGGTGACAAACTCAGGGGAGGTTGGGACTGGTTCCGTTACCAAGATGGAACAAGTTAACATGAGGCCACCTTGCAGAGAAGGCGGGCTCCTCTTATTCCCTTCATTGCTAGAAGGATGACACTCTACCTTTTGCTTCATCAGAGGAGATGAACTCCCCATAGACGAGGCTAGAGATGTAGAGGAAAAGGAGGAAAGAACCGCAATGGATACAACCGAGGTATTAATCATATCAATAGGTTTCAGGAAAGGCTGGATATCTAGAATGGAATTAGCAAAGGTGGCTCCACCGAAGGAGCGATGAAAACCTGTACCCACTTGGGGTTAGGTGAATTCGCACTCATAATGGAAGTCGGGAGAAGTGCGGGACCAGACTGAAGAGAAGCAGAAGGAAGGGGAGAGGAAGATGCTGCAGGAGGCCCTAAAGTAGGGGTGGTTATTTCTTCTTCCTTCCTTTGCAAGGTGGCCTGCTCAAGCAAGAGAGCCTTTTTTCGGTGCTTGCACTCATGCACAAGGTGGTTTCTATGACCCTTGGAGTTGGAGGCCAAAGGTTGTGAAGGAACAAAAGGTTCTTTCTAAACCATGGGAATATCCACTATAGCCATTTCTGATGGAGGAATGGATTCCTGAATGGGAGCAGGAGGAACAAGTTGAGGAGCAGCGAGAAGAGTCGGCTCAAGAGTCTTGACAGTGGGCCTCTTCTTGTTCACTGCCTTAGGAGAAGGAGCAGTAGGAGGCCGCAAATTGAATTCCCTTCAGGAACATTTTTTTTTCCATATAAGTAGTACCATGGTCTAGGGTATTCGTTAGGGAGATCCGCAATCCTGAGCTTTGGTGTACACCAAGGAGAAATCATTGGACTTAGTGGATATCCATCAGGCTGACTCATCCAGTACTCTTCCCAAGAAAGGGGAGATGATGAGGTAGTCCGGGAGGAGGTAACCTTCTCTTTACCTTTATGGGAAGGAGAGGGAGCCGACATGGAATTCTCCTTTCCTTTTTGGGAAGAGGGATCAATTAGTACAAGCTTATCCTTCTCCTCTTAGGAAGAGGAGGCAACCAATTGCTTTATCATGAGAAGGATTAGTTTTGGCTCCCCCTTGCCCCCAATTTTACACTTTACATAATTCTTGTAAAGTAGCTCCGTTCTCAGAGGAAACAAATTGACTAGGGAGGGCCAAAAGTGATCCAATGGATATCCACCACAAGACACCAAGGGTTGGTATCCAATGTCATGCACTACATGCACGACACCTTCATGGGAGAATTTTAAACACTTGTGAATAATGGAGGCGATTTCATTCATGGAAGCTAGCCAAGGTATGCCTAGCTTCATCTTGAATAGATCCGACTCTGGGATAACATTGAAAACTATGTCAACAACCCTGGATCCAACTAGGATGGACAAAGTTATCAAGCCATAAGGTTTGAAACACATACCATCATGTGTACGGATGGTAGATTTTGTTTCTTCATATGTTTCCTTTTGTAACGAATTTAATACTAATGTTTCCTCTGTGATAACATTCACATAGCTCACTGGGTCTACCAAGACTCCTATCACAATGTTACCATTGAGGTGAGCTGGAATGCAGAGAGGCGAGGGTTTATTGTTTAAGGGAAAGTCTTGTGATGTGAATGTTATGTTCGGTGAACCGGGTGCAGGTAGAATAGTAGAAGTTATCATGACCATATTGACATAGGCCTCGAGTTGGGTAACAAAATCGGTGGGATCGATAATCATGTTAGTAGAGTGTGATAGAAATGGGTTCGTGTATATCTGTAATTTAGCATTCTGTTTACTCCCATCAAGACGAATGGTATTTTCCTCGACGCGGTCCTGTATCTCATGACACAACCACATATAGCATTCAGTATCATGCCCATTAACTCAATGGTACTAACAATAAGTGGTCCCATCATACCAATTAGGGTAAGGATCTTTAATAGGCTTAGGACTCGACAAGGTCACAGTCTTATCCTTTAATAGCTTTTGCAAGATAGAAGAATAAGATTCTGATAACTTTGTGAATTTTTGGTTACATTTGAGGTCGTTTTCATCAGCAGCGAAAACTACATACGTAATGGTCTTACCTTTCCCAAAGATTGATATGATGGAATTTCACTACAACAAATCCCTATGATTAGCTCCCTTTTTTGCTTCCACACACTGTTTTAATGTATTTTCCTCCATTTTTTGGGAAAAGTCGGTGCCATTTTTTGGGATGGCACTATTTTTGGCATTTTTTGCACCAATCAGAACAAGTTGGTGCTAAATCAGGCGCACATTTGTGCCGACATTAGCTCCAAAATAAGCACTAACATTAGCAATGTTATTAACCCCCAATGTAACATCCTTATTAACAACTAGATTAGTGCCAAGATTAGTGCCAAAAATAATGCTAACTATAACACCTAGATTAGCACCTAAATTAGCAACCAAATTTGCACCAACCAAAACAAGCCAGAACTAATTCAGGCGCAAACTTGTTCTGACATTAATGCCACAATTAGCACCAAGATTAGCGCCCCTATTAATGCCCACTATAACACCCTTATTAATGCCTAGATTAAGGCCAAGATTAGCACCAAAACCAACACCTACTATAACAACCAGATTAGCATCTATGTTAGCGCCCATATTAGTGCCTTAAGTAGCACCTGCTTGAGCCCTATTTGGCACCTAATTTAGCACCTAATTTTTCATGATCTAGTAGGGATTAAGGGTGTTAGAACAAAAAATCCTTCCCCAATATTCACTAGCCTTCAATTGCTTGCCTACATTTCATTTGCATCAAAAGATCTACTATATTTGATTTTAAATTGTATTTAACATGAAATGCAATAATTTGTGTGACAAGATCCATACTGTCACTAGCATTCCCCATTTATTTCTCTAGATAATCATAAAAAAATAAAATTGTGCCTTTATCATAGTACATTATGTAGATTAAGGGTTGAGGGTTGAGGGATTAAGGGTTGAGGGTTGAGAATTGACGATTAAGGGCAGTTTAATATATAGGGTAGAGGGTGTAAGGGTTTAGGGTTTATGGGTTGAGGGTTGAGGCCAGTTTAAGGTTGAGGGTAGAGGGTTGAGGGTATATGGTTCAAGGATTAGGGTTGAGGGTGCAATGTATAGGGTAGAGGGTGTAGGGGTTGAGGGATTAGGGTTTAAGGGTACTTGAGGGTAGAGGGTAGAGGGTTGAGGGATTAAGGTTGAGGGACTAATAGGGTCAACATTAATAAGGGTAGAGGTTATTGGGACGTAGAGGGTTTAATGATTTAGGGTTTAGGGTATTGGGTTGAGGGTATAGGGTTGAGGGATTAGGGTAGAGAGGGAGGGAATATGGATTAAGGGTTGAGGTATTAAGGGTTGAGGGTGGTTTAATGTATACTAGGGTAGACTAGGGTAGAGCTGGTAGAGGGTGTAAGGGTTTAGGGTTTAAGGGTACTTGAGGGTTGGGGGTAGAGGCTGGTAGAGGGTTTAATGGTTTAAGGGTTGAGGGATTACTAGGGTCGACATTAAGGGTAGAGGGTATTCAAACATTGAGGGTAAAGGGATGTAGAGGGTTTAACATTTTAGGGTTTAGGGTATTGGGTTGAGGGTATAGGGTTGAGAGATTAGGGTAGAGAGGGAGGGAGGGATTAAGGGTTGAGGTATTAAGGGTTGAGGGTTGAGAATTGAGGGTTGAGGGAGGTTTAATGTATACTAGGGTAGACTAGGGTAGATTTGGTAGAGGGTGTAAGGGTTGACTAGGGTTGAGGGTAGAGGGTTGAGGGTATATGGTTCAAGGATTAGGGTTGAGGGTCCAATGTATAGGATAGAGGGTATAGGCCGGGTTGAGGGAGTAGGGTTTAAGGGTACTTCAGGGTCAAGGGTAGAGGCTAGTAGACGGTACTTGAGGGTTTAAGGGTTGAGGGATTAGGGCTGAGGGATTATATACTAAGGTGGACATTAAGGGTAGAGGATATTGGGATGTTGAGGGTAGAGGGGCATAGAGGTTTTAATGGTTTAGGGTTTAGGGTATTGGGTTGAGGGTATAGGGTTGAGGGATTAGGCCAGTTGAGGGTATAGGGTAGTTGAGGGATTAGGGTAGAGAGGGAGGGAATATGGATTAAGGGTTGAGGGTTGAGAATTGAGGTTTGAGGGCAGTTTAATGTATACTAGGGTAGACTAGGGGTAGATCTAGTAGAGGGTGTAAGGGTTTAGGGTTTAAGGGTTGACTAGGGTTGAGGGTAGAGGGTTGAGGGTATATGGTTCAAGGATTAGGGTTGAGGGTCCAATGTATAGGGTAGAGGGTATAGGGGTTGAGGGATTAGGGTTTAAGGGTACTTGAGGGTTGAGCGCATAGAGGTCAGCAGAGGGTACTTGAGGGTTTAGGGGTTGAGGGATTAGGGTTGAGGGATTACTAGGGTCAACATTAATAAGGGTAGAGGGATGTAGAGGGTTTAACAGTTTAGGGTTGAGGGTATTGGGCTGAGGGTATAGGGTTGAGGGATTAGGGTAGAGAGGGAGGGAATACGGATTAATGGTTGAGGTATTAAGGGTTGAGGGTTGAGAATTGAGGGTTGAGGGTGGTTTAATGTATACTAGGGTAGAATAGGGTAGAATAGGGTAGAGCTAGTAGAGGGTGTAAGGGTTTAGGGTTTAAGGGTTGACTAGGGTTGAGGGTAGAGACTTGAGGGTATATGGTTCAAGGATTAGGGTTGAAGGTCCAATGTATAGTGTAGAGGGTATAGGGGTTGAGGGTAGAGGTCAGTTGAGTGTTATTTGAGGGTTGAGGGATTAAGGGTTGAGGTTTGAGGGATTAGGGTAGAGAGTTTAGTAATTGGGTTTAGGGTATTGGGTTGAGGGTAGAGGGTTGAGGGTAGAGGGTAGAAGGTTTAAGGCCGATTTAGGGTTTAAGGGTTTAGGGTTGAGGGATGTTAAGGGTTGTGGCCAATAGAGGGTTTAGGGTATAGCTAGGAAATTTGAGGGTATAATATGGTTGAAGGGCCATTAGGGTTGAGGTTCCAATGTAGAGGGTACATAGAGGGTATAGGGGTTGAAGGTTGAGGGTTGAGGGATTATCTAGGGTTGAGGGTTGCGAATTGAGGGTTGAGGGTTTAATGTATAGGGTAGATCAGAGGGTATATGCAGGTTGAGGGTTTAGGGTTGAGGGTCCAATGTATAGGGTATATAGAGGGTATAGGGGTTGAGGCTGGATTAGGGTTTAAATAGGGTAGAGGGTAGAGGGTTAATTAAGGGTTGAGGGATTAAGGGTTGAGGGTTGAGGGATTAGGGTAGAGAGTTTAGTAAATGGGTTTAAGGGTTTAACTAGGGTTGAGGGATGTATAATATGGTTCAAGGATAATTAGCATTAATTAGGGTCCAATGTATATATAGGGTAGAGGGTAGAGGGACGTAGAGGGTGTAAGGGTATTGTAGGGTTTAAGGGTTGAGGGTTGAGGGTTTAAGGTTGAGAGTAGAGGGTTGAGGGTATAATATGGTTCAAGGAATGTTAGGGTTACATTGAGGTTCCATTAATGTATAGGGTAGAGGGTATAGGGGTTGAGGGATTAGGGTTTAAGGGTACTTGCAGAGGGTAGAGGGTTGAGGGTAGAGGGTTGAGGATTTAAGGGTTGAGGGATTAGAGTAGAGAGTAATTTACTCGGGTTTAAGGGTTTAAGGGTTGAGGGATTACTAGGGTTGAGGGACTAGGGTCGAGGGCATAAGAGGGTATTGGGTCGAGGGTAGAGGGACACAAAGGGTTTAACATTGGTTTAGGGTTTAGGGTATAAGAGGGTAGAAGATTTAAGGTTGGTTTAGGGATAGGGTTTAGGGTTGAGGGATGTTATTAAGGGTTGAGGGTAGAGGGTAGAGGGTTTAGGGTATATTTAGGACATTTGAGGGTATAATAGGTTTTATGGTATACTTTACCTACAAAAGTCTACCTCGCGCTACATAATATCTTATAGGGATTGCATATTTCTTATTTCTGCCTCGTGCTGCATAATATCTACTACCATGTGTGTTTAAAATATTTTTATTCTACTTTTTTATAGGCATGTAAATATTATTTGTTTTGTGAGCCCTAAATTACCAAGTGCTAGACGAAATTACTTTTTATTCTACTAAATTTACTATTCTATTGTTTTACTCCTTGCTTGGTAATTTACAAACCACTTGGTTAAAAAAATAATCTATGCATATACATATTGCTTTTTTTAAGTATTTAATTATAAGGATTATAGTGTTTTTTGGTATTTATTAATTATAAGGATTTGTCTTCTTTTTATTTTCTTTTCCATTTTAAAATTTTGAATAGGTAAACTGAACATTTAGTAATTATAATTTTTTATAGATAATATTAGTTGAGTTTTTTCTCTTGGTGCTCACAACTCTCATCTTGATGATGGATCACAAAGTGTGATCCAAAATGTTCATGCAAAAAAAATTGCACACAATCGAATCCAGAAATCACTTAGCAATTTTAAAACTGTTTAAATAATGAGAATGCATTATAATGTGCATTCTTTTTGCATATACATATTGTTTTTGTTTAGTATTTAATTAATTATAAGGATTTGCATTATTTATTTTCTTTTCCATTTTGAACTTTAGAATTAGTAAGTATAATTTATATTTATATTTTTTTTATACATAAGGCTATATTTAAAAAAAAAGCAATAGATATTACACAATATTTATTTATTAAAAAAAAAGCAACACAAAAAATATTTTAAAAAATCCACAGCGATAGTCTTATCTTTATCAAAAACAAAAGAATACTATATATTTATTTTTAAAAAAAACAAAAAGCATGAAATATTTATTTAAAAAAATACACCATCACATGATATATATATACTAGTTATATATTAGATTTAATAAAAAGCATACAAGCTTATGCGAGGCAAGAATTTCTTTCACTTCGAACCAAGCCCAAAAAACCACCCCATACATTTGAAATCAGCATAAAGGAGATAAAATTAGGATTTCAACAGAGCATTGACCAAACCCAAAAAAATACAGACATTTACTACCACCACCCAACTAACGTATTCAACACACAAAATGGGAACCCACCCGACCACAAATTACAGAAAACCATTTAATTCTGCGAAGGAATTAAAGACCTCTTCCCACTCGTCATCATCACCAGCTTCCATTAAATTGAGCAACTTCTTGAGGTACTCCACAGCCATGGCTGTGATCATCATGTGTCACATAAGAGCCATCCCACTCAAATATAGAAGAAAAGGATATAATTTCATGGTTTTGTCGTTCATCTTTGACCAAAGGCGCTCTAGGTCTAAAGGTTGTGGAATTCCAATTCCAATTAATGCCAACTTTAGTGCCACCTCCAGGCCCCCTAACAGGTCCTTCCTGAACAAGCAAACCATCAACTCCTTCACCACCCCCTTTGGGACTTGATTATCAAGTAAGGATTTTAAAAAACGTGAAGAGATATGCATGTTATCTCAACCGTACTCATTCCTCTCAATATGTCCCCTACCTAGAACCATTTTAGCTGCAACCATAGTGAGGGAATCATTATTGAGAAAAAATATTTTTAGTCTTTGGTCCGTTACCTCCCTGAAGGCTCCTTACCGCTCCGTCACAATCATAGAAACTGAGTTTTCCACACCAAACCAAACCAATCCCTTTCCAAAACTAGAATAATAACCTTCGATCACCCAACCATTGACCGCTATGCCATTGGAGACTGCCGACGAATCCAAAAACCTTGCAAATTAATGAAACCAATCAGCTTGACCATAAACAAAACCACAAGCCAAAATGAATTTTTAAGATACTTCACGTACGCCACCTACTCATTTAAATAAAGACCACAAGCTCCAAGCCTATTCACCACCACACGAATGAAGCATCCTTTGTTGGATTATCAAGTTTTCCTTCTTCCAATGTTTTCGTTCTGCAACTATGGCTCAAAAAGCGAGGCAATTAATTATGATAATTGTATAATCATCATCGTTGTATCAGCAAGACTGTGATCCTTCTTCCACCAATAGCCACCTTCTCCACTGGTGAACAACTTTCCTTTGGTCTAGTGGTGGGATGCCATAATATATTACCCCGATACACATTAATTCCCCCGATATATTTTAATTCTTCATAATATGTGATTATATTGGGCCATCGAGGGAAAGCAAACATTTTTTTCCACCGATGTTCATGAGTTACAATGATGTGCTCCCTTTTGTTGACTCTATCGGTTTATTGGGGAGAACGCCTTATGAATCAACCTGATAGGGTATTGTTACACCGATACTAGGTTATGAACTGCTTTCATCAAGCCATCAATGAGGCTATGATGGGGGTTCCACCGATGAGGCATTGTTAGGCCGATAGTGCTAATTTTTATTTAGGAATGGGGAAAGATTATGGAGTCTCAAACTCATTTATGGGTGTGTCAATTTATCAATGTGGACTACAAAATGGATCTTGTCACACAAATTTCAACAATTTGTGTTGATCATAAAATTAAAATGTGATGAATTTTTGTGAAATGTGGAGGATAGGTGGGTGGAGGCTATTGAAAAATATGAGATTTTTCAGTTCTAATAGGATTAAGGCTTGAGGGTTGAGAGATTAGGGTAGAGAGTTTACTTGGGTTTAAGGGTTTAAGGGTTGAGGGATTAAGGCTAAGGGATTACTAGAGTCAACTAGGGTAAAGGGATGTACATGGTTTAACAGTTTAGGGTTTAGGGTATTGGGTTGAGGGTATAGATTTGAGGGATTAGGGTTGAGGGTATAGGGTTGAGGGATTAGGTTAGAGAGGGAGGGATGGATTAAGGGTTGAGGGTTTGGAATTGAGGGTTGAGGGTTTAATGTATAGGGTAGAGGGTAGAGGGTTTAAGGGTTGAGGCTTGAGGGTTTAAGGTATAGGGTAGATCAGAGGGTGGAGAATTGAGGGTTAAGGGTGGTTTAATGTATAGGGTAGAGGGTTAAGGGTTTAAGGTTGAGGGTAGAGGGTTGAGGGATGTATATCATTCAAGGATTAGGGTTGAGGGTCCAATGTATAGGGTAGAGGGTATAGGGGTTAATGAGGGATTAGGCTTTAAGGGTACTTGAGGGTTGAGGGTAGAGGGTAGAGGGTACTTGAGGGTTGAGGGTAGAGGGTAGAGGGTACTTAAGGGTTTAAGGGTTGAGGAATTACTAGGGTCAGCTGGGGTAGAGGGTATTTGGATGTTGAGGGTAGAGGGACACAGAGGGTTTAACAATTTAGGGTCTAGGGTATTGGGTTGAGGGTATAGTGTTGAGGGATTAGGGATGAGGCATTAGGGTAGACTAGAGGGAGGGATGGATTAAGGGTTGAGGTATTAAGGGTTGAGGGTGGCTTAATGTATACTAGGGTAGAGGGTAGAGCTGGTAGAGGGTGCGTGTAAGGATTTAGGGTTTAACTAGGGTTGAGGGTTGAGGGTATATGGTTCAAGGATTAGGGTTGAGTGTCCAATTTATAGGGTAAAGGGTATAGGGGTTGAGGGATTAGGGATAATTAATGGTATTTGAGGGTTGAGGGTTAAGGGTAGAGGGTCAAGGGTTTAAGGGTTGATGGATTAAGGGTTGAGGGTTGAGGGATTAGGGTAGAGAGTAATTTACTTAGGTTTAAGGGTTTACAGGTTGAGGGATTAGGGTTTACAGGTTGAGGGATTAGGGTTGAGGATATAAGAGGGTACGTATTGGTTGGTTGAGGGTAGAGGGGCATAGAGGGTTTAATAGTTTAGGGTTTAGGGTATTGGGTTGAGGGTATAAGTCGGTTGAGGGTAGAGGGTAGAAAGTTTAAGGTCGGTTTAGGGTTTAAAGGTTTAGGGTTGAGGGAAGTTAAGGGTTGAGGGTAAAGGGTTTAGTGTATAGCTAGGACATTTGAGGGTATATGGTTGAAGGTCGACTAGGGTTGAGGTTCCAATGTAAAGGGTAGAGGGTATATATAGGGGTTTACTAGGGTTTAGGGTTTAAGGGTTGAGGGTTGAGGGATTAAGGGTTGAGGTTGGGCCTTGAGGGTAGAGGGTTGAGGCCGGTATATGGTTGAGGGTTTAGGGTTGAGGGTCCAATCATGTATAGGGTAGAGGGTGCAACTATAGGGGTTGAGGGTATGCATATGGTACGTACGTTGAGGGATTAGCGTTGAGGGTCCAATATTGTATAGTGTAGATGGTATAATAGGGGTTGAGTGATTAGGGTTTGAGTAGGGTTGAGGGTTGAGGGTTGAGGGTTGAGGGTTAATTAAGGGTTGAGGGATATTTAAGGGTTGAGGCTTGAGGGATTAGGGTAGAGAGTTTAGTAATTGGTTTTAAGGGTTTAACTAAGGTTGAGGGATTAGGGTCGAGGGTACTAGAGGGTATATGGTTCAAGGATTAGGGTTTGGGGGTCTAAAGTATATATAGGGTTTAAGGGTTTAGGGTTGAGGGTATAGGGTTTAGGGTATAGATAGGATGTTTGAGGGTATAATATGGTTGAAGATCGATTAGGGATGTTGAGGTTCCAATGTAGAGGGTAGAGGGTATAAGGGTTGAGGGTACTTGAGGGTTTAAGGGTTGAGGGTTGAGGGATTAACTAGGGTTGAGGGTTGAGAATTAAGGGTTGAGGGTTTAATGTATAGGGTAGATCAGAGGGCCATAGAGGGTATAAGAGGGTTTAAGGGTTGAGGCTTGAGGGTTTAAGGTTGAGGGTAGAGGGTTGAGGGTATATATAGGTTGAGGGATTACTAGGGTTGAGGGTCCAATGTATAGGGTAGATGGTATAAGGGTTGAAGCCAGATTAGGATTTAACTATGGTTGAGGGTAGAGGGTAGAGGGTTGAGGGTTGAGGATTAATTAAGGGTTGAGGGTTGATGGATTAGGGTAGAGAGTTTAGTAATTGGGTTTAAGGGTTTAACTAGGGCTGAGGGATTAGGGTCGAGGGTAGAGGGTATAATATGGTTTAAGGATTAGGGTTTAAGGTTGAGGGTAGAGGGTTGAGGGTATATGGTTGATGGATTAGGGTTGAGGGTTAATTAAGGGTTTAATGTATTTTTCTCTAATTTTTTGAAAAAGTTTGCGCTATTTATTGGGATGGTGCTATATATTTTACATCGAAGGCATACCCTATTTGAAGAAGGCAAACATGAAACTGCTAATTGATGGTTGATATCGGACTGTCGAACCTTGAAACTATTTGGTCCATTCATACCCTTTTCTTGATTTTATCACATTATAATAATACTTTACCTTCAAAAGTCTGTCCCGCGTTGCATAATATCTTATACGGATTGCATATAATTTATTTCTCTGTGTGGTTAATGTAATTTTTATTCTACTTTTTTACAAGAATGTAAATATTATTTTCTTTGTAAGCCCTAAATTACCAAGCGCTAGACAAAATTACTTTTTATTTTACTAAATTGACTATTCTATCATTTTACTCCTTGCTTGGTATAAATTTACAAACCACTTGGTTAACAAAATATTCTATACATATACATATTGCTTTTTTTAAGTATTTAATTATAAGGATTGTACTGTTTTATTTGGTATTTAATTATAAGGATTTGTCTTCTTTTTATTTTCTCTTCTATTTTAAAATTTTGAACATGTTATCAGTCATTTAAGTCATGAATTGAGCCATTAAAATTATTCTTTTTACTGGCCCCAAGTTCTAAGTTAGTCATTCATCACATATGGTTAATTGTTTAAATGCTCCCTATAGTTGGACCAAAATATTTTTCAATTGACTTGCATTTAAGCCATCTCGCATAAGACGATTCAAAGGAGTGCGATAAGGTGGTAAACAACAAGAAGATAAAGCACACACCACTATACCACTGAGAAGGTGAGCAACATATGCGGTAGAGCGGTGTACACTGCAACCCCACAACAAGAAGTCTTGAGCAATGCAGTAGAGCGGTAAGAATGGAAGAAAAGTGGACACCGCAATACCACGTGAGGTGGATAATATGGCTGCAGTAGAGTGGTATACATCACAACCCCATAGTAAGAGGTCTTAAGCAAGGCGGTAGTGCGGTAAACATTAGAATGGAAAGGGAAAAACACTGCCATACCACAGCGGGTATAAGAAGAGAAAATAGTAGTGCATTAATCATGGCATCATTACAATTTACAACAATAAATTCCCTCACATGCTTCAAAATTAATTTCAAGGATTTAAGCTTGTTGGGAAAATATTTGGTAAAGAATTGGCATTAATATTGATATGACTAGATATTGTGCCCTCAAAAGCAAGTGAATTTTCCTAAGACTGTGCTCAGTTGAAATGCATTGTTGTGGACGAAGCTGAGGACGCCGAGAAAAGGAGCTCTATGAAAAACGAGCACTCGGGTAAGTGCACGAATAACCCTCTGAAGAAGCTTGATTGGTGCAATATTTGGTAGAGCTTTTTTATTTGAAGTCATAGTAGGAAAATTTGAAATATGCCTCCTGAAAGAAAATAATCGAAAGTAAACGAAAGAAATGCCAAAATTAAGGAAGAAGAACCTAAGGTAAAGAAGACACCACTCTACCAATCTATATTAGATATACTTCCAAGATTAACCAAGGAGGGAAATAAGAAATTTCTCATAGACACTGCACAAGGTTGTAGGGATGCTCTCATTCCCAAATCTAGGTGGGACTTATTTTGGTATTTTTATAGTAAGAGAAATGGGAAGATTCCAGTGTCAAACCCTTGGATGTTGGATTTAGCAAATTTGATTGTCCTGAACGTGTTTATTGATGTGGAGTTTATCAGATTAATAGCCAAGCATTATCACTCTGCAACCAATACAGTAAGGTTTCCAAATGGCTTAATATTGGTAGAGGTAACCAGAGCTATTATCATTGAGTTTTTTGGCTTAAACAAGCAAGCTTTGACCAAAATAAACCTACAAAAGAGTGATGAAGATTATAAGAGGTTAAGAAGAACTTATAGAAGTGATGAGCTACCCCTATATATGAAAAGAGGCATTAGTAATAGAATGATTCCCATTTCTACTTCCAATATTGAACCATTCATTATGACAAATTTTCAATATTATTTTGTGAATACATATCTAGCTCTCTGCCAAGTGCTAGGGGTGGATGCTCAAGATAAAATGCCAATAAGCTTAATGATGATGGCCATGAGAATTCAAAACCCTGAGACTAATATTGAGTATGACTTTGCTTCATATATGTTACCTGATTTTTAGCTTTCAGCTGAAATCAGGTAACTTATTGTTTGTTCTTTTCATGTTGTTTAAACATTTAAAAGATAAACCATAAAACTGCTAGTTTCAATATGCATGAAGGATTGATTTTCAAATAAGTAGATTGCATTTTGTCATTTCAATGTTGCATTATAGAAAACAAGAAAGAGAATCATAGATATACATATGTAGTCTTTTATTGATAATCTTGAAATGTACATGTCCCTCACAAGCCAAGGGACTAACTCTCTTATTCAATGAACATATGAAGAAATTCATACATGAATAAGTAAAAGAAAGAAATAATGTGCATATAAGAGTGGAACCAGTCATCACCTGAGAATTATTGGTTGTAGGTTGCCCGACTACTCTCTGCTGCTGCCCCAAGCTGCTTGTGTCCTCTCTAGCTCTGTAGTGCTCCTAGCCCCTACATATGAAAAAGCAATGATGTTAGAGTGAGGCTCTAAGCAATGAAAGATTCAATCCTTACATACACACCTACATATGCATGTATAAACTGATCCATAAGTGCATAAAATAAGCATACAAACCTTGGATGTCTCGGAAACAAATGAAGTCATCAAACACATCCAACATATGCATTTATTTTCTAACTGTTTGCTTCATGTGCCGATTTAGGATAAGTTTGGTTACTGTTTCGATTTAGTTTAAATACAACATGTGGGTTAAATGTGGCTCGTACAAGGGTAGAGCTTAGCATGCTTTGAAAGAAAAGGAAATTGAGAAACTTGATCAAAGATTTATCAGTTATCAATGTGTTAAATCAATATGGAATCACACCAGTTGATCAACTTTCATTATCAGATTCAAAAGATGCAACATATTGTGCTGATATGTCCTTCAATCTTCTTAAGAAGATCCATGATATGTTTATAAAGGAGGTGACTTCATAGATGCATCGAGTTAAATTATGCATCTTTTAAACAATGAGGAAGCATTTCAAGTTGTTGTCAAGCCCCTCTCATCGTAACCCTATGGGGATGTCACACATCACATAGGAAGGTGAGCTATTAGGTCACCCACATATGTGACATGTGGTTGTCCAATAAAGTTAAAATGAGGAGACTGTGTGTATTTATTACACATAACAGAAAAAGAACAAATGGTTTTCATGGCAAAGAAACATGACCACCTATTTTGCTTCCCTCATAGGTGAGATGAATGAAAGTTATATGTTGTCTTCTAGATTGGGAACATGATAAGCTTGGAAGCATTCCAAGCATGTAAAATAGGACAGCAAGAAAAACAAAATCTGAAGTTGCACAAGGCTCTATTCAAGGCATTCTTAATCAAACATTAGACAAACAAGTTGGCAGATAACATTCAATACATGATGGTTTAACAAAAGGAAAAGACATTAAAGAAACATCAACTCTAGTTGACACAGATAATATACCTATTGAAAACATGTCATTACAAGAGGTTTATGACAACAATGGAACCCTCATATGATGTGATCGAAAATCAATTGCTATGCTCATAACCTTTCATGTAGGGGTTTTGGTCATCATGATTGATCCAACATGGATCATGATTGCATAAAAGAAATGGCAAGTTACAAATGACAATTAAGTAGTCACGATTCAGGAGAGGTCTCATTTTGGAAGCCAAGGCCATAGTACAAGTGTACATGAACAACTATGATGATATGCTACAAGACATCCATGCATGTTCATGTAGGACAACAAGTAGTACAATAGTACAACTATATATGAACAACAACCATGAGATGTAGGACAACATCATTGTCCTCAAAAACAGCAATACATGTTGATCAAATGAATGTGAAATTTAGTGAGGGAAACCTTTTAGGTACTGTCCAATGCATGGAGGGTAGTCCTTTGATATCATCATTATGTGTTAAAGCTTTTCATGATAGTTTAAAAATTGAGTAGGACTATCACGAACAAGTCTTCATTTCCTTGCAAGGTTGTGAACAATCCTCTTTAAGTGACAACCATATGGAGTGTTTACAGTAGCCTTCTCAAGTAGTGTTGGTAATCATGTCAATGACAAAGTGACATTATGAAATGGTAGAAGGCCTATCACTGATCCTTGTCCAAGGTAATGATTCTAGGACAGTCATAATAATACATTTTTCCATTGTCATAGTGACAATTATAAAAAGTTAAGCACAACCAAGTAGCCATGAACAACAATATGCAAGTGGTATGGTAGGTGAATAGAAGAAGTCACATGACAAAAGTCCAAGAGAAGTGTTAGCAAGTGGTAACATGGGTTGAGATCAAGGGGGCAGTGAGGTATCTCGGTTATAAGCTACATGTTACATCTCAAAAGGTATGATTCTTTCATTCTATTACTTTAGATGCAACATTTATGAATGCCAGTCCTAACACCAATGAACAATGAAAGAGCAACAACTCACTTGGAAATACTCATTACTCATCTAAAATTGAGGTAGACTATCGATAAAGGCAATGATCTACATGCCTATTAAGAGTTGAAGAGGTAAACATACATCACGATCACCCTAAGAAAGTAGTTAAAGGCACCGTGTTTAACACATAAAGATGTTATCATCATGGTCTTCATTGACAAGAGCATTGAGAATGATGAGGACATCTCATGCTTTCTTCAAGCAGGTGATAAGCTAGCAAGAGGCATGATGCAGGATAGTGAATGGCCAAAATCAGAAAAGAGCATATGCTTATCATTGAACTATACAGTGGAAAACATCAAGCCACCAAACATTGTACTATCAAATGATTTACAAATGGAAGAAACTTCAAGGGATATTGAGCTCTGCAGGGAGATATTCCAACACACAAGGCTAATGAATGTATAATTACTTAATCCTATTGTACACAATACCAATTCACAAAGTGCCCTTACCTGTAGTGTTTAGCTTCATGGAGGAGAGAAATCAAAGGGTAGAATATCATTTTTAGAATCCATAGGTGGAATGGGCTGCCTAGGATGCAACATGTAGTGGAATTTTTCAATCCATTGGGGGCTGGTAAGATGACAGTGAAAGCTATGATTATTGGCTATATGCAGCTCTATTACCAAATTATAGACAGACTATGAAGTCTCAGACTAGTTCCACAAATAATGGAAGGGACACCAAAGGAATAGGGGCAGTTTTACTTGGAAATGATTTACAAATTCTGTCTTCAGGCCAAGAACCACAATAACAAAGGTGGTCAACATTGTCCTTGAAAAATAGCAAATGGAAGCCATTATTCATGTATGGAAGGAACAGTAACAATGGTCTCATATTTAGAGTTCAAATTTGATATTCATAATGTCCATTATCATCAAAATGCATGCTATAGAAAACCCAAAATAGGGTTTTGCAATTAAAATTCAGAATGAAGCAGAAAATCATGAATACAAGAAGACCCAGTTTGAAAAAATGGAGGCTGAGCCACATCAGGTTCTTTCTTCTTCTACATTCCAGTAACCCATCTGGGTTGTTAAAGATTTGTTAATACAAAGAAGAAATCAAAAGAATACATGAGGGTTTTTAGGAAATGAACGTAAATGACATTTTTTTCCATGTTCATAGTCGTGGCTAGTGAGCCATTTTTTCTTTTAAAAACAACAGAAAAAGCACCAAGCTTATTCAAAGTTGTAGATAATGAAGTATCTCAAATGCTATCACAAGGAGGTTAAGCAAAATGAAAGACATTTTAGAGCTTCTATTTGATCTCTTCTTGCTCGTAAAAGGAGGAGAATGTCAATGCAAGGTTGGTTGGGAGCTTACCTGAGATTGAGCAGTGAAATGTGTAGAGTATTTTCCACTCAAAACTTCCTATCAAGCTTCATACAAGCTTCTCATGGCTGTTATCAAATGGGAGAGGAACAACATAAAACAAGAAAATGAAGCAAAGGTTCATCAAAATGCTACAAGCCACGACCTCTAAGTTAAAGAAACAACCTTCAAAAGTGTGATGAAATGCAATTTGACACAAACAAATACATTTACTTGTGATTTCATTCAAGAAAATGTAAAAAAATTGACAGAATCAGCCAGTCTGCACCATTTTCCTGTGTTTCTTCCAAACCCTATGGCGGCATAGCATCATTTTCCAGCTTCCTCCAAGTGACCAAATGATGGTGTTTTTTCATTATATAGGTGTTATGATTAGGGTTTGACCTCCTTTGGATTTTGATGGGATTTTTATTCATGGTTTTTAAAATAAAACACATGGAAAATACAATGGGGTCGAAATATGTATGTTATCTCTTAGGCACTTTATGCCTTAGGGATTTTCCCCTTTATTTCAACTTATTGCTAAGTGTTTTCAAACATACAACACATGGTAAATGATGGGGGCCGAAACATATGGTTTTGCTCCCTTAGGCATTTTATGCCTTAAGACTTTTTCCCATTTTTTTCAAAAAAAAATTTAGTCATCAATTTGCCAATGGAGTGTGCAATGCAATATGGAGTATACCATGACCTATGTGATATGCCTTGTGTTTTCCCAATGTCATGTGACTTGGAATATGCTTTCCAAGGGACTTGGAGGTCAGCCATATTGGCCAAGTTTTGTTGAAGACTATAATGCCTTTGCAAAACAATGTGTATGACATGTGCGAGTAAAATGCAAAATATGGTGAGTTGATGGTCAATGCCTTGGAAGCTTTTAAATATGACATTACATGTTACATTTTATTCTATATTTGAATATATCATGTAAGTCATTTGAAAATCACTTTTATTGTGCATTTTAATGCAAATGTAACACAAGAAGATGGTGGGCCCCTTATTTTGTACTTTGAATGTAAAATGACTTGATTAAGTGATGTTTTATAAGTCAATTAAAGTCATTATCTATAATGCTTTTGAGTCTTGTGATTCAAAACACACATATTGTTGGTATGTGGTGACTAATCATGCTATACTATACACCCCGGCATGTATCCTTGTTGGGGTCTAGGGCTGAGCCGGGCCACGGGTAGGGGTTCAGGGGCGGCCACCCCCAAGAAAAATTTTCCTCCTACTTTTTTGCGTCATCACCGAAAAAGGAAAAAATTAACGAAAAAAGAAAAAAAACTCAATTTTGTAGAACCCTAATCTGGAAGCTTCTAAGCTTGTTAAAAAGGGGTTCGAATGGGGGTTACAGTATGATGAAAAACGTGATTATTCGCAAGATTGTAATAGGTTTTTGCACTGGATAATAAAATCATTGGATGGATGCGGTTTGGTGGACATAGCCCGGATTGGGTGAACCATGTTAAATTCTTTGTGTTATAATTTATTCTGTGTGTTTTTATTTTCTCTGTTTATTACTTAAATCTGCATTTAATTGTTAGATATATGCCTTTCTAATCCTAACAAGTGGTATCAGAGTGGGTTGTGTTTCGATTATCGTCTATAGGAAGGTCTCATGGTTGAGTGGGAGTAATGGCAGATGAGGGTAAGAAGGTTGAGAAGTTTAATGGGCAGAACTATCAGTTATGGAAGATGCTGATGGAGGACTACCTCTATTAGAAGGATTTATGACGGCCATTGGAAGGGAAAACCAAGAAACTCCAAGCAATGTCTAATGAGGATTGGGAGATTTTGGATAGAAAGGCTCTTGGAAGTATTCATTTATGCCTGGCACAATCGGTGGTATTCAATATTACAAAAGAAAAGACAACTCAAGAGTTGATGGAAACCCTAGCGAAGTTATATGAAAAGCCTTCTACTTCGAATAAGGTATTTCTTATGAAGCATTTATTTAATATGAAAATGGTAGAAGGTGGGTCAGTTACTGATCATTTAAATGAGTTTAATACGGTCACCAATCAATTAACTTCTGTAAAAGTAAACTTTGATGAAGAAGTTAAAGCTCTTTTGATTCTGTGTTCTTTGCCTGAAAGATGGAATAGCTTGGTAATGGTTGTTAGCAATTATGTTTCTGGTTCAAATACATTGAAATTTGATGATTTTTTTGGTGTTATTTTGAGCGAGGAAATTCGTAGGAAAAGCTCAGGTGGAACATCCAAATCAGGTAGTTTTTTTAATGCAAAAAGCAGGGGCAGAACAAAGGAGAGAGGAAACAATTCCGTAAATCATGGGAAGTCATGAGGAAAATTAAAGGACAGAAGGTCCCAATCTAGAGACAAGAGGGATTGTTGGTACTGTGGTAAGCCAGGTCATTTAAAGAAAGATTGTTGGTCTCGAAAAACTAAAAAAGACAAAAGGGAAAGAAATAAAGAGGCAAATGTGGTAAGTAATAAATCTGATGAGGATGCTTTGATTCTTTCCCTTGATAATGCTAATGATTCTTGGGTGTTAGATTCAGTGGCTTCATTTCATGCTACCCCCCATAAAATTTATTTTCTTGATTATGTCCAACAGGATTTTGGGCTGGTTTATTTAGGAGATAATGAACCCTGTCATATTTTTGGAAAGGGAAGAATCAAGATTAAGTCGCAGAATGGGAATCATTAGCTACTACATGAAGTAAGGCATGTCCCAAAGTTAAGCAAAAATTTAATTTTAGCAGGGCAACTAGATGATGAAGGTTGTGTCGTTACATTTAGTGATAAAAATTGGAAGGTCACAAAGGGTGCCTTAGTGGTAGCAGAAGGTGTGAAAGTAGGCACTTTATATCTTTGTACAGGCCATATTGTTCCTTCTACTTTAATTGTTACCGAAAAAGGTCAATGTTCAAGAACAGTTGTTGCAGTTCAGCAGGTAGAAGATCATATAGTTGTTGTGGACTTTGAATCAGCACTGTGGCATAATAGAATTGGGCATATGAGTGCAAAAGGTATGAAACTACTTCATTCAAATAATGTTTTACCAGGTCTAAAATGTGTTAATATGGATTTCTGTGAAAGTTGTGTGTATTGAAAAAAAGAGAGAGTAAGTTTTCTCAAGGATGGGAAACAAAAGAAAGATGAGAAATTGAAGCTTGTGCATATGGATGTATGGGGACCAGCTCAGGTATCTTCTCTCGGTGGCTCTTTGTATCATGTTACATTCATTGATGATGCAACTAGGAAGGTATGGATTTATTTCCTTAGGCAGAAATTTGATGTATTTGAAACTTTTAAAAAATGGAGAAGCTTGGTTGAGAATGAGACGGGTAAAAAGCTAAAATGTCTCAGATCTGATAATGGTGGTGAGTATTGCAGCAAAGAGTTTGAAGATTATTGTTCCTCTAATGGTATTTGTAGGTAGAAAATGGTTCCAAGGACTCCACAAGAAAATGGAGTGGTTGAGCGCATGAATAGAACAATAATGGGCGTGCACGGACTATGAGATTGCATCTTAGGCTGCCTTTAAAAATGTGGGCAGAGATTGTAAACACTGTTGTTTATTTAATTAATAGAGGTCCCTCTAATCCTTTGGGTTTTTGTATTCCAGAGGAAGCATGGAAAGGTAAGAAGGTGAGTTATTCTTTTCTCAAAACCTTCGGTTGTGAAGCATTGCACATGTAGATTCGAAAATAGAACCAAGCTTGATGCAAAATCAAAGAAATGTATATTTGTTGGATATGGCATTGATGAATTTGATTATAGGCTTTGGGATTTTGAAAATCAAAAAATTGTGAGAAGCAGGGATGTCATATTCAATAAGAAAGTGTTGTACAAAGATCTGTTACTACAGCATGAGAAGAAAGAAAATGATTATGCAGTGTTGGATGATATTCCAAACAATGATGTTTCAGTGGTTCCTCATGCTCCACAACAACAACAACAATTACCACAAACTCCTGTGAATGTTAGATGATCTTCAAGGATAAGTAGACCTCTAGAAAGATTCTCTCCCTCCTTGTATACTATTTTTTTAACTGATGCCGGTGAACCAAAATATTATGGTCAGGCTATGCAGGAAAATACCAAGGTTCAATGGGAGCATGGAATGGAAGAAGAAATGGACTCCTTGCTGAAAAATTAGACTTGGGAATTATGCAAGTTGCCTGTAGGTAAAAAGGCTTTACCAAACAAATGGGTTTATAGGCTAAAAGTGGAGGATGGAGGTAAGAAGAGATTTAAAGCCAGATTAGTTGTAAAGGGATTTGCACAGAAAAAAGGTATTGATTTTGATGATATTTTTTCTCCAATTGTTAAAATGACTTATATTTGTATTGTTTTAAGTATTGTGGCTACTGAAGATGTGCATTTAGAACAGCTTGATGTTAAAACAACCTTTCTTCATGGTGATTTGGAAGAGGAAATATATATGGACCAGCCACAAGGATTTGAGGTCAAAGGTAAGGAGAAACTAGTGTGTAGATTGAATAAAAGTTTATATGGCTTGAAGCAAGCACCTCGGCAATGGTACTTGAAATTTGATAATTTTATGGCTGAGCACGGCTACAATAGGTGTAATTCTGACCATTGTGTTTACTTTAAGAGGTTGCATAATGATAGCTATATTATTTTTTGTTTATATGTTGATGACATGCTTGTAGCAGGGTCTAACATGGATCACATAAGTGAGCTAAAACAACAGTTAGAAAAATATTTTGCTATGAAGGATTTGGGGGTAGCAAAACAAATCTTTGGTATGAAAATTTGTAGAGATAGGAAAAACAAAAAATTGTTTTTATCTCAGGCTAATTATGTTGAAAAGGTGCTGCAGAGATTTCATATGGAGAATGCAAAAGTTGTTAGCACACCTTTACCTAGTCATGTTAAATTGACTAAAGATATGTGTCCAAAGACACAAGAGGAGGAACAAAAAATGTCCAAGATACCATATGCTTCAGCTATAGGTAGTTTAAAGTACCCCATGGTATGCACGAGACCGGATATTGCACATGTCGTAGGAGTTGTTAGCAGGTATTTTAGTCATCCCAGAGTTGAGCATTGGAATGCAGTAAAATGGATTCTCGAGTACTTAAGAGGTACATCCAATAAATGTTTATGTTTTGGGGGCTCTAATACTGATTTAAAAGGCTATGTTGACTTAGATTTGGCAAGGGATATAGATACCAGGTGGAGTACCATAGGTTATGTATTTACAGTTGGTGGGACAACAATGAGTTGGATTTCTTGATTGCAAAAGGTGGTTGCTTTATCCACCACAGAGGTAGAGTATGTTGTTGCAATAGAGGCGACAAAGGAGATGATATGGCTGCAACTTTTCATGGATGAGTTGGGAAAACAATAGGCTGGAAATTACTTGTTTACAGACAGCCAGAGTGCTATACATCTTGCAAAGAATTATGCCTTGCATTCTAAAACAAAACACATACAGTTGAGATATCATTTCATTTGGTCAGTGTTGGAGGATGGACAGGTCAAGTTGGACAAGATACATATAGATGTCAATCCAATGGATATGTTTATGAAGGTGGTGACAAAGGAGAAGTTGAGCTTCTCTTCAGCTTCAGTTGGCCTTCAAGGTTGAATTCAAGTATAACAGAGTAGTAGGGTCCAATGTACTTATTTCTGGTGGGAGCTGTAAGTGCAATAGTGTCATCCAGGATCAATTTCCAAGAGGGAGATTGTGTTGGTGTGGAGCCTGATTAGTCTCCAAGTGGGATTTTGTTGGTATGTGGTGAATGATCATGCTATACTCTACACCTTGACATGTATCCTTGCCGGGGTTGGGGGCCGGGCCAGCCTGGGCCCCGGGCGGGGGTTCAGGGGCGACCACCCTTGAGAAAAATTTTCCTCCTACTTTTTCGCGTTGTCACTGAAAAAGGGAAAAATCAACGAAAAAAGAAAAAAATCTGATTTTGTAGAACCCTAATGTGGAAGTTTCTAAGCTTGTTAAAAACGGGTTCGGATGGGGGTTACAGTATGATGAAAAACGTGATTATTCGCAAGATTGTAATAGGTTTTCGTACTGGATAATAAAATAATTGGATGGATGCGGTTTGGTGGATGTAGCTCGGATTGGGTGAACCACGTTAAATTCTATGTGTTATAATTTATTCTGTGTTTTTAGTTTCTCTTTTTATTACTTAAATCTGCATTTAATTGTTAGATATTTTCCTTTCTAACCATAACAAATATTTCATGAGTTGTGTGTGGGTCCAGATTTAGTGATGACTTGTCAACATGGAAAAAGTGTGGGAGGATGTATTTGACTATTTTGGAGGCTATTTTGTCACACCTTTAGTGTGACCTTGGACTTGGCTGTATTTTTCTACATTTCGAGGACTTTTGGAGTGATTTTGGAAGCTTCTATTTTGGCTTGTGTACTTCATCCGACCTAGGGTTTCTAGGACTTGTGTGGGAAGTTGTTTGGAGAATGGCTTAAGTATCTTGAAACTGAAGTTTTAGGGGGTTCTTTTTCTTTCTTCTTGCAAGAATTGTGTCTTTTGGAGCCTTTTCTAGACAGAGGATGGCATTGTAACTCATATTTGTAGACTTATGCAATAGTGTAACACCTTTTTGATGAATAAGTTAATACATTTTACCTTCTCATTATGTTGTTTATTGTGAAATCTTTATAAATGGTTGATGAAATATTATGGCAGAATTGTTTTCCCTTTGATTTTGTCCTATTTTTCTTTTCCTTTATGCAATTAGTATGAATTTGTAGGTCATGACATGTGTTGAGTTAGTTTAGGATAAAGTCTAAGTTGTGAGGATGCAACTTTTCTCCTTCTAGATGTTGTCCATGACATTTTAGCCTGGTTATGAAACACTAATGCAAAGGCATATGGAGTTTTGAGTTGTGTAAACCATTGTTAAGTTATTGACCATTCTTGTTTGTAGAAGCAACTATATGGGTCTGAGAAATATCATTAGGTGCATCACCATAGGGGTTAGTTTTTTCCTTTTCATGCTTCTTTTTCCCCTTTTCCCAGCAAGGAATAGTTGAGGTGACACCATCAAAAGGAGAAGCCGGCCAATAATCTGGAGGTCTACTTTCGAATAGGTTACCCACAACCTGAAATTGATCCCATGTTAGTCCAAATCTACTGAGTTCATCCAAGTCTTAGCAAACGGGGTGCAAATTTGGGGAACTAACAATACCTTGAGAGGGCATTGGATGATGAATTCTCACAAGTCATAGAGGATAGAGCACCGATTACATTCAAACACTATTCCTTATTGTTCCATTTGATACTATACTAGAATCAAGACCATTGGACTAAACGAATGGACTTGGCTATAGTGGATGAGCAAAGGAATGCCACACCTATCCAAAAGTGGTGCTATCTTTGGGATAGTTGGTGCAAAAATTCCAGCTTTGCTATGTTCTATGAAGACTTTTTGCACAAAATCCTTCAAGTTCTTAGTTATTCAATGCCAAGATTTCCAAACAAAATGAAACAATTGTTAAGACCTTTGGCCCTGAGACAGGAATATGGTTACACACATAATTTTGGTGATTGGTTCTTTTTCCTAGAAGTTACAATAATAAGAATCTATGGCTTCCCTACTACTCCACACATACTGCCAAAGTTCGTGCCCCTCAGATTATCATTTCTTGAATTTATGTGGCAAATGATGTGGATGGAAAAGGATGTGATGCACAAACAAAAGAAGGGAGCATTTCCGCCAAACTTAACCAAATGTGGAGACTGGACAGTAGGCTCAAATACACTGGAGGAGTTGAAATATTACTTGAATTCAAGATATACGTTGGGTTCTGGAAAAGAAAGAGCCTTTGACCCTGAAAATCATATGAATAACATAAGGCATTATCTTCTTACCAAAATGGCAGTGGCACACCAAGTAGATTATGAGGAAGATGTGATAAGAAACTACCTTACTTTTTCAGAGGTGTCCCTCAAATGGAAGAAATGGCAGGTTATAATGAAGCTTGAATGAAGAAGAAAAATGACAAAAGTTTCTTTGGTTATTTCATTGAAGAAAAAGATCCCATTAGGAGGATCAATTGGATAATTGATAAATTTTAGGATTTATATGGTAAATATGTCCAGGTACATGGTGGTAAGATAACTACAAAGCACACCCTAGACACATCATCATAGTCTCCCATGGAAAAATTGCCTCCCAAGAGACAAAAGACACAGAGCATTGAGCCATTGGTACCTTATGAGGAGAGTGAAGGGGTGGGATTGAAGATGTGGCCACTATATTGCAATTATTAAAGGGTGATATTGAGGTTGATCAACCCATCCATGAGACTAGCGCCCATAGGCATGAGGAAAGGATGGATGATGTAGAAAAAAAAAGTGTAGAGATACATGAAGATGAGAGAGAAATTGTTGTGAGGAGGTTTATAGAGGATGATGATTTTATGAAGACTTCAGAGTTGAGGGATTTCTGGACAAAGATGAAGATAAAAGAAATTGAAGAGAAAATGGAGTCAAATGAAGTGGAAATTGAAGAACCAGAAAAGAATCAAATGGTGGCATATACCTTCAATGAATTGAGGGTTGACCACATTGATATTATCCCTTACAAGGCTAGAGAGATGATTTTGAAGATCAACATGATCATTTTTCCTGGGTTGGAATTAAAGAAAATGTTTTTGCTTGATCAAGTATAGGATCAAGAAGATCCAATGTTAGTTGCAGAGTTTGAATCTGATGAAGGAGTAAGTGGAACTGGGTATAACCCCAAAATTGAAACCCTGGCCATTTGGATCAAGCAAAAAAACACACAGAAGCCTAAACTGTTGGATGTAATACATGGAATGAAAGGGGCAGCAATGGTAAGAACAATACAGGACATCACCCCTTTGGAGGTAGCCACAATAACCATGCACTCAGCCATGTTCACTCATGCAACTGTTAAGGGATTGGGGGATAGATTAAAGGAGTATGAAAGGGAACAAAAGTTCTTAAATGATGAAGTTAATAAACTATTTATGGAGAATATCAAATTGAAAGAATAGCTAAAAGGAGTAGGAAATTCACAAAGCAAGGAGATAGTGTTGTATAAGCCTCCTAGTACTCCATTAAATATTGTACAGAGCATTCCGGTTGAGCAAGCAAAGACTCCTAAGAAGGAAGTGGATGAAATGAAGGAGGCTCAAGATGAAGTAAAAAGGAAATTTTTTGAAGTTATGGAAAAGATTCTTGAGTACAAAATAAAGTTGGTTATTGATAAACTAGATAGTGTGCATGACATTTATAAATCACTTCAGTGAGAAATTGATCAAATAAAAGCACATATGCTTGTATTGGACCCCCTATTTCAAAGGTGGCAACCTATTCACCACACTCTATATAAGTTATTCAAAGTTTTAGAAAGGAGTCTTGATGCTCCTATAGCATTAAAACCTATTGAGCAAACAGTAAAAGTGATTGTTGATGAATTTTAGTATATACAAGGGAGGATAAGAGGATTGTGGTATGAATGGATTCATTCCATACCTTAAAACAATGGTATACACCCGAAATTGTGAAAGATGATAGTCAAGTAAAAGACTTGGATGAATGGAAGAAGGAATTTGGTCAGGTTATTCATAAGTGTTTAACCCATGTTTAGGGGGATAGTGACACCGGTCTTCACAGGATCAATTTGATCATGGATGGATTGATTGCTCTTGATGTTGGATATCTAAAATTTGTGAATGATACAAAGGCACTACTGGATGGTCGATGGAAAACACATCTTGCGAACATACCAAAGATCCAGGAATATCAGTGGCCATCAGATTTTACGGTGTATCAATGGGAAGAGAAGTATTTGGCTTCAGATGAGTAGGTCACTAAGGCCCGGGCATATAGATGTCTATCATGGAGAGGAAAGCTTCACCAAATCGATGATCACAGGCTTTCTACATTGATTAAAAGAAACATACGTCTAAAGTGTCTTAAGCCTTGTTATTTCTTCAATTATGCAAAGTAATTAGTTGTTAGTAAAAGAAGTAGTTTTGAAGGTTCGTCTATTTTTGTAAAAGGTCCGAAGCTTGTTGCTTCCTATATAAATAGGAAACCAAGGCCAATTTTGAGAGGATCATCATATCATATTCCATTTTCATTTCCGTTATAGTAGGCATTAGTAAGAAGATAGATTGCACATTCCACCCATCCATATCATATCAAAGACTTCTGCTATAAATTTATATATATTTGAAACAACATAATGGAGAAGATTACTCATAATTGGTAATCTATTTTGGTGTTCAATTGTTGTGTTAAATTTCATGATTATTTGTTACTGTGTTGTCTCCAAAGTAGTTTCTTCAAGTTATTTAAATTTGTAAGATTTATTAGGGCACATTTGTTGTTACTGTGTGATTATTTTGAGCTTATGAATGAAATAGAACTGTAGACGCATAAAAATGTCCTCATAATCATTTTATCCACTGCATATTTCATTTAATCGTCCACATAATCATATCGCCATATTCATAAAATCATTTAAATCATTTATCATTTATCCATTTAATCATTTAAATCATTTATCATTTATCCATTAAAATATTATAATCATTTATTCATAACCTTAATCCATTTACATAATCATTTAATTACTTATCCATTATTTATCCATTTGCATATTTATTGTTTCACTAATCATCAGCATATTCATAAATCATTTAACCATTTCATAAATCTATTAATTCATCCATTTGCATAAATCCATTAATTTATCCATTTGCATTAATCACTAAAATGCATTCATATATTTCATTAAATAATTTAAAATTCATAATCAACTTCCATGAAATTAGCTCAAAATTGCACATTAAACTCATAAATCATTTCCATGAAATTAGCTCAAAATTGCACATTTTGAGCTTCCAAACATGAATCATGGAATAAATCACTCCACTCATTTCTCATTTCTAATTTTCACATTAGGAATTCATCTATAAAAACCACCTCCTCACTTTTTGAGAGACACAAATTGCAATCTTATTCTGATCTCATCCAATTCTGCAGAGCTTCTTGTGAGCTTTTGCTTGTAAAATCTGAGAGCAAATGCAAGATATTGTGGAAGAGGATAACAATGGACTGAATTTATTGTGAATACATATGGGTATTTCATTGTTTAGTTTTTTTATTGCATATTTTTTCATTTTAGAGAAACTTCATTGATGTCATGTTGAAAGGTTGATTTGGGTTTATAGATTTAATCATTTAGCTCTTTCAGTTTTTCAGCATTCAAAAGAACATCTTATTATCAGAAATTCTCCATGATTGTGTTATCATTCTATATTTTTTATTATGCTTTCCATACTTATTTATTCTTATATTTGAATGAATATTAGTTATTGAGCCTCAATACTGTGCTTATGTGAATGAATATGTTGATACAATAAAGCATTTACTATGGATGCTTTTAGTTACATGTTCAAAGTTATGTTCAACATAAAAATGGAAACTATTTAAAAATAATAAAGTTAACAAATTTTCTTATTTAAATAATTGTGAGTTATTTGCATTAATATTTTATTAACTTTTGTGTCTTCATGAACATATGTTGATACAAAATGAATGGAATAAGCATCCAAGAAATCATATTTTTTTCTACCAACAGTTCATACCAAAGATTGAACAATTTAAGGATATTGCAATAGGTAATTTGTATCGACACAAATAACATTACTGAAGCATTTCAAATTTTAATTGGGCCATAAAAATCATCCTTTTTTAAACACAGATTGCAAATAATTGTGAAAATTTAGAAGTCTTGGTCATTAACATTATTGTCTGCTACAATGTCATCCAGTGTATCATTGTCAGTGTTCATATGTTCTTTCAAGTATTTAATATTATCATAATCATCATCTTGACCCGCATCATCTTCATCATCATTGAAATTTGACTGTACACCATCTATATTGTTAGCAGATGTATTTGGATCATCATTTTCTATACCATCCATATTGTTGTCTTCCATAACATCATCTAACTCTGGATTGTTGTCTTCTTGTGCCTGAACATAACCATCTTCAACATCATCATGGATGTCAATTTCTTCAAAGTTCACTAATCCCTCTCTCTCATTTTGTTCGCCATCATTGTTTTGCTCGGTATCCACCAATGTTTCATCAAATACATGCCTTAATCTTGGATCATAATGTATGACAAACATCCATTTTAGGTCCAAAATATCTTCATAGAAAAATACCTGCACATAAATGAAATAAATATATTAGACGTATGCTATAAAAATTTTATTGATTAGTAAACACATGTATATATTTGCAATAAACTATGAATTAATAGATTAATGATCACTACCACTTCTTGTTTCAGTTAAAGAAATACCTGCTCACAATGAATTGGTAGAACATAAGGCTCCTTATCCTCCAGTAGGAAGCATGAGGAATCTATAGAAAACAATCCACTATGGGTATCATGTCTTCATGTCATCTCAAATGCTTCATACCATCTACACTTAAAAATACAACATTTAAAAGAGCGATAATCCAACTCAATAATTTCTTGTATTTTCCCCACATATTGTAGATTCCCTTCAATTATATTCTTATCTTTTGAGCTTGATCGAATGGATTGCTTGAAGTCAACCATGATGCCACAATCAAAGGATCATCTCTTTACATCTACTACACAATAATGTCGACCATATGCCCACATTGTTGGATATTTCCTTGCCTATGAAAGACCATTTATTTCAGTGAAAACAAATATAATAACGAATACTAAAATAGTTAATAGTGTCAAAACTATAAGGAAACAACATTTTGTAAAATTCCAACTGTACCTTTCTTTCACATCCTCTAGACATGTTGATTTCATCTTCTGTTATGTCTGAATCTATACCTACATCTTCTATTTTATTTTGAATTTGTTCAGTAACCCATTCTAGTGTGCAATATTTGCCCCATTCCCCAAGCAGATTAGTGGGAAGTGGAGTATTCTTTGGGTTCGATCTCTTTAACTATCTCCTTGCTTCTAACACTTATTCTCTCTTTTTATCATACAAATCAATCCATTTGTTCATAAAGTCCATGTGGTACAAAATGAACTTGTCAAGCATAGAAATTTCCTCTACACCTATTACATGTCAACATGTTTATTTCAAACTCCAAATATCATGCTGTTAATTTGAAAAATAAATTACAGAGTAAATTAATGATTGCAAGAAAAACGACCACACTGATCATGAATTTACTTACTAATTTCTACTTCAACACCATTACATTGTGGTTTTTCTCCATCAATAATATGTGATGCTCATTCTTCATCCTAGACGCATGGCCCATCTTCAAAATCCTTACCAAGGAATTGACACAAGAAGAAAAATGTTTCATTCAATACATACCCTTCAGCCATGCAACCCTCTAGATGTGTCTTTTGTCGGAGATATCTTTTAAGAGTTTTCATATACCTCTCAAAGAAAAACATCCACCTCATTGATACAACACCCTCCAATTCAATGTCATCGACTAGGTGTATAAGTAAATGGACTTGTAGGTCAATGAAACTTGTAGGGAGCTCCTTCTCAAATACACATACAATTTCTGCAATTTCCTTCTTCCACTTTGGCACTTCATATTCGTGGATCTCCTTGAAGGTCACCCACCTAATATAAGAATAGTAAATTAGTATGAACCTTTACTCATAAATTAAAATACAATATAATATCTCTATGTCTCTCACACATGAACATTTAATATGGCATTCCTTAAGTCAACTGTACGACAACAATCCCCCCTAATTGTCAATGACATGATATGCTATCAAACAAATTTATGAAAAGGTCATTAGTAATTTTTTATCACACAACAAAATATCAAAATATATTTAGTACTTAGTCAATGTTACCAGTAAATGTTAAATGATGATATATAATACCTTCATTAAATTTATGAAAATCATGTGTTTTAAATCCTGTGATATGTCCATCAACTGTAAAATCTTTAGCCAATGATGAACCATAGCCAGTAGGTGTTCTTATTGAATGGATGAAATTTTTTAGTTAGTCTACCTCTTTTTTTTTTCAAAATCCATGGAGCTTTTGCATATGTTTCATTTTCCTTGCTTGGCCACAAATTTTTTCTATCAAATTTGGTACGTGAAAGAGCAATATCTCTCCTCGAAGACAAGGTGTCCTTCTCTTTGCCTGATATATGTCGAAATATAGAATCTGGGACATTTTTGAAGATGTGCATATGATCTAATAGGTGAGATATTAATAGATCCTTCTAGTAAGGGAGCTCATAAAATATGGATTTCCTTTTCATTCCTTCTGGCATATGAACTACAACTTGTTTTGGTTCTTCAATTGAATCACCTCGATCAAAAAAATCCTCCCAAGCATTCAATTAAGCATCTTCATACTTCTTAAGCCAATCACCTAGACCCATAATCATGGGAGGGTCTCTATTTTCAACTTTTCCATCAAATTGATTCTTCTGGCGATTTCTAAACCTATGATCTAGTGGTAGAAAAACCCTGTTGTTTGCGTAAATAAATTTATGTAGGTCTTTAGAATACCGCCTTTGAAATTGTTCTGCACATCTTGGACATGTAAATATCCCCTTTCTTTGAAGCCCTGCAATTCAACAAGTAATGTTAATAACATCAAAAAAATAGTATAAAACTAAGTATGAAAGTTGGGATGAAAATAAATTATGAGTGTAAATACGTAAATATTTTATCTTACCAGAACAAATACCAAGTCCTAGGAAATCACGAATATTCCAACATAGCACACCATACAACATGAAGGACCTATTTGATGGAGGACATGATATGACATACATTCTTATGCCTTTCCATAGCAGTTGCATCTCATCAATAAAAGGCACAAGATAAACATCCATGTTTTTAACTTGATGTTTTCCTAGAACAATGAGAGTCAACATAAGGTGCTCCTTTCTAACACTCATACATGGGGGAATATTGTATACAATCAATCCGACTGGCCAAACACTATAATTTGAGCTCAGGAAAGAGAATGGGAACACTCCATCAATTGCAAGACCAACCCTGATACTACAGGGTTCATCTTTGAATTTTATTGGCCATTTTTCCTCTATGTGTTTCATTGCTTTGGAAGGCTGAAATTCGCATGAATCCATCTTTACTCCTGTTCTTTGCATGCCAGTCCATCAATTGTGCAAGTGACTTGCAATGAAACATTCGTTGAAGTCTAGGTATAATGGGCATGTGATGTAAAACTTTCTTTGGAACTATAGGACCTTGTACATTTGTACGATATCTCTTCTCTTTGCATATAGGGCATTCTACCTTGTTTTTATATTCATCTTTGTATAAAATGCAATCATTTTTACATGAATGAATTTTCTTATATTCAATCCCCAACTCAACCAACAATAGGTGCGCCTCTCTGCAAGTTGATGGCAACACATTATCTTCAGGGAATATTCTTTTTTTTAGTGCCCTATAAGATTTCCAAAGATTAAATCGATTGAATGTTTGACTTATGATGAACATGTTTGATATGTCAATCTATACTAGGAATTTTTATATACAATATCAGGTTTTAACATCCCCTTAAATAAATATAAACAAAGTCGATGAATGTTTACGAATTGTGTACACCAATTGAGAATGCAAAGTAAGAAATAGATTTCAACTCACTTCAATAGGGTAGTGAATCCTTTGTCTGAACAACCAAATAGTGACTTTATTTCTAATAATATTAATGTGCATGCTAGTTGTGAGGTTCTACTTGCACCCAATTTGAACACGGGTGTCTTCATTGCTTGCTTGATGGAGTCTTTTAGGTTGTTATCATCAACATTACGTTGGTGGTAATTACCCTTGCTATCATCATTACTGTTAGTCATATGATCATTATTGTCATCATTGTTTCCATCCCCAAAGAAACCTATAAGCATTTCATTCAATCCTTCTTCATACATTGCATTTTCCCTATCATGATCATCATCATCATTAAGGCTAGGTGGCATCTCATCAGTGTATGCATATCTCATCAACTCTTCAAATTTCTTAGGTGATAGTAATCTCTTCAAACTTGCTCTTTTCACCCTAGTATTGTTTAAAGGATGGTTTGGATCATCCTGTACAAATCTTAATAGCCCAGTTGGATCATGGTTATTAGTATGTGTTTCATCAACATCTTCTACCTATCAACAAACGCAAGCATTATTTAATGTTTTCCAACAATTGGATAAATCATAAATGTATCAATTTCAAAGAAATATAATCAAATATGGCTTAAAAAATAAAAAATATAAATTGTATGAACATATATACATCAAATAAATAATGGAACATTATTTTATAGATTACCTTTTTTATACAATAATTTAAATAAAACACAATTTTGACAACATAGTTTATAAAACATTAGTCCACACTCATTTATTATTCTTTTGTTTTCTGCCCTTAAGAACATCCTTAGGGAGACCTTGTTCTTCCCTTTTCTTTCATGCAAGAGTGCATTTTAAGAAGGGGTAATCAATAAATCACTCATCCCCAATGGTGAGGTCCTTAATAGCCTCAACCATTATCAATCTATCAACCTCTCTTTCCATATCTCCATATTTATCATTTATAACCTCAACAAATTGAAATTTTGGTCTTACATTAGTGTCCCTTCCCTTACTACTATTTATAAATCCTGCAATATTTTTGTGTGTGTATGCATGTCCATCTATATACATAATATGACCTCTATTAATTTCTTTTCCACTTTCCAATTGGAGATGATGTGTATACATATTTGAATTTAGACCATATGTTGACATGCTAGTCTTATATTCTACTAGCCTTCTCCATTCACCACTGTAATATACTGGACCATAATATGGCATTAACCTCCTAGTGGTTTGTTCTGAATTGTTTCTATGTTTAGATCCCACATGTACATTTTGGACAATAAAGAGGCCTAGATTCTCTCCATGAATATTGGAGGGTCGTATCATGTAGTTGTATCCCCAAAATTGAAACACCTCGTACACTCTAGGTAGTTGTTGATCACTAGGCCAAGTGCAATATAGTCAACGATCAAATGTCTCTTTGTAAATTGATCTCAAACTCAGGGGAAAGTCATCATATCCATCACATTAATTCTCATAGGGTATGGAGTCCACCTTCCCCCTGTCTTTAAGCAAAATATGCATCTTTAAACCGGTTCTTGTTCTGTGACTTGTTTTCATCAATTCCTCATCTTTCGAGTTGGTATATTGGCACATGTTTTTGTTAGATGTGTCATCTAATAAATGATCATTTCCTCCTAGGCTAGAAGTCAGTGATCCAAGAAACTTTAAACCAAGAACTTTATCCTGCAAGTATCCATTGAGAAAAAAATTAGTTATTTAAATAATATAAAACAATGTTTAAATGAAGTATACATGTTATTTATATCAAATTGGAAAATTCCTTACCACAATTCCTATTGGATTTGAATCGGTTGTAGGAGGCATACTACTGACTGGAAGCTCATCATATATGTAATGTCTTTGTACAATTTCTCATTTGAATTGTTTCTTTCCATGACATACAGAACATCCAAAAACAATAATTTTCTCAAAGTATTCATCCCATGTACTATAGTCCTGACAAACCTCTTGTTCAGTGCAATCATCTATTGTGTATGGAAAATCCATTGTCATATCCTCTTCCACCCACTGTCATCTATGTGATTTAATAGTTTTAGCTCCATGTCCACATACATATCTTCTTCTTTTGCTAGTTGAACACTCAGGCTCTGCATTTGCTCCAATCTCTATCTAAAATAATCAACAACATGCATTAATTTATGTCAAGATTGGATAATACATTATAAATTTCAATAATACTGTGAAAAAAGATGACCGTATCACAAAATTCTATTAGATCATTTTTTCCTAAGTTAAGTAAAAATTTCAATACCCGATGTCTCACTTCATATGTTGTGTCCTCATTTCATATGACACAATCTGTTGCCATGGCCTTGTCTCGCCCCTATAATACACAACATAGTAAATAATGTTTACTACACCAATTATATCATTTCAATGAATATACTATCCAACACAGAACCTCACTTTAGTCATATATTTTCTCAAAGTATTCATCCCATGTACTATAGTCTTGATTAACCTCTTGTTCAGTGCAACTATTTGTTGTGTCTACAAGATCCATTGTCATATCCTCGAACAGCCACTGTTTTCTATGTGATTTAACAATTTTAGGTCCACGTCCATGTCCACATCCTCTTTTTCTAGTTGAACACTCAAGCTTTGCATTTGCTCCAATCTCCATCTAAAATAATCAACAACATGCATTAATTTATGTGAAGATTGGATAATACATTATAAATTTCAATAATACTGTGAAAAAAGATGGACATATCACAAAATGCCATCAAATCATTTTTTCCTAAGTTAAGTCAAAATTTGAGTACCTGATGTCTCGCTTCAGCCATTCTATCCTCATTTGGCATGACACAATCTATTGCCATGGCCTTGTCTCACCCCTATAATACACAACATAGTAAATAAGGTTTAGTACACCAATTATATCATTTCAATGAATATGCTATCCAACAAAAAACGTCACTTTAGACATATATTTGACATATATTTCACACTTTAGATGACTCATCTAGATGTATAGGGGTCATTTCTGAGTTCACAAATCTAACCTCTATTAGTTTTCCAACCACAAAATTGACATGGGATAAGGAATAGGTAAAATAGGGAACCATGATTTCTCCCTTGGTACATATGAAAATGAAGTTGATTTAGGATCAATTTATTTATCAACTTCCAAGCAAAATACATCATTTTGCATTGCTAGGCGCTAAATTAGGCACACTTGGTGCTGCCTTTTGCATCCCAAACATATTACATTTTTTGGCTGGAAGGCAACACTAAATTAGATGCACTTTGCGCCACCTTTTGCTTCCCAAATAGATAACATTTTTTTTGGCTGGAAAACAATGCTAAATTAGGTGCACTTTGCTACACCGACTATAGTGCCGACTACTGAATCAAGAACAAAAATTTAAAATTTCCTGCGTCAAGAAGGAAGAGATGAATGAGAAAAAATCTGCACAAAGGAAGAGAGGAGGAAACCAAGGAAAATGATGCAAAGGAGGACTACAAGCAAGTAGATCATAAATTCGATTTAGTTTGCGACACAATAGGTAAGGTTACAATTTTTTTTTGTTCCCACAAATATTTTAGCTTGGATTAAATAGAAAGGATTGTGAAGAAAGGGTTGTGAATATTGTTTTGTTTACACGTGAATCGTTCAAGTCTCATGTGGTTGCAAAGGAGGAGGGTAAAATTGTAGACATTGCATTATTTCCTCCACATCCGAGAGCAGTGAACGCATTTTTGAAACCCCAATGTGTTGATTTACTTATCATTCCCATCCCAAGCTTTCGGTTTTCTGTTTGATTTCTCGAACCTTCCTTCCATAAAAAAGTAGTCGAGTGATTTCAAGACAAGTCGTTAAACTGCATCCACCCCACTGCAGCTAGGTCCCGTGGGAATAGAGGTTGGTCAAGACAATACGAGGAGATAGGGATTTTCAGATGATAGCTAAATAATAGATCATTTCCTCAAATTTGTGAGACTTTCGGGCTTAAATTAGCTATTACTAATTTTCACTTATTCTTTTATAGAACAATGAGCTCTTGGTTTCAAATTGATTGTGCCCACACATTCATTTTCTTTCTAATCAACCAATGTGACTTGAGCATAGGACCTATATGTGTTAACTCTCAATAAAACCACACTCCTCACCCTTTTTATCCCCCAAAGATTACCATTCTATACAAGTGCACAAGCATTGATTTTTTTACAATACATTTGTTTTATTTTGCATGTATTTATATCCTTTCAAATATATTTACATTCTATACAATGTGCAAGCAATTGATTCATAGGTGTTTAAATCCAAAAAGAGAGTCATTCAATGTAAAGCATTCATACCACAAACTAGATGAAAAATTTCATACCCAACAGTGTGTACTTCGTTTGCCTCTACAGATTGGACAAAAAAAAATTTCCCTAGGTCACCTCAAAATGTCAAGTGGTAGAGGGAAGAGAACAAAGGGAGCAGACTCTGGCCACAATGAGGTATTTAATTGTCAATTTATAGATTTATAAATGTTTCCCTCGTTTCTTTCATTTTTTTTTTACTTCTTTTGTTAAATTTAAAAGAAGAAATTTATTTTATATGTATATATATAGGGACATGTGACTGACAAAGATACAGAGGCATTGGCTTCCATATTAGGGGAAGAGGTAGTCAACAATTTGGATGATGTGTGTTGTACAATGCTTGCCAGATACATAAAAAACTGATCTAGTGAAGCCCCTCAAACATTGCAACCAAATCAAGTGTGTCAAAGGGAATCAATTGATTCCCATGCAGTCCTAGATCGAGCAGAAGATCCAAGAGGAAATAAATAACAATAAACTCTAAGAGTGTAGAATATGGAGCAGAGGCTTCCACTGTCCCACCCACTCTTGGGATATAGACTTATTCCACCATGCCAAGTTTTCATTCTTGCATTGGTACCTACAATACCAAGATAGAATATGATGTGGTTTTAGGGGAAGTCCAAATGACAGATGTTGGAAAAGGGTTTGTGAATAGGTTTAAGGAAGCATGCCTTCAACAATTCAAAGACCATCTACATTTTCCATTCTCAAAGATACCCATACACCTGCAAAAAGTAGCTATCAATGACATGGAGACTGAATTTGGCATAGGTTGGTCTGTGAAGAAGGTAAAGCTATGAATGTCTCAAAATTTCAAGAGATTTTGATGCAACCAAACAAAGAAGATAAAAAAAATCCCTCCTGAGCTAAGGCTCAAAAAAATGCCAATTGATGTAAGTGTCAAAGTATGGAAAGAGCTTGTAAAAGCATATGAGAAGTCTTAAGCACAAAGGAAGTCTGGTGAGGAGAGTATGCAGGTATTTGAATTTGCTCATAAGATTATATCAAATTTATTAAACGATTTTTAAATTTTATTTGTGCATAGTTAAATTGAATTAGTATATGTTTCAGGACAAGGCCTCCAAGGCTAGGCTTCAAAAACTTCGTGCCACACATCACAGTGGCCAAAAAGGTTTACAGGCCTTGATTTGTAAATTTGTAAGTATATTTAATATGTTAAATGATATTTTTTTTAATTCCCTAGGAAAAAAGTAAATGTTTGCATATTAATTAGTTTAACTAGTCCATGTGCCATGTTTTGATAGGAGGACAAATATGGCCGTCATCCAAAGCAATTTGAAAAGGAAAAGTTACAAAGCAAAAAGTGGGTCGATTTTTTAAGCTGGATGGAGAATGAGGTATCAATAGTTGACTTTCAATAACTTAGTTGGATATTGTTGTGTTAATATGTCAATTTGCATTTATTGTGTTGAGTTGTTTATTGATGCGTAGGATGGATGAATTCTAAAGTGTTTCTCTATTGGCCCTAGATCCCACTCAATTGTCCCATTATTTCATGTTGAGGAAAAAAATATTGTTTTCCTTAAAGGGTAGTGTGTGACATTCATTCCTTATTTTCATCGCATCTTTTAATTAATGACCATTGTCTTTTAATATCTCTTAAGTGTCCTCATTTAAGCTATGACTTGTATCATTTGAGTAGCTTAGTCCCATGTTGATTTGATTTATCTTCTTTTCTCTCAAACATGGTATCTCAAGGAGTGCTTCCTTGAATTCATGTTGCCATTCTACTAAGTGATCCACATGCATCTTTTCCATCCTTCCTCACAATGGTTCCATTCTTTTAACATGTAAGAATGTTTTGATGCATCTTGGTAGGAATCCTATAGATCTAACACATCCTTCTATTCTACATCACTTGGCGTAGCTAACCAGCCACTTAATTTGTCCATCTAATTTAAAAAAACACAGTAAATTCCTATCTTCCAATTTAAAAAAACTCCATAAATAAAGAAATCAGCAGTAAAAAACCTGCAACCTAGTCTGATCAACATAGAGAAAGTGTGTAATACTAGACTTCTTAACATTCAAAAGATAAATGGAATTTCCTTAACACCAAGTAGATCTATCCAAAAAAGCTAAATAAAAACACAAACATGCTCTCACACAGAATGGCCTAATGGCTGGTTGTCATAGAAGTCAAACTACTGAAGTAATAGCACTAATCAAGTTAACATATATGCATCATTTTTATAAATAGTTGAACCATTTATGTGCATGAATAAATAGTAGAAGGATGTAGATGAACTCAATTCATCTGACTTTATGTCTCTTGGAAAAAATTCCTCTTGAATCTCTAATATCAAGTGCTTGAGACTTCCCTATATCTTTTACCTTTCGTCACCACCTTTCCTCTTCACTGTCAAACTCATCTCCTTTTTCTTTATTTGCATTTATGGCTTCAGCTTCTAATTCATCCCATGTTTTACCTTTCTCCCCTCCAGAATCTTCTTCTTCTTCTTCATCCTCATCTAACTTCACAAGAGATTCATCTTCTGAAACTTCCTCAACTAATTTTGATTCCTCTTCTACATCATAGGGTTCATATCCTTGATCTGATTCTTCTGAATTATCATAATCAAAATCACTAGCTTCCATATTCAAAAATTCCCAACCACCATCTTCAATAATTTTGTCTGGATCATCAGTAATAGTCTTCAAAATTGGCCACCAGTTCAAGTTCATTCTACTTTCATAATACTTTATATCCATGGAGTTCATCCATCCCTTGATGCCATCAAGCAAAGCTTGAGGAATGGCGTCAATGCAGAGAACATCCCACTTGAAGTCTTTGAAAACAATAGCCATATCAAATCCCTTTTTCCCAAGTCTTACTCTCTTAAGGTTAACAATCTCAATCTCACTAATAGTGATTACTAAGAAAGGTAATTCTACCAACTCTACCAAATAGTTTACCATAAGAACAATAAATCAGGGGCTTTGAAAGGAACTCCATGAAAACCAAGCTCTCTAAATGGTACATCAAACCCTAGTTCAAAATATTTTAGATGAGGTTGCTCCCATAGCTCTCTTACTGGCTTGACAAATCCTTGAAACTTTGCATTGATATTATTTTTCTTGTCCCTCTCTTACTGTTCTTCCTCAATTTCATCAAGACCATACATTGACCTTCTTGCCCCTCCTAAAGTTTGGACCACATCCATTACCTCCACATAAAACTGGACATCCTTGGTCTTCTTGGTTCCCATGCCATGATATGGTTATGCAAATGAAAATGAAGCAAAGTAATCATCTCCTTCCCCGCTGGCTGGAAGAATGCATGCTTAATGTTTTGATACATGATTTCAACTCTCTTATGCTCCCATGGTTGAATACCAAAATCCATTATGGTGGGCCTCCAAAGTTCCAGTCATCTTTCTTCCTCTTCCACCAAATGTTGACCTGATCCACAAGTCTACTAGCCTAATTGCCTTTGTTTTTGAAAGATGAAGTTTCTCCTGAGTCACCAATGTAGTTCTCTCTACCTTTTCAAACTCTTTCATTGCTACAGGAAATTAGCACCTAATTGATTAGCAATCTCAATCTCACTAATAGTGATTACTAAGAAAGGTAATTCCAACAACTCTACCAAACAGTTTACTGTAGGAACAATAAAAGAAGAGGCTTTGAAAGGAACTCCATGAAAACCAAGCTCTCTAAATGGTACATCAAACTCCAGTTCAAAATATTTTAGATAAGGTTGCTCCCATAGCTCTCTTACTCACTTGAAAAATCCTTGAAACTCTGCATTGATTTTATTTTTCCTATCCCTCTCTTGTTGTTCTTCCTTAATTTCATCAAGATCATACATTGACCTTCTTGCCCCCCCTAAAGTTTGGACCACATCCATTACCTCCACATAAAACTGGACATCCTTGGTCTTCTTGGTTCCCACGCCATGATAAGGTTATGCAAATGAAAATGAAGCAAAGTAATAATCTCCTTCTCCGCTGGCTGGAAGAATGCATGCTAATGTTTTGATACATGATATCAGCTCTCTCTTCTACTCTTATGGTTGAATACTGAAATCCATTATGGTGGTCCTCTAGAGTTCCAGTCATCTTTCTTCCTCTTCCACCAAATGTTGGCTTGAACCACAAGTCTGCCAGCCTAATTGCCTTTGTTTTTGAAAGCTAAATTTTCTCCCGAGTCACCAATGTAGCTCTCTCTGCCTTTTCAAACTCTTTCATTGCTACAAGCAATTAGCACCTAATTGATTAACAATCTCAAACTCACTAATAGTGATTACTAAGAAAGGTAATTCCACCAACTCTACCAAATAGTTTACCATAGGAATAATAAAAGCAGGTGCTTTGAAAGGAACTCCATGAAAACCAATATCTCTAAATGGTATGTCAAACTCTAGTTCAAAATCTTTTAGATGAGGCTGCTCCCATAGCTCTCTCACTCGCTTGACAAATCCTTGAAACTCTGCATTGATTTTATTTTTCCTATCCCTCTCTTGTTGTTCTTCCTCAATTCCATCAGGATCATACATTGACCTTCTTTCCCCTCCTAAAGTTTGGACCACATCCATTACCTCCACATAAAACTGGGCATCCTCGGTCTTCTTGGTTCCCACACCATGATAAGGTTATGCAAATGAAAATGAAGCAAAGTAATCATCTCCTTCTCTACTGGCTGGAAGAATGCATGCTTAATGTTTTGATACATGATATCAGCTCTCTCTTCTGCTCTCATGGTTGAATACCGAAATCCATTATGGTGGGCCTCCAGAGTTCCAGTCATCTTTCTTCCCCTTCCACCAAATGTTGGCCTGATCCACAAGTCTTCTAGCCTAATTGCCTTTGTTTTTGAAAGCTGAAGTTTCTCCTGAGTCACCAGTGTAGCTCTCTCTACCTTTTTAGACTCTTTCATTACTATAGATCGTATGTGGTATTTAATCATTTGTACCACATGGTTGATGTGCTTTGAATCCTTGGATCTAAAGGAAATTTCCTTAACATAAATACCTAGAACATTGAAAATTATCCTTATATAAGAATTCCCTCCATCTTGTTGGCTTGTAACACTCTTGATGGTGGCTACATGAAATGGAACCATGATTCCATATATGGGTACCAGAACAACATCATTTTTAGTATCAACCTGAATCATGAGCTCTCTAGAAACAAGGATATCTTCCACATTTTTTTATGAAAAAATATCAGTGGATGGCTTGGAAGATCCATGTCCATCTCATGCACCAATGCCCCATGCAACCAATCTTCTTGCAGTCTCCTCATTCTTTTGCAAAGGGTTGGAACTTAAGGTTATGTAATAGAATTTACAGTTGATAGTTAAATTGTATAACAATTTTTTTATGATCTTTACTAACATTTATTAGAATTGTTGCATGTTTTACATCATTGGAATCACATATTAGCTGTAACGTTTTTCAAATTTTATTATGGTATGTGCACTTTGATATGATGTTATATGATTATGGTTTCGTCTCATATGTTTCAATATTAGATATATAACAAAAAAATAAATTATTGCATGAATTAAATAATAACTTTTCATTTTAAATATTTTTTTTTGCAAAACATGGGTCTTCTAGAAGATCGAGATGATCCTCATCATGATATAGATCCAGAAAATATTGGTTTTTCCGGTACAAATCTCATGGCAGAGGATGATGATGATGCAGATACAGAATACACTGAGGCTAATGACAATGATGATGACGAGGATGATGATGATGATAATGATGATCATGATGGTGATGATGATGATGAGGTAGTTGTTGGTAGTACCCAATGACATTCATGATCATATAGATTGCATCATGGATCATTGTTGATATATCGTTATGATGATGATCACAATGGTGGTGATGATGATGAGGTAGTTGTTGGTAGTACCCAGTGGAATTCATGATCATATAGGTTGCATCATGGATCCTCCATTGTTGATATATCATTATGATGCCTCTTTTCATGGTTCCTATCATATGTATCATTTTCATGGTCTAGAGTACCATATAATTGAGTTGTATCATATTGACATTTATCATTTTCACTTATATCATTTGGACATGTATCATCTTGACTTGTATCAATTTGACTTAAATAATTTATCATTTTTACTTATATCATTTGTACATATATCATTTTGACTTATGTCGACTGTTGGACATGTATCATTTTGACATGTTATTGGTCTACTGGCATATTTTACTTTCACTTGTTTTAGTTATATATGATGATGATCTTATTAGTATTGACTTGTCAATTTATATATATTAAAAGTGGTCGATGATTTTTGGATGGATATTTATTACGTATGATGATTTTAATTTACTACTCAGGATGGATGTTGTCAAATTCAATTAAATTATAGATATTTGACTCAATTGTTTTAATTATAGATGATGATTATGTTCTAATAATTATCTTGTTATTTAATTTCAAGGATAGCATTGCGATAAAGGTTGAAGGTGATGGATAGATGATCATGCAAGGACATATCGCCTTGCATCATAATAATTTTCTACTCATTTGATGTGTCTTTGGATTTGTTGTCGTGGGTTTTATTAATGTGAGTTGGTGTCGGTGGAATGTTTGTGTGTGGTTTGTAGTGGTAATGTGGTGTTTTTGTTGGTGGAGTTTTGGTCGATGGTGTTAGGCTTCCAGTGGCTTTAAAGATCGAAAAGTCTGGTTGCTCCAAGTTTATAATTTTCATGTCTGTGGAAGGGTTCTAGTCATTTAGTGCAGACACACCCATTTCTCTGTTGGCAATAGAGAGACAAGTTGCCTTCAAAGAAATTACTGACCAACGACTTAAGCATATTTTGCTTGATAGTGATCCTTTGGTTTTGGTAGTGGTGAAAATGGTCTTAGGGAAAGGCTATTTGGAGAGGAAGGAGTATACGAGGGATAATGCCTACATCTCCTTGCACTTTTTGGTCATGTTGTTGGATATCGAGGTGTCTAAGGCAGAGGCCAAGGAATTAATCATGTGCTTGTTTCATGGTGATCTAATGGGTGGTTTAGAGGAAACTTTAAAGGCGGCATTTGTGGGCAAAGGGATTCCACGAACAACGAATTTCAAGCTACTTTGGAAAATGGACAAGGTGGTGAAATTTTTTACCTTTCCTTCTGGATTTGAAAGGGGTTGAGCTTATGAGGCATCAGATGGTCTCAGTCGTGGCGGTGGAATTCCTGAAAAAGGAAGATAGGGCTGGTGGTGGAGGATGGTTTGGACTAGGTGGTGGATTTTTATAATTTTTCTAAATTGAGTGGGTTTCTCTGAGGTTCGACTTCCTTTTGCTTGTTATTTTTTCTCTTGGGTTGGCTGTTTAGTATATGGGCTTTCTGGTTTTGGCTTGGTTGAAGCCATTTTTGGGTAGAATTTTGTACCTTTTTTGGGCTGCTCGATGGTTTTATTGATAGTTATTTTAGCTACTGGTTAGGTGATGGTTCTTCCTACTTTAGCAAACATTCTATATGGCTCCTTTTATTATTAATAAAATATCAAACTCTTACGTATCAAAAAAAAGAAAATTATCTTGTTATTTAATCATATGACTTAAATAATTAAATTACTTACTCTATAATCATATGAGTTATTTAAGAGGCATCATATATTTAACTAATTAAATTGAAATAAAACATATTTAAAGAAAAAAAAGGAAGGAAAAAAAGAAGCATTTTTAGAAGCAACAATGGAAGCCAAACTAGAAGCAAACCGGAAGAAAACTTGGAAGAAAAACAAGAAGAAAACCTGGAAACAAAATTGGAAGAAAAGTCAGAAGCAACAATGGAAGCCATATCTAGAAGCAAGCTAGAAGCAATCCTAGAAGCAAAATTGGAAGCAAAAATGGAAGAAAACCTGGAAGAAAAATCGGATGCAAAACTAGAAGCAAAACCGGAAGCAAAATCGGAAGCAAAATTGGAAGGAACACAGGAAGCAAAACTGGAAGCAAAATTGGAAGCAAAACCGAAAGCAAAACTGGAAGGAACGCGGGAAGCAAAACTGGAAGCAAATTTGGAAGCAAAATTAGAAGCAAACTTGGAAGCAAAACTGGAAGCAAAACTAGAAGCAAATCTGAAAGGAAAACTAGAAGCAAAATTTGAAGCAAAATTGGAAGCAAAACCGGAAGCAAAATTGGAAGAAAATTTGGAAGGAAAACTAGAAGCAATCCTAGAAGCAAAACTCGAAGCAAAACTGGAAGCAAATGTGGAAGCAAATGTGGAAGAAAAATTGGAAGCAAAAATGGAAGCACAATTGGAAGCAAAACTGGAAGCACAACCAAAAGCAAACATGGAAGCAAAACTAGAAGCAATACTGCAAGAAAAACTAGAAGCAAAATTGGAAGCCAATCTAGAAGCAAAACTGGAAGCAACATCGGAAGAAAAAGTGAAAGAAAACTAGGAAGCAAACTTGGAAGAAAAACTAGAAGCAAAACTAGGAGAAAAACTAGGAGCAAAACTGGGAGCAAAACTAGAAGTAAAAATGGGAGCAACATCGGAAGCAAAAGTGAAAGCAAAACAATAAGCAAACCTCGAAGAAAAACTAGGAGAAAAACTAGAAGAAAAAATGGGAGCAAAAATGGAAGCCAAACTGGATTTCAAATTAGGTGCCAATTTAGGTGCTCTTTCCAACGTTAATTTCTAGCGCAAAAGGAGATGCTATTGTTGGTGCCAAATTTATGGCACAAAATCTGGCGCTAAAGATGATGCCAAATCCGGTGATGAAACGAAGAAACTAATTTTTGCCAAATTTTCTATCATCGGATGACTACAAATGATGGACTAAAATACACTAAAATCTAGTACAAAATTCGATGCTAGTTGTCTGTTGTGCTATTGTGTTTCGCTCAGAATGGGAGCGTGAGGAGGATCCCTTGAACTAAACAACCATCTGCTAGTACTCTTGTAAAGCTACACACATGTGCGCAAAAGAAGGGTATGCCTTTGTAAGTTCCCTATGAATACCTTTTGCACGTCAAAATCAGGTAGGTGATATGAGATTTGTGAAAGGAGCGCTTGGTAGCGAGCTATGAAATCAGTGATCTTTTGGTTATCTCCTTGTTTACATTGAATGAGATTCGAAAAATTCATCTTTAGCCTGATGTTTTTTTGAAATTGTCTAAGGAATTGATTTACAAGTTGGTCAAACGAGAAAATAGAGTTTTCAAGAAAGGAACAGTACCACTCGAGCGTTGTGTCTTTGAGAGATCTAGGAAATAGTTTAGCCATCAATGCATCGTGATGGAAGAAGTCAGTGCATAGGGCATTAAAGGAAGGCACATGTGTTTGTGGATCTCCCTTACCACCATACTTCTCAAATTAAGGGATCTCCATTCCTTGGTGGAAGGGAGTGTTTAAGATTGCAACTGACAATGGGTTGTGTCAGAAGAAGGGCTGGAAAATAGGCTAGGCAGAGGCTTGGGAAAGACTCACCAACTAGCTCTACATCTTACCCATATTCTGAAGAAGAGTGTTCAGAATAGGGTCATTAGAAGATAGAGGGCCAAATGAAACTCCCTCAGGACCACTGTCAAAGCCTCCTCTAGAGCCGCCACTGATGTGAATTCTACTAGAACCACTACCAGAGCCACCACCATGAGTAGGGCCTCCATTGGAACCACCACCATGACCTCCATCGGAGCTGCCTCCACCAGCACCACCTCTGCTACCAAATCCACCACCACTACCAAATCCCCCACCACTCACTCCGCCCAAGCCTCTACCACTAGAGGTGACAGGTGGGGTGAAACTAAAGCCCAAGGGGAAGCTGTTTACTTTGATAGTTTCAGGTTGTTCAAAGAGAAAAAGGATACTGATAGAGGGGACTGTGTTGGCTATGTAGACGGATGTGGGAGGCATCGATACTCCTAACTATCCTTCACACTCTTCAAAAGTGACTCCTTGTACAAAGCTAGGATTGTTCGAAGGAGCACACGCTTCGACGAGACTAAGGAGGCTATTCAGAAGCTCTATTCCTGTTTGATCTTTACCCATCATATGTTTTAACTCGCTAACAACCCAAGCAGCTCTAGCCATCTTCGAATTTCTTTCCAAGTGATTTTCTAAGTTACCCAATCCTTTAGCAAGGGAAGAGACATATTATGCAGGGATTAGAATGGCCTCATACTCATCCACTGATGATGGTGTAGGAGACGCAACGGGAATGGGAATGTGATCAGTTTCATCAACAAATCCTATCTCGTTCCTTGACAACTGCTCCTATGCGGCCACACTAACAATGGGAGCAGAGAAAAGTCCCATAGAGAAACCAAGAGAGACCTTCATCCTTTCCATCGGGAGGTGTCATACACTTCTCCTAATGATATACCTAGAATTTGTAGACTAGGTTGGGATGCTCATAAAACTTCACAACACTCAGGAACACAACAATTACAAGGTACACAAGAGAGGTCTCAACACCAATGGATGAACAGATTTTGGTTCACGTCGGGTTCACCAAAAATGTAAGAGAGGGGGACCACCACGTGCAAAGCCTTAGGTCGCGAAGGGCCAAGATGCGGAAGGCTGCTCTAACTTACCTCAGATTAATGGGGTGTTAGGATAGGTGGGATGAGAATGATGAGGAATATGAGGTCCTTCAACCACTCTATAGACCTGAAATGCAAGATGGGGCTAGGCAAGCTGGTTTTTAGGTTCAACACTATGCCTCAGGAAACACTCTCCCAAGGACGAAAGCGTGGTCCTTGGACGACAGCACGATGCACTGGTGTCTCTAAAGTGTGTTGCGTCCATACGACCAAACAACTATAGAGACAAGGTTAAACCTAAGAAGACTAGCTAACGACCCAACTAACAACTATTAAAGGGCCAAAATAATGTGATTAAGTAAACAAAGTACTCTCTAATGTGATAAAGAAAAAATGCAAGAGTAAAGGTGGCAAGAAGGATCTCACAAAGAAAATCGTTCGCCAGCTAGCTCCTCGAAAGCACATTCACCTACACACAAAGAAGAGAGAGAATTTTGGGTGGTCGTATAGGGGCCTGCCTCAGTCAGACCCCCATTTAGGTTTTTCCACCTCCACAGATAGCCAAGAAAGCGTGTATGATAAAGGAAGTAAAATAATGAAGAGCACCAAAAACACTACAAAATAGTAAGTGTGCTAACTCAACCAAGTGATAGAGGAGAGGAGAGGGAAGATTACCACCCCCACCAAGAGCACTCAAGGCTACTTGGGGGAGAAAATGAGAGTACTCAAGCCTCTACTGCAATGGTGTGGTCCCAAACTTTCTCTACCAAAGTGATGGAGTGAAGCTTTTGTTGCAATGGAATGCTTGAAATGCTGCTAAAGTGTTTGAGAGTGAGTGCAAGAGTATGAAGTTGAATGATTGAAGTTGTGAAGAGGATGAAATGCCAGTAGAATGAGTGAATTTGAAGGGGAGATGAAGAAAACAACCATATTCAGGTCGTTCGGCCAAAGGGGGCATTACAACTTGACTCCCAATGAGAAGTGTAATGCCTCTGCAGGTTCAATGTAGGAATCTGCCAGGGACGTAAGCATGCCATGCGAACGTCTACATGCTGCACAGGCCTCCTCAATAGAAACGCCTCCACCAACACTCAAAACAGGCACCAAGTGGGATGAAAGCAGTGGAATTAGTTGTAATTAAGCCTTCAAACTTGGTTTGCTAAGGTGGATAAAGGAAAAAAGGAGATTTGCACATGGGGTGCAAATTTGCTCCTATACACTTCTATGTTGAGAGAATAAATTTTGTTGATGTATCATCTCCCTTGGGGAGTAATGAAGATAATCACTAATAATTTTAGGGGCTTAAACACCCCTAACAAATGACAATGGATCAAGTGCCATATGGATCTCTTAAATGATGACATTCTAATTATGCAAGAAATAAAATTGAGCAAGAAAGATGTGAAAGGATTCCTAGAATGATGTAAGAAATGGGAAGGAGTGTGAGCTGATTTGGTAAGAAAATTTGGTTGGTTGATAATAATATAGAACCTAAGGGTGATGTCAATCATGGAAGGAGCTTCAAAGGAAAACTTTATAATGGGAAAGGTATGGGTGTTTTGTTATAATATCCATTTTTTTTGTATTTAATGTGTATGGTCCGATTAGAAAAGAGGCAAAATCTAGATTATGGGTTGAGCTATTAGCTAGAACACAACTTCAGAACCAACGCATCATCCTTGGAGGTGACTTTAATACAATTTTAGAACTAAGGGAAAAGGGTGGAGGCTTATCGAGTGAAATAACAGTCATGAAGGATTTCAAAACATTTGTATCAAGTAATGAATTTGTAGATGTTCATACCAAACATGGGTGGTTCACTTGGAACAACCGAAGGTTGGGTTTTTCTAATATTGTAGAAAGGTTGGACAAATTCTTCATATCAGCCAGTTGATTGGGCACAAACACCATCTGGGAAGTGGTAGTCCAGCTACCATACTCAGGATTGGATCACCATCTGGTAGCACTAATGCTAAAGGAAGATAAATGCCTTGCCCATTACAGTTTCAAATTCAAAAAAATGTGGCTCAGGAACAAAGATATTCTTCCATCAATTACATAATGGTGGGTTGTTGCTAAGCTAGGGAATGGTGCTATAATTTTTCGGTTCATATCAAAGTTGGGATTGATAAAAGAGAAACTAAGAATATGGGATAGAACTATGTTTGGGGATATATTTGACAAAAACTTTGTCTAGGGAAGGATTTGGAGACATTGAATCAAAATAATTTAATGAAGGGTATGACAAACACCGAATTCCAAGAGGAGAAAAGATTAACAAGGGAAATAAATGAGGTTCTAGAAAGAGAAGAGATTTTTTGGAAATAAAAATCTAGAGAGTTGTGGCTAAATGAAGGAGATGCAAACATGAGTTTCTTTCATAACACAACTAAATTGAGGAGGATAAGGAACCAAATAGAAAACATTAACAGTAGTGGCAGGGTACGACTAACAAGTGAAGAGGAAATTCAAGATGAAGTAGTGAGACATTTTAGGGATCTACTAGCTCCACTAGATGAAGTGGAGCTAGTAGACATAAGATAGATATTGGAAAAGATCCCCAGGTTGGTTACACAAAAGATAGATTCCCGAAAAATGACCCTATTCACAAAGGAAGAAGTGAAGAATGTTGTCTTTGAGTTACATCCGAACAAGTCCTCAGGTCTGGATATATTCTCAACACTCTTCTATTAGTAGTGTTGGGAGTTCATTGGTGATGAAGATTGGGAGGTGGTTGAAGATTATAGGAAAACAAGGAGAATATTAAAATAGATCAATAATACACACTTTTCCCTGATAAGGAAAAAAGAGGATGCAACAACCTTTGCTGACTTTAGGTCAATATCTTTATGCAACACAATTTACAAGATCACCTCTAAATCAATGGCCAACAAATTGAAAGCAATCATGAGGAATCTAATTACACAAGAGTAGATTGGCTCCATGTCAGGAAGAGAAATTATGGAAGGGATAATCATTTCCAACAAGGTCCTTCACTCAGTTCAAACAAGTAGACAAAGAGCAATGATCCTCAAACTGGATATTAGCAAAGCCTATGACAAAGTAAGTTGGTGTTTTTTCATGAAAATACTTGATACATTCAGTTTTAGAAGTGAATGGATGGAATGGTTATTTGAATTTATTTCATTGGTGAGAAATTTGGGGTTGATAAAATACACCCCTTGTGGTTTCTTTGAATGCACTCAAGGACTACGGTAGCGAGATCCCCTCTCAATGTTTATGTTTGTGTTAATGATGGATGCATTAAGTAGGTTGATAAAATGAAGTAAGGTGGATGTTTTATGGAGGGGCATCAAGTTCTTAGAGAACATAAAACAAATTACTCATCAGTATTTGTTGATGATACGATGCTATATGGGGAAGCAATTTTAACTGAAGCAAAAGAAATCAAATCAATCATGAACCTATACTTGGCCAAATTAGGGAAAAAGACAAAGAATGAAAAATATGCAATCATCTTCTTTAATACTAACAAACAAACTCAGAGGAGAATTTTTTTTGGTAAAGTAAGCAAAATTTACAAGGTGTTGTACCATTCATAAGGAGTTGCAAGGGCCAATAGAGAGGAGAATTATTTTTGGTAAAGTAAGCAACATTTACAGGGTGTTGTACCCTCCACAAGGAGCCACAAGCGCCAATACTAACAAAAAAACTCAGAGGGGAATTTTTAACCATATGGGCTTCAAAATTAGAGATATCCCATTCAAATATCTTGGTGTCCCAATTTTCCAAGGAGCCACAAAAATAGAGCATTGGTAATAGAAGAAAGCAACCAGTTGGAAGGGGAAATGGTTAATGCTTCTCGGAAGAATTACAATGCTAAAAGTTATCCTCACAACCATTCCCATTATGTGATGTCATGCCTAAGACTCATAAAGTTAGCAAAACAAAACCTAAACAAAATAATGAAATATTTCATATGGTGTAATAACCCATCCTAAATTATTACTTAATTAACATTATTGTATTTGACACATGAATATTCCAAATTAAAAAGATGTAACTAGTGGCTAAAGTCAATCATAGCTACACATGTCCATTTAAAATGAGTCAATGATTCCTATATTCACTTCAAAAGTCAAATTACAATATCAGATTTGACTTGTCTCCTAAGGCCACAAAGTCATTACATTGTACACTTTACATAAAATACATGAATGTATTACATCAAGTTACATCTTAGACTAAAATAGTCTTGCGAACAACTAAGGTTCTTCTTTAACTCTCTCCTCCACTAGTGGACAAGAACATGGTTGAAGCACTTTACTGCCCAACCACGAAGCTTATGCTTCCTTAGAATTCTTCCGACTTGAAGAATGCCTGACCCTGCACTAAAATTTTACCAAGAGAACAATATGCAAGGTGGAATCTGGTGTGTGCTCATACATCAACATGCAATTTCTATCTACAAGTTAGAAAAGAAAATACAAGATCTATGCTAGGAATGGTAGAGAGTGATATCATAGAGTTCATACATACAAATGAACTATATTGCTTGGCCAAGCATAGAAAATGTGTTGCAACAAAAACAAACAGTAGGTTATGTTAAAGAAAACCTATACTCTCTTAACTACATTTCGGCACCCATCCCGAAAGGTAATTTTCTACTATACAACATCTCATAACAGCTATCTACCCTCTAGCAGCATCTACCCTAAGGTTCTCTAAACAACTAAGGTATCACTGTTCCATTTAAGTATTAGAATTATATTCTTTCACATATGTCTTTGAAAGAAGAATTAGATTACTAATTTACTCTCTAACTATAAATAAGATTTATGATTCAATAAAGTAATTCAACAATCAGAAATATCATTCTTATGACTATTATATACCTTTTATCATAAGCATTTTCCATTTAAAAATGAACTAAGAACAAAAGAAGGTGTGTCACAAGTATGTATATGTACATAGACGAAGTCTATGTGCATACACATATATGTGCCTACTTAAGTTTTTGATTTATGCATACATTCTGAAATAATCATTAATTTAGATCAATCATTAAATAATATTCCATTTGGCGTTTCTTTTATCAAAAATAAAGAATCAAAACAAGTCTATATTAATAGTTTCACACATACTGTTGTTTCTTTTGCATTCTCACAAAACTGTGATACTCTAACATTATTTTTTACATATGAACATTCATCATTTAAATAGAGCCAACACTGTTTCCTACTAAACAGTTATAATACAAGTTGTTTCTTAAAGAACGTTCACTATTTGCAACTATTGAATGTTGTTCTAGCTAAACTGTTTTAATGAGAAAGGTTGTTAGATCAACTACAAAGATAACAACAAAACAGTGTCAATGCAATAGATTATTCACTATTTACAACAATACAATACTGTTTCAGACTAAACAGTTACATTTAATGACAAAAAATGTCGTTTACCAATAGAACACTTACTATTTACAATTACTCATTATTGTTTCAAGTTGTTTAGATGCTAAATGGTAACATTACAATTAAATGTTCACAGTTTTAAAGCAGAACGGGTTTTTCCATAATGAACCAAAAATAAATAATGTTGTTTTTCCAGTAATAAATATTGTCTAAATCTTCTCATTTGTCAATTTCAAGCAAGCCAAAATATTTCTCTAACAAATCAAATAGCCCAGTTTCATACACAAAAACAAAATGCCTAATATTCAAATCTTGATCACTTTCATTACTAAAATTCAATGTGCAACTTAATAATATAAAGAATCTAAGTTCAACATGTTTGTCGATGTAAAACTTGAGCAAATATTTTGGTCAAGAGATAAGCATAGAATTTTTAGGTTCTAAGTAAAACTCATGCATATTCAGGCTACAAGAAAAAAAATCATAGGTTGCTCTAGAATCGACCATTCTTATAGGTCAGGTGCTTTCTTTCTTAGCAACAAGAGTTATATTCAAAAATTCCCATATGGGATTGTTGGTTTATACCATGTATATAATTATATTCAACATACAGACTTATGTTTGTACCATATACGTATTCAGGAATCAACCCATCGATCTTTTAGATCGACCCAAGCAAGGCTTGGTGATTCTCAAACTTAGAATCATTCCATCGTTCCTATCGAACAAAGTCAGCTTCACACAAAACAACGATACACATACATATACAAAGTTCTAAAAGCATCTATTAAAGCCCCTTTACCATCATCGGCCCATCTGATAATGAGCATTAGTAATTATAAAAAATGAAATACTGGGAATCATGCCCCTTCCACAGGATCGATAGTCAATCCTTTTCAAGGATAATCTATGCAAAATAACACAGTCAATCAGAATAAATTTGGATAGCCATTATAAGGCTAGCACCATCATGAAAAATAAAAATGAAGGTTGATCTACTTAAGGCTCTTGAGCCTCGACCTAGCTCTGCAAATAGCTGTGAAGGCTCTAAAATTTAATGGTTTCCATACTAAGCAAGTTGTAGGCCATGCGAGCCCCCACAAGGTGGTTGACAATACTCATGCATTCGGCTCAAGGCCTATTCAAACACAAAAAATGATTCACATTTTTACTGTGCTATGAAAACATTCGATAAAATGAAGGAATACTTCTAGCATGTTTCAATAATGATAATAAAACCAAGTCTATTGGTAAAAGAGATTGATTTACCTCCAATAAGAGCTTTTGTGAAGTTTCCCTCATATTTTTCCCCTGTCTCAAGTTCTACTTCTGCTTTTTTCCTTCGAGCCCCCAATTTCTTCTCCCCTCTCTACTTTTTCACTAGGGTATCCATCCAAAATGGAAACAACAATGTCTGTTGCATGTTACTAGGTGATGGCATTATTACCTTGCTTCCAGCCACTACTTGGTGTGAATATTTTCATTAAACTTGTGGCGAACCACGTCCTTTGTGGAATTCCTTCATGATTTTTCATTGATTTTAAACAGTCTGATTTAGAATATATCGGTTATCGAATTTGAATTTGATAAGAATATGAATATGTATATATATATGTAATATACATATATATACATATATACATATATCTAAATGTATTTATATGATTTCATTCATATTTACCATGTTCGTTCTTCATTTCAAATATATATATATATGTATGTATGTATGTATGTATGTATATGTATATATATGTATGTATGTATTCACATCTATTTACATACATGTATATATATATACATTCATGTGTAAATTTTTTGTTTGGAGAGCTTATAAGTTCCATATGCTATCATTTAAATTAAATAAGGAACTTTAATTTCATCTCGAGCACCCATATATATAAACTAAAAGGAATTTATTTTCACTTAATTTTTACATAATGAAATATCTTATCCTTTTTAATCATTCTTTATAGTACTTACTTTTGTTTTCTTCAAAACATAGATTTTGAGTAGACAATTTAATCTACAAGCCATTCAATTTCAATCACTGAAACAATTCAAGTCATGAAGTTATGTTCTTCTATATATGCAAAATAGTTTAAATGCGAGTCATCATACCATTTGTGGTGTGTGCACCCAAATTCCAACTGGCTTACCGTTCGATCCGGTTAAATAATTCTACTTCAACCGTGTTCTCATCCTTCAACTTGTCACCCTACAACTACACATACTTGCACTTGAAAATTTATCAGTAATGTTCAATTCTTGATAACATATAAGATAATTTCCAAAAATTTGCATAGTCAACATCAATCAACTTCTTTCATTCAATTTTCAAAAATTCCAAAATTTCCATTTAATATATATTGAATTTCTTCAATAATTCAATTTTCCATATTATAATAGATATGCAATAAAATTGGGTTATGACATTTTTCCCCTCTTGGAAGAGACATATTCCTGATGTCCAGTAAATTGAAAAGGAAATAACATTATGTCAAATTGGAGCATACATGTCTATTTCAACATCACATCAATTTATACATGTCTATTTCAACATCACAACAAATTATACATGTCTATTTTAACATCACAATGAATTATACATTTCTATTTCAACATCTCAAAAAAATTATATATGTCTATTTCAACATCACAAAAAAATTATATATGTCTATTTCAACATCTCAACAAAATTATATATGCCTATTTCAACATCACAATCAAATTATAGCATGAATTATCATAGTATCTAAATCCAAAAAAATTAAGCAAAATTATTGAAGTCTCTTTCTCAAGAAAGTAAATGTGGAAAGGAGCATTCTATTTCTTCCACATCCTCCCAAGTAGCACTGTCCTCTGAGTATTGGTCCCATTGGACCTTAAATTGAGCAATATCTCTGCTCCACAACTTAATGTTGCGTCTATCTAGGATTCTAATCGGCTCCATCAGCACCACTCCTAGATCATCTACCTGCAAGGATTGCCAATCAAGTACATGAATCACATCAGGATGATATGGCTTAAGCAAGGAAACATGAAATACATTATAAAGTCAAACCAAAGTAGGTGGAAGAGCTAGTTTATAAGCAACTGGGTTAATCACTTCCAAGACTTCAAACAGTCCCACATATCTTGGAGCCAACTTGGAAGACTTTCCAAAAGCAATAGAACTTTTATGAGGTTTAACACTCAAGAAAACTTTATCCACGGTTGTGAACTATCTAAGAGTTTAATTCTTATCGGCATAACTCTTCTAGTAGTTTTCCACCTCTTTCAATCTTCTCTTAATGACCCTCATTTGTTATTCCATTTCCTTAAGCATTTCGGGTCCTACTATGATCTTGTCCTCCAATTTGTCCCAACTGATGGGGGTATGACACTTCTTCCCATACAGAGCTTCAAACGGTGCCATACCTAAGGATGTGTGATGAGAGTTGTAAGAAAACTCTACCAAAGGAAAATATTCTTCCCACCTATACTGTCGGTCCATACAATACATTCAAAGGAGGTCTTTGACTCCCTGATTCACCCTCTCTATTTTCCCATTAGTCTTAGGATGATAAGACAAGCTGAAATTTAGTTTGGTCCCCAATGTAGCATTCAAGGTCATCTAAAACCTTGAGGTCATTCATGTGTCCCTATCAGAAATGATAGTCTCTAGAACTCCATGCAAGCGAAAGATCTCCTAGACAAATTTCTTAGCCAGGGTCAACGCTCCATCCTTAAGGTTTCCTAGAATGAAATGTGCAACCTTAGTCAACTTATCAATCATGACCAAGATAACATCATGCTTTTTCTTGCTCAACGACAACTCTTGTACAAAATCCATACTGATCACCTATCATTTATACTCAGGTATGTCATGAGGATACAATAACCCAGTTGGATGTGCATGCCCAACCTTGACTTGCTGGCACTCTAAGAATCTAGCTACATACTCCACTACATCCTTCTTGAGTTTAGGCCAAAAATATAGAGTCTTCAACTTCACGATCATCTTGGATACTCCAGGGTGTCCTAAATAAGGTAAATTGTGAACCTCTTCTAAAAACAACTTTCTTAGCTCTCTAGAGTTAGGAATATGCATTCTTCTCTGATATCTTAAAATACCATCTGGTTCAATCTCATACCCATCAACCGATGATCTGACAGATTTATTGCTAGGGTGCTCTTCACTCTCTCATAGTGAGCTCATCCCTTAGCATATTTTGAATCACCTGTTGTCTCAAGTTAGACCTTGTTGAGACCATGGCTACCAGATGTCTTTGTCTACAAAGAGCATCAGCCACTCTGTTCTCTTTTCCCTTTATATATTCAATTACAAAGTCATATTCACTAAGGAATTCCAACCACCTTCTTTCTCACACATTAAGGTTTGGCTAGGTGAATATGTATCTCAATCCTAAGTGGTCTGTCTTGAGTTCAAATGGATTTCCAAAAATATAATGCCTCCACATTTGTAAGGCATGGACTATGGCTGCCAATTCTAAATCATGAGGCACGTAGTTCACTTCATGTTGCTTGAGATTCCTTGATTCATATGCTACCACTTGTTTGTCTTGCATTAATACTACTCCCAATCCCTCTCCTGAAGCATCAATGATTACTGTGAATCTCCCATTAGGATAAGGGATGGTTAGCACTAGTGCTACCATGAGCCTCTCCTTTAGGAGTTTGAATTCCTACTCGCATTTCTCAGTCCATTCAAACTGTGTTCCCTTCCTTTGGAGTGAGGTAATAGGAGATGCAATCTGGGAGAACCCTTGCACAAACTTCCTAAAGTATCCTGTGAGGCCCATGAAGCTACAAAATTTTGACACATTCTAAGGAACTGGCCATTCCATGATCACCTTGATCTTCTCGGGGTCTATGGAGAATCCTTCAACTAAAATGATATGGCCTAAATAGTGCACTTTGTCCTGATAGAATGAACACTTGGAGAACTTCCCAAAGAGTTTCCTTTCTCTCAATCACTGAAAAACTATCCTCAAGATTCCATCATGTTCTTTGATAGTATTTGAGTAGACTAGAATGTTGTCAATGAAGATCATAAAAAATTCAACTAAGCAGTCTCTAAACACACTATTCATGAGGTTCATAAAGGTTGCTAGTGCATTAGTTAAACCAAAAGGTACCATTGTGAACTCGTAATGTCCATATCAAGTTCTAAATGCAGTATTCATAATATCTTCTTCCTTAATTCTCAATTGATGTACCCTGACTTGAGATCAATTTTGGAGAACACCATCGCTCCCTTCATTTGGTAAAATAGTTCACCAATCCTCAAGAGTAGATACCGGTTCTTGATGGTCACCTTGTTCAACATTCGATAATCTATACACAAACACAAAGTTCCATCCTTCTTTTTCACAAAAATACCAGTGCTCCCCAAGGAAACACACTAGGTCTTATAAGTCCTTTATCCAGCAATTTCATTAACTGGGCCTTCAACTCATAGAGTTCTGTGGTGGTCATCTAATAAGGTGCCTTGGATTGAGGCTCAGATCCTAGAACAAGGTTGATAGAAAAATTGAATACCTGCTTCAGAGGAATATATGTAAGTTCATCAGGGAATACGTCTTGGAACTCCTTGAGAATAGGATAGTCATCTAAATACGATTCCTTCTTGTCAGTATTATAGACATGCACTACATAAATTGCACACCCCTTTCAATGAGCCTTTTTGAGCTGCATCACAGAAATTTGTCTATGCTCTAAGGGTCTCTACATTCCACAAACCTCAACTGGGTTTCCACAATCATCCAAATAGTTGACCACCTTATCCTCACAGTTCACTATAGCCTTATGCTCAATTAACCAATTTATTCCCAAAATTAAATCATGTGATCCTAAAGGTTCCATATACAAGTTGACCTAAGTTTGAAGGGTTGGAAGCTCTAACTCACTACAAAAGAGACATGTATCTACCCTCCACTCTACTCGATTACCGTACTGGACTGTCCATAAATTTTCCATGTATCTAGGTCTAATGGGTATCTTGGATATTATTCTAGGATCTATAAAACATTTTGTCGCTCAAGTATCAATTAAGATAGAGATAGATTGACCATAGCGCTTACCCATTAGTTGAATTGGCAAAGCCTAATGCTCTGCCTGCCTATTATCCACTGTAGCGTGGATCTAGTGATGTTGAGTCTATTGATAGCTTCCTTCCTTTTGTGACTTCAACTGCTAAGGAAATTTTGAGGCATAATGGTTGCCTCCACAAGTATAACATCCATCATGAGGCCCTTTGTGACCTCCCAACTTGTCCTCTCTAAATCCCTTCTACTTATGGTCATCTTTACCCTTGCCATTGTTTTCTTTCTTTTTCTTTCCACCATTACCATCTTCACCCTTCTCCTACGACTCACTTCCCCTCTTGAGATTACAGATCTGATGGCTCTTGTCTCTTTTATGGAATTTCTTTTTCCCATACCATGACTTAGAATTTGAATCATTGTGAAGATTGGATAGTTGTAGTTTTTGTTCCTATTTGGTGGCTTTTTGGAAGACTTCATTCATGGTTTCAGGTTCATGCATATCCACTTTAGCTCCTATGTGAGGTATGAGTCCCATTATAAATTTCTAGATACAAAACCATTCATCTCCTTGATAGTGAAGCACATATTTCAACAGGTTGGTGACCTTTTCCCAATACTGAATCATAGTCATATTTCCTTGGGTTAAGTTTTGAAATTCTGTCACTTTCTTGTCAAAGAAAAGTTGTGGTAACCATCTCTTCCTAAAAGCTTGGAGGAAGAGTTCCCAAGTGATCTCAGCATGCTGAAGATTTCATTCTAACTTCTTATTATCCCACCAAGTCATTACTTCACCTAAGAGTTGATATGTAGCCCATGACGCCTTAGTTTGTTTAGAAAGGTTACAAATCCCAAATTATTTTTCCATCTCTCTAATCCAAGCTTCAACTCCTGCTTCGATAGCCTTACCATCGAACTTGGGTGGTGCTACTCTTTTGAGGTCTTTCCCAAACTCTTCCTTAATTTGTCCTCATGGACCTGCCCCTGGACCACCATCTCCTTTATTGCCTTCTGCATTCATGCGGTCTCGGTTCTCACATTTCACTTAGACTTCTTGCTCTATATGATCCATGTGAGACTCTTGCCGATTTAGAAGCTCTAGAATTTGTTCCAGCCTCTTGTTAGGTCCATTATTAGAACCACTACCACCCACATCTTCCTTGGTGGTCACTATGGCGTCCCACAATTATCCTGCAACACATTCATGTTTATTGCATCTCAACACAAGGTTCTACAAATAAAAATTCTTATGCTACATCACATAATATTTCATGTGCATACATCCCTCATTCTAGAAGACATACACATTCATGCATAATACACACATTTTAGAGTCCTTCTTTTACCACACCAAACAAATATTATTTGATTTTATTTATATTAAAGGTGAGTCAATAGACCCTTATTTACAATAGGCTTCTTGTTACATCATTTTGATTTCTCGATTTCAGAAATAGGACATTCCTCTAGGTCCTCATCTGAATTTACTTCAAACTTTACATAAGAGGATGGTTGAGCATGTAGGCTCTCCTTTTCCTCTTTAGTCAACAAGGGTGCATTGGGTCCACACCCTAGATGCCAGTCTCGGATTGAGGAAAGCTTTTTCATCTTATGTGTTTGCTTATCCTCAATCTTCAAGCCTCTCTCTAGCTTGAGTCGTGTAAGAGCCTGATCTAGAGTTTCGTCATTGGGAATTTTTTATTGAACCTTCATCTTGGAATTTCCTTTCTTTACGTCATTCTTACGTGAGGTTCTAATAGTTGTCCCTTTCCTTTGTCCTGCCTTTGAACTTCCCATTCCTGCATTCAATCGAGGTTAGGTCAATTCTTAGGACAACCAAATTTTGGGTCAAGTGTCAACTACCCCTAGTCAACTATGGTAGACTCAAATAGCCTAGAGTTGAACCCTAAGCTTTGATAACAAATGTAATAACCCATCCTAAATTATTACTTAATTAACATTATTGTATTTGACACATGAATATATTCCAAATTAAAAAGACATAACTAGTGGCTGGGTGAAGCCACAATAGTGGTTTACAATTTGATGGAGGAAGGAAAACTCACAAAAAATGAGCCCATGGAAAAAAATTTGGTTTTAGGGGTTCGAACGAACCTACAGGTTTGACCAAACCCACTTAAATGCTTTCCCCCCATTTCTTGCCCAAAAAACCAAGGAGAATGCAAATTAAAAGGTGGTTCGCTCAAACCCCCCTTATCCCTCATTCTCCCCTCAAACACAAAAGAAAATTAAATTTTTGCACTTCAAAGCTCTTGTTGAAGATGAAAATGGTGGAGAATTCACAAACCCAACTAGAATTAGGTAGTCCTCAGAACGAGCTATCCACGAATATAATTTTAATATGTTTTGGTTTTATTATGTATTTGTTTCTTTAGTTTTATTAAACATAGGCTTTTCACCAAAAATCAAGCTCTTTTGCACATGTGGAAAAATAGCAGATTATCAAAAAAAAATTGAAAAATATGAATGCACTAGATATTGAAGTCCTTGATCCAACAAAAAATTGAATTTCAATACATACAAAAAAGTTACGCATTATCGGTCGCTATATGTCGAATTGTAATTGGTTTGACTTTGAAACTTCATTAAAGAAAAAATATTCAATAAAAACTATCTAACCAAGTGGAAGCACTAGATATCAGAGTTACAAATCTAAATTCAAAAGAATTAGAATTTTATCCTTCACGAAAAAAAGTTATGAGTTATACGGTGTCATTTTTTTAAAATGTTGTTTTCTGGAAAAAAAACTAGTTTTCAAGGGAGATGGAAAAAGAAGTGTAAACTGATTCCAAAAATTTTGAAAAAAAATAATTTAGAATCTACAAAAAAAAATTATCGAAACTCTAGTTTGCATCATCTTCAAATTCCTCACGGTTTAGCCGGTATAGGTGCCAGAAAGTGAAGATTTAGTTTAAAAAAATTATTTAAGTGTCCAGTTTGGCCAAAAATTATAAACCACTATTGTGGGATCACCTGGATAAAGTCAATCATTGCTACACATGTCCATTTAAAATGAGTCAATGATTCATATATTCACTTCAAAAGTCAAATTACAATATCATGTTTGACTTGGCTCCTAAGGCCACAAAGTCATTACATTGTACACTTTACATCAAATACATGAATGTATTACATCAAGTTACATCTCAGACTAAAATAGTCTTGCAAACAACTAAGGTTCTTCTTTGAAGCTCCCCTCCACTGGTGGACGAGAACATGGTTGAAGTACTTTATTGCCCAACCATGAAGCTTATGCTTCCCTGAAATTCTTTTGACTTGAAGAATGCCCAACCCGGAACATAAAGTTTAGCAAGAGAACAATCTACAAGGTGGAATCTGGTGTGTTCCCATACATCAATATGAAATTTCTATCTACAAGTTAGAAAATAAAATGCAAGATCTATGCCAGGAATGGCAGATAGTGATATCATAGATTTCATACATACAAATGAACTATATTGCTTGGCCAAGCATAATAAATGTGTTGCAACAACAACAAAAAATAGGTTCTGGTACAGAAAACCTATACTATCTGAACTCCATTTCGGCACCTATCCCAGAAGGTAACTTTCTACTATACATCTCACAACAGCTATCTACCCTATGGTGCTCTAGTCAACTAAGGTATCACTGTTTCATTCAAGTATTAGAATATTCTTTCACATATGTCCTCAAAAGAAGAATCAGATTACTAATTTACTCTCTAAGTAGAAATCAGATCTATGATTCAATAGAGTAATTCAACAATCAGTCATATCATTCTTATGACTATTATATACTTTTCATCATAAGCATTTTGCATTTAAAAAATAACTAAGAACAAAAGAAGGTATGTCACAAGTATGTGTATGTACATAGACGAAATCTATATGTATACACATATATGTGCCTACTTAAGTTTTAGATTTGTCCATACATTATGAAATAATCATTAATTTAGATTACAATCATTAAATAATATTCCATCTAACGTTTCTTTTGTCAAAAAAAAAGAATCATAACAAGTCTATATTAATAGTTTCACACATATTATTGTTTCTTTTGTATTCTCACAAAATTTTGATACCCAAACATTGTTGTTTACATATGAACATTCATCATTTAAACAGAACCAGCACTGTTTCCTACTAAACAGTTATAAGACAAGTTGTTTCTTAAAGAACATTCACTGTTACAACTTTTCAATGTTGTTCCAACTAAACAATTTAATGAGCAAGGTTGTTTTCAGCTACAAAGAAAACTTAACAACAAAGTAGTGTCGTTTGCAACAGATTATTCACTGTTTACATCAATACAATATAGTTTCAGACTAAATAGTTACATTTAATGATAGAAAATGTCATTTTCCAATAGAAAACTTACTGTTTGCAATTACTCATTGTTGTTTCAAGCTATTTAGATGCTAAATGGTAACATTGCAATTAAATGTTCACTATTTTAAAAAAGGACAAGTTTTTCCACAATGAACCAAAAATAAACAATGTTGTTTTGCTAGTAACAAATATTGTCTACATCTTCTCATTTGTCAATTTCAATCAAGCCAAAACATTTCTCTAACAAATCAAATAGCCCAGTTTCATACATGAAAACAAAATGCCTAATATTCAAATCTTGAACACTTTCATTACTGAAATTCGATGTGCAACTTAATAGTACATAAAGAATCTAAGTTCGACATGCTTGTCGATGTAAAACTTGAGAAAATATTTTGGTCAAGAGATAGGCATAGAAGTTTCATGTTCTAAGTCCACAATGAACCAAAAATAAACAATGTCGTTTTGCTAGTAACAAATATTGTCTACATCTTCTCATTTGTCAATTTCAAGCAAGCCAAAAGATTTCTCTAACAAATCAAATAGCCCAGTTTCATACATGAAAACAAAATGCCTAATATTCAAATCTTGAACACTTTCATTACTGAAATTCGATGTGCAACTTAATAGTACATAAAGAATCTAAGTTTGACATGCTTGTCAATGTAAAACTTGAGAAAATATTTTGGTCAAGAGATAGGCATAGAAGTTTCATGTTCTAAGTAGAACTCATTCCTATTCAAGCTACAAGAAAAATAATCATAGGTTGCTCTGGAATCGACCATTCTTATAGGTTGGGTGCTTTCTTTCTTAGCTAGAAGAGTTATATTCGATAATGCCCATATGGGCTTGTTGTTTTATACCATGCATACAGTTATATTCAACATGCAAACTTATGTATGTACCATATACATATTCAGGAATCAACCTATCAATATTTTAGATCGACCCAAACAAGGCTTGGTGATTATCAAACTTAGACTCATTACATCGTTCCTATTGAACCAAGTCGGCTTCACACAAAACAACGATACACATACATATGCAAATTTCTAAAAGAATCTATTAAATCCCCTCTATCATTATCATCCCATCCAATAATGAGCATTAGTAATTATAAAAATGAAATACTGGGAATCATGCCCCTCCCACAAGATCATTAGTTGATCCTTTTCAAGGATAACCTATGCAAAATAACACAGTTGATCGGAATAAATTTTCATAGCCATTATAAGGCTAGCACCATAGTGCAAAATACAAATGAAGGCTTAGCTACTTAAGGCTCTTGAACCTTTTCCTAGCTCTACAAATAGCCGTGAAGGATCTAAACTTTAATTTTTTCCATACTAAGCAGGTCATAGGCCATGCGACCCCCCATAAGGTGGTTGACAATACTCAAGCATTCAACTCAAGGATAATTCAAACACAAACAATGACTCACATTTTTACTATGCTATGAAAACATTTAATAAAATGAATGAATACTTCTATCAAGTTTCAATAATGATAATAAAACCAAGTCTAGATCAAGGTAAAAGAGATTGATTTACCTCCAATTTGATCTTTTGTGAAGTTTCCCTCAAATTTTTCCCCTATCGAGTTCTTCCGCTTTTTTCCTTTGAGCCCCTAATTTCTTCTCCCCTCTCTTCTTTTTTTCCAGGGTATCCATCTAAAATGGAAACAATAATGTCTTTTGCATGTTACTTGGTGATGGCATTATTTCCTTGCCACATCCAACCACTACTTAGTTTGAATATTGTCATTAAACTTGTGGCAGACCACGCCCTTTGTGGAATGCCTTCATGATTTTTCATTGATTTTAAACAATTAGATTTTGAATATATTGGTTATCGAATTTGAATTCAATAAGAATATAAATATATGTATACATATATATGTATATGTATATATATATGTGTGTAATATATATAGATACATGTATACATATATCTATATGTATTTATATGATTTCATTCATAGTTACCTTGTTCATTCTTCATTTCAAATATATTTAAATTTACACATGAATGTATATATATACACATTAATGTGTAAATTGTTTGTTTGGGAGATCTCATAATTTCCATATGCTATCATTTAAATTAAGGAACTTTAATTTCATCTCAAGCATCCATATATATAAACTAAAAGGAACTTCTTTTCACTTAATTTTCACATAATGAAATCTCTTATCCTTTTTAATCATTCTTTATAATACTTACTTTTGTTTTCTTCAAAATACAGAGTTTGAGTAGACAATTTAATCTACAAGCCATTCAATTTCAATCACTAAAACAATTCAAGTCATGAAATTACATTCTTCTATATATGCAAAATAGTTCAAATGCAAGTCATCATGCCAGTTGTGGTGTGTGCACCCAAATTCCAACTGGCTTACCGTTTGATACGACTAAACAATCCTACTTCAACTGTGTTCTAATCCTTCAACATATCACCTTGCAATTGCACACACTTGCACTTGCAAATTTATCAGTAAAGTTCAATTCTTGATAACATATAAGATAATTTCCAAAAGTTTGCATAGTCAACATCAGTCAACTTCTTTCATTCAATTTTCAAAAATTCTAAAATTTCCATTTAATATATATTGAATTTCTTCAATAATTCAAATTTTCATATTATAATAAATATGCAATAAAATTGGGTTATGACATATGGGAGGGATAGAACGAAATTCGGAACCTCCCACTCTTGAATTGGGATGCTACGAGAGAAGGTAAAGATTATGGAGGGGCTGCCATAAAAAACATAGACCTCTAGAATAGGGCACTTGGTGCTAAATTAATTTGGAAAATGTATTCAAAACCAAACTCTCTCTGGTGTTAGGTTCTAAGAAGAAAATATTTGGATAATGATGACCTGACTAGAATATTGACAATAGAAAATACCTGACTGAGCTCGCACATTTGGAGGTTCATGTGGGAATACCATCTACTGATCACAAACCATGTCACGTGGCAATTTAACGATGGGAAATCGGCTATGTTTTGGTGTGATTCATGGAACGGTCATCCACCTTTGTTGGAAATGGAGAAACTAAAAATATTCAACTATTTAATGGATGTAATGGGGAATCAATGTATTGTTGATATGACATCGGTGCTTACCAATGGGGATTCAAAATAGATATGGAATTAAATATAAGAGTTAAGGATGAGTGATTAAACAAAATTAGAATTGATAAAGGAGTTAAAATGTAGGAAGGTTTTGCTAACATCCAATCCCAATAGAATCATATGGTGTGAGGCCAAATCTGATAAATATTTTGTGAAGTTGGGTTATCAAATTTTAAATATGAGATGTCAATCAAAGGAATGACCAGTTAAGCAATGTTGGAACAAGTCAGTCTTGCCAAAAGCTAGGGATTTCACTTGGACCACCATACACAAATGTATACTCATAGGGGATAGGCTCCATCTAGTTGGGATAGCTGGTTTGAATAGGTGTCCAATGTGCAAATCTGATGCAAAGAGTGTTTATCTATGACTTAACTGCAAGGTGACATCAAGATGTTGGGATCGGTTGTATGAGAAATTGGGGTGGAAAGGAGAAAGGTAGGAAAACCTGTACACTTTCCTCAAAAGATAGCCATGCCTCAAGGCTAACTCCTTTTGGGGAGAAATTTGGACTATCTCCCCATCAATCCTCTTGTGGCATATCTAGAAAGAGTGCAATAAACCTGCAACTTTGAAGGCCTTGACAGAAGCATGAAACAATTAATTATTTTCATTAAGGATGGTATAACCAAATTTTTAAATGCCTTAGCCCACCAACGTATGGGGGTGGCTTACTCTAGTTGGGATGATAAGCTAATGAAGGATTGGAGAGGATGAAAAATACTAAAACACTATACTAATCTAACACTCCACTCTTAGAACAAGAGGAAGGATATGAGGTGGATGTGTCCCCTAGTGGTAGGTTGAAGCTAAATTTTGATGGGGCATCATGTATAAACCCAAGGAAATTAGGTGTAGGATGCATGATCAGAGATGATGAGGGTGTTAGGGTGTGGGGTCTCTCCAAAAGGCTTGGTGAAGGAACAAACAATGAGGTTGAGCTCACAGCCATAGATGTGGGGCTTAACTTATGCATAACCAAAGGAATCACAACCATAAAAATCAAAGGGGATTCCCAAGTATGCATCAATGCCATCAAGGCCAAAAAACATTAATGTCTAGAGTCTATAAGAGTGGATTGAATGGATATGGAAAAATCTATAAAGGTTTGAATCTTTCTCCATAATAATGTGTATCGAGAAGCTAACAAGGCAACCGACTACTTGGCCAATGTAGCAATTGATAGTAATGAGGATGACATAATTTCCAATATGACTTCGTCTTGGCCAAATCTAGATAGACATGTACAACAAGATCGGGGTAATTTTAAGAAGATGGGATGTAAGCAAGGGCAGTAGTCGGATGTCAGTACCCAAGTAGCTCTCAAATAGTTGTAGTAGGGAAAAGATGGGGTAGTTCTTCCTAGGAAAAGATGGAAAGATCATATGACTCTACCACTTGGAGATCACCTCAAGATTTTGCTTGAACCTCCAGTCCATATCGCCCTTCATATGACTAGAGTAATTCTCAAAAACTGTTAATCTGGGAAGTGTTTGGATGCCTATCTAAATCACCAATAATATAGGGGATTGCAATGGTGAGAAAAGTAGTTTTTAGTGTGGGGTGTGTCTATGCAAGAGTGGAAGAGCTAAGTGAGAACCAACAAAAGGAGGAAGAGTTAGTGGAGAATCATATCCATAGACTCTTTAAGGCCAAGGAAGAGGAAGACCGCGTTGTTTTCGTTAAGGTGATAACCAACTTCTGTTGGGCGAATGGACATACCCATGATGACACCATGTTGGCTCGCTTCATAGAGAATGTGGTCTAGATCATGGGAAGCTTCACATGGGGAGTCACCTTTTTGCACCATCTAGTTTCTCCCGAGTATGTAGAATTAGTTAATTTTGTGATGGAGATGATATTGATCATGCCATCCTCTGGATCCCTTGTGGGGATCTTGGACGTTGCGATAGTAGCCAAGAAAGGAATGGCCATGAAGGTACTCAAACTATATAGAGATGGGCTAGAGAAGAGAGACCTGAGCATATTTGGAAGCTTCATCAACAATAATGGTGACCTATTGGTTGCCTCTCAGATTCAGAGAGATTTTGTATCCGAAGATGGAATGATGCACATAATGCATCAAGTGTTGTAATTTTTATGTTTGATTTAATGCAATGGGAGTTTCCCCCTCTAGTAGCACTTTCAGATCTATATATATATATATATATATATATAATATAATAATAATATATGTATTATTATTATAATATATGTATTATAATTATAATATATATATTATATATGTAATATATTATTATAATATAATTATATAATATCTAAAATTATTTTAATATGGCTCGCTCTACTCTAAAATCCTTTGTCCCTTCCTTGTGACTAGCGATGTGTGTTTTCCCCTATGGCACAATGTGTATGAGTGTTGGGTTGTTTCTTCCAATCTGAGCCATGATGTGGCTAGGGTTCTTCATCCCATTTAGGGTGTTGTGTGAGGTTGTGAGGCCTGATCTTTATGCAAATAAGAGACACATCAGGTGGATTTCACAACTCAATTTTAAGGTCACTCTGGATCTGAATTCCCTTGAAGCGATGGGGGGAATGCTATTGCTTAGCTCTAAATCATCTTCGAGGGCCTCTCTCTAAGAATTTTCTCCTTCCCACCCCTGCACTTCACAGAAACCCCCTTTCTCTATTCACCACTCAAACTCGACCTCAAAAATTTGTTTGGATGACATCACCTATGATAGAGAGGAGTAGGGCCACACCCTAATTTACAAGTTCATGAAAATCTAGCCGAAATTATGCAACTTCCACTCCTAGATAAGCCAAAATTGGAAAGAATACATAGAGGAAGAAATCAACATCTACACTTGTGTAAAGGGATTTTTCATCTTAGAATTCAAATCTTTGGAAGACAAAGAATTGATCCTCAACATAGGTCCTTGGTTCTATCAGGGATACTTTTATGCATCGAGTCATGGTTCCCCTCATTTGATCCACGAACTGAGAAGTTTTCTTCAACACTCCTTTAGGTAAAATTTCCCTACCTCCCTTTGTAATTTTGGGAAATTGAGTGTTTGATGGAAATTTCCAATGGACTCAATAATTATCACAACATTTCAAAAGAAACTATCAATAATGAAAGCTCTACTTGTGCTCATTTATGTGTTGAATTCAATTTATCCAAAGGCTCATTGACTAAAATCTCACTAAAAGTCAAGAATAGACATTGGAGACAACCTATAGATTATGAAAAGATTGCTTCTAGATGTAGAAAATGTTTCTCAACTACCCATGGAACCTCCCAATGTAATAAGAAGAAAGCTAATGAGTGGGGTAAAGGTGTCACTAATCAACCCACTTGGTGGATAGGGGTTGAGTCCAACCACTATGTTATTGCACCTAATGTGAAGGATGACTCGTCTTCTTCAAAATCTCTACAAGAAGTGAATCCTATTTCATGTCTCACCCCCCCTCAATGGCTCTACAAGCTCAAGATCATGGGTGGAAGCCAAACATTGGTCCTGCAAGTGCTTATCTAACTCTAGTTGAGAAACTGGAATCAATATTATTAGAGAAATTAGATACATAGTCTCTTAAGTCATCAATGATTCTAGCAAGTTTAATATCTGGAGGGTCAACAAAGAAGGAAAATTGCAATGAACAAAATATCACCTGCAAGACTAAGCGGGAATGGATGGAAGTAAAGAGGAAGAAATCACCTCCTAGGTTCAAACATACAATGACATTAAGATCAACAAAGTTTAGGGAGACAATATAAAATGAAGTGTTAAGGAGAAGACCCAATTTTGGGTTATTGCAAGTTTTGTAGTCATGTAAGGCTACATTATATGCTAGTGAAATAGGATAGTTGGATAACACAGTATTGTGTTGCACCCCTTGTGACAAGGGCATGCATTTATTAAATTTTTTGGGATCTTATAATATGGGAGCTACCCCCTTGGCAGCACTTACCAATAAATATGTGTGTGTGTAATATATAATATATGTTATTTATTATTATAATACATAATAATATAATATATGTAATATAATATATCAAACATATTATATCTTATCTAATATATTAAAATATATTTATATGGGATATCCGTTTATAATGGATATGCATTTTTTAAAAGTAGATATCCATTACTAAGTTTTGCTTTGCTGTTTACCATATCAATTGTCCTTTTTACCAACTCAGATAAAAATTCAAAGATGATTTTCACGATTTTTCTTAACTCAAATCACATTTTGTTTTTGTTTTACATGACCATTTTTTGGCCCATCATGATCCTCTCTCACCCTCATCTATGATCTCAAATCAATTCAACAAGTTTTGAGCCTAAAATGGATGTTTTTGACATTAATGAATGAATCTAAAAAACATGGAAAAAATAGAAAAATCTTCCAATTTTCAAAGTGGAACAAGTTTAATTGTTTCATAAAGATTCTTCATTTTTTTTAATTTTAGATCGATTGAATAAATTTTGTCTTCATGGCAAACTACCCACAAATCGTTACAAAGCAAATGGTTTTTTAATTTCTAATGAATGAATGATCGTTTTTTGTATTATCAAACTCCTCATAAATTTCTCCACCTTTTGCATGCAATTTGAATGTGTGACCAAATAAAAATTGTTATTGCAACCTTAAATAATTTAATTGTTGGCTTCATTGTTTTGCATTGGAAAGAGTTTAAAAAAATGGTGTTCTAATGTTTTTTGACGTAGGGATCTAAATGTTCTTTATTGTATGCTTTTGTCACTCCATGCCCCTTTTTTTGGGCACAAACTAAATCAATATTTAAATGGAAAACACATGGCTTGCCCATTGCACCAGCGTAGTTTTGGTCAAATATTCCAAACTGAAAGCTCCAAGATGCTCTTCTAAATGTCACAAAATTGTCCAACAATATGAGGATTGTTAATAATCTCTAAACATTATATAGAGATTATATAGAGGTAATAAATAATAATAAAATATTATTCTATATGTCAAAGTGAGGCATCCAACAATTTAGAAAGTTATTAAGACTATCATAATAACGGAAAATGCATCAAATAAGGGTAATAAAGCTTTTAGTCACCCTACATAATGTGTAAAATGTTTAATTATAGTTTCCCGTGTCTCAAAATGGTTTAAAATACACAACTAAACTTCCTCACAATGTAGCATGCACAAACACACCCTCGCATGAGGTTAAATATTTAAGTATCAGTGGGAATGCCTTTCACTAGAGGAAATGCTTGGTAAGGACAAATTTTAAGTTCTTGAGATTTTGCTAGATACTTTGGCCTATGGAAAATCCTAAGAGAAAATAATAAGGTTTGCACATTATAACATAGGCTTCAACATTGTTATCTATTCTTCCACACCATTTTTGGGGGTCGACACTCAAGGACGATGAAGTGAAGTGATTTTTCACAATATCATTAATGAAAAATGTAAGCATTGAACACTGTCATCCCTATCTTTCATACCATAGGGATGAAATGCCCTACTACCAAATGAAACTACAATTTTTGATGAAGCGGTGGATTTTATGAAGTTATTTTGGAGCAAAGTACTAAAAATTTATGTTTAATTTAGTATGTATAATATATAACATTCAAATCTATAATATTCATCAATGGTAGTTTTGCAAATTTATTGACCTAAGAAAAACATGAAGGCAATTCACTAGATGAAAACTTCTAGTATTTTACCAAGAGTGATGTCCTACAATACCTTGGCTAAAGCCTATGTAGAAAATGGGCAAGCCCAAGGAGAGGAGAAATTGATTATAGGACAACAAACTACAAAATAGAGAGCCAACATCCATTTTTTTGACATTTTCATAAGTGGTTATTACAAAGAAGGGAGGCACGTGGATGCAATTTATTTTCAAAGGCAAGGGTACAATAGTTTTAAGTGTAAACAAAGCATTCATGTCACAATTGTATACCTACAAATTATTTGATTAGTTGAAAAGGGATATGGATGAGTTGTGGGAAGAAAATGCTTTGGATTGAGTGTGTTTGAAAATTTGCAAAAGAAATAAAAGTAAAAGTTTGAATAACTAGCTTCACTTGGCCAACAAGTGGGAAAAATGGGAGAATTATATAGATGTTATGGTATATTGTTTCATCCCTAATTCAATTACAAATTAGGCACTCAACTTATGACACATTTCACTTTTGAATTCAATTCAAGTTTCTTCTCTTCTCATTATATTGTAACTTTTGGGTCTTTTTTGTTGGTTGGGAAATTGAGAACTAAGGGGGATATTGATATTGAACTTAAATGATATACTTGTCATTTTATGGAAGAATAAGGATCTAATCTTTGTGTTTAAATTATTATATTAATAAATTTACTCAGTTAATTTATATGAATGTTAATTTGATTGCATAACTGTCTCTCTTTTTTTATTTTTTATTCCTGAAGACAAGTACACATTTAATGAAGGTGAAAAATCTTTGTATATAAATTTTCTATAGGATTTATTGTTCTAATTAGTACACTTTCAAGGAGAATGAGAAATATTTCTAGGAAATAAATAGGATTTGTAATATTGGTAAGGGATTACTAAGTAAGATTTTGTACATGTCAAATTATATTTTTAGGTTCAAGTTAATCCAAATAACAATCAAATTGTAAGGACATCTAAGAATTGAACCCCAAAGCTAACATTGTTTTTGATAAGATAAGAAACATTTACAGGGTGTTGTACCCTTTACACAAAGAGCCTAGAGGGCCAAAGGAAGCTAGTTCAAACCAACTAAACTAGAAGAGAAACAAATAGAGATAGCTGACCGACAGCTGTAGAACAACAAAACAAAGATTACACAACCCTGGAAGAGGGGACCAATCTAACTCCTTGAACCCAAGGCCACGTAGAGGCAACAAATTTGGGGAGTCCCTTCTTCTTTCTTAGCACAACCGACCAGGAAGGCTCAGAATTGAAATCCACCGAGTGAGGCGAGGGGAGTGGATTCACAACAGCCACCCCGAACGAGGAGCCATCACGCAACGAGGGAGTTGGCAGTGAAGAAGAGGAGACAGGAGCGAACAAAGGACCGACAACATCAATCAACAAGAGACGGGCAGGAACCAACGACACAACGATAGCAGAAGGTTTTGCATAAGGGTTGGCCAGTAGAGGAGCCTAGATAGGCTTTGACACCAAGGGCCCAGACAAGGGAGGGTTGCCCTCCTCAGAGGAATCATCTGAAGAGGGAGAGTCAACCGTGAGATGGTCTGAGAGAGCATTCTTCCACCAAGTAGTAGCACCCTTGTGGTGAGCAAGAGGGCAAACAAAGGCCAGGTGACCAATAGAGAAACAACGCTTGCACCGAAAGGGGAGCCCCTCATAGTCTAGAAGCTACCGACAAGGTCTATCCTCCACCATCAAAACCACATCACCATGGAGAGATTTGGAGATGTCCAAATCGATTAAAATATGAGCCATCGTAGTATGCCTAAGATTCTGAGTCATACAATCCACCTTCAAAAAGTTGCCAATAACTTCAAAGCAAGAATCCTCCCAAAACTGGAGTGGGAGATTCGACAGACAAACCCATACAGGTCTAATGTTTAGAGGCTCTGTAAGAGGATTGAAAGAGCGAGACCAAGGCCGAATGAACAATGAATGAACACCCCACATCCACACCCTATCCAACACTCTATCACGATCCTTTGAGGAAGAAAAAGTTACAAAGAAAAAACCTCTAGCACTGGGATAAAGCTCAATCTGTCCCAAAACAATAGGCTTCCAGGAACCAAAGACCCATTCATGGAGATCAGGAAGGGAGGGCCACATGTCGTTAAACCCGCAGACCACACCCTGTCTCACATAATACTCCTCATTCTCAGCAACCTCAAACCCACAAACCACCATAGGAGAGGCCCTAGCACAAGGCAAAGGACAAACCCTAGCCGCAATAAGAGGAAGCTGGGCATGAGCAGCATTAGAAAATGATTTACGTTTGCAGGCAACAACAATAGGGGGAGGGCCCCCACCCACAACCTGCATAGCACCTACAAAATAAGCAATAGGAGGAGGGGGAGGTCCCCTACCCACACAAACTCGCACCTCACAAACCACAGGATCAGACAAGGGAGACACGCCGTCACTACCCAAAGCGACACAGGGAAGCACACCCGACAGAGGGCCAGCAAGAAGGCACTCGCCAGCCAACGAATCACCCCTAGTAACCTAGAGCATCGCCGCATCCAAGCCCTACACTCTGGCGCCATTTGAAAGTGAAACGAGTTGTTTACACCCGTCTAGTGCCATTTGGATTTTCTCAACCCAAAGCTAACATTGTTAGTATACAGTTGTGTAACAAGTTTTAGACTCTACATTCCCAAGGAATTGACACTAATATTCCTTCATTGCCCAACCATGTTCTCATTTCAAAATGGAAAACACTTAGATTCATAATTTATTTTATAATTCATATTATTCATGCTTGAGTATATTAATGATACAAGGAATGTCTAAATAACTTGCAAAATATTGTAAATCCTTGCAAAATTTGCATGAATATCTTATCTACAAGTTGCACTATGATAAACCAATTATATTTCACATAAAATCTAGTGTGCACTGATAGGGATACCTCACAAGTCTTGCAAAGCCTAAAGAGTAGGAAAGATCTAATTATCTCTCATTCATTGGCCACACTCTCAAAAATTTTGTGCATCGATAGTTGCAACCTCTTAGGAATTGTGAATGCAATTTGGAGACCCGATAGTTGTTACAATTTTCATCTCCATATTGTAGAAGGTGATGTCTAGTTTGAACTTAATAACAAAGAAAAATTGGGAACCAAAGAAGATGTCATTCTCTCTAATATCAAATTTCAATAGCTATCAAATTATAGAAGTTATCGACTTAAATCAATTATGTTTCCTTATTATAAGAATTTACCCACTCCCAAGTAGACATCAAATTCATTAAGCATGTGCAATTCATTTCTTTATTCAAAAAAATGTAATGACTATGTCTAGGATGTCTAATTAGGATTCCAAGAATTCTACAAGATTTTACTTGTACAATTATTTTAAAAATATGTTAACCTAACCTAGTGATTTGGCCTACCACTATTTTCCACTAAGGAAAAGACATGAAAATTTCATTAAGAGCTACTAGTCAAGGACATAATTCAAATATATGAATGATTGAAAATAAATCAAAAGTCCATCATGATATCTTGAGAATTTGTGGTGGTCCCATCACCCATATTATAAGTTATTGACCCTTTGCTAGTTGGAAGTTCAACACCATGACATCATAAGCCTTCATGAATGCATATGCAAATCTATGGGATAGGTCACAATTATCTTAAGAATATATACAAGCTACTACATGTGTATGGTGTAGATAAAATGTTACTCATCAACAATGATGGGAAACACTCTAAAGATTGAAAGACTACTTGTAGGCTTGACTACAACCCTTGATTTGAATAAATCAAATAATTGACAATTTTCAAATTAGGAAATTTTTCATTGAAATTAAATACATCTAATTTTCTCACCCCAATCTTATGATATTTGAATTTTGGTAAGGATTGACAGTGTTTAGAAACACCTTTACAAAATATATTGAATTGTGAGGGCCACGCTCTCCTTAGTCAAACCCCTAACAACCCAAATTTTATGACTTTGGAACAAGATTCAAGAATAAATAGTGAGTGTGTAGTGAATCTATATAATGATGTATGTTAAACTAATTGTCTAATAATATTTTCATGATGCTCTCATAAATGTTTTATGGTATTTCTCTTTATTGATTCCTAGGTTGATTTAAATGATCTAAAAATGATGAGTGAATACTTTAAAATACAACAAACAAATTAACATAAATTTTTGTTGGGTTGGCTCATAACAATTAGTGAAGAGGTAATTGCCAAGGTATAAATTTAAATTTTAAGTTTTAAAATTTTAGGGTTCAAATCCACAATTACCCAAATGACCTAAGTCAAGTCTACACTTATTGAAATGACACGAGATAATGAATGCGATATATAAGAATCAAACTAATCTCTACAATGAATGATGATGAAATCAAGATATGACGATATCATGAACCAAATTCACCTTAAAATAATTCACTTCTAAACTAATAGAATATTCCACTTCTAAACCAATGAATACATTTAAAGGACTCTTATCAAAACAAATTAAAAAAAAAAACTCTTTTACTTAAGATTATCTATCTAATAATACCTAAAAGATGAGTCTAAGATTTAGAAATGAATCATCCTTTCGATACGTTCATACGTTAATAATTTTAGTGCTTGAACTTCCAATCTAAATTTTAGAATAATTTGTAATCCCATCGTTCTAATGGCTTAAATTCATGGATGACCGGACTTCAATATTGAAAAATGCTCAACAAACATTTTATGCTCACTGTTTTTTTTCAAAACTCGTGTTATTCTTCCTTTCTAGAAGGATTGGACTTTTAAGAACAGTTCATCATCTTTCAAAGGGTTGTTAAGATTAACCTGCCTTTCAACGAGTCGTTCAGCTGATTCCACCTGCACAAACTCTCTTCATTAGTTTTTGTTTATATTTATAATAAAGTTTAAGCAGTAGGTAAGTTGCACGATCATGCCCGTGAAAGTTTTATAAATTTAATAAAAATTTAAACTACTACTTTACCTGATCTTTATTTCAATTAGTACGTACAGTAAGTATAATATAACAAGGATTATTGTTTGATATCCCACTCCTAGCTACCATCATTTCCCACCATATTCCCTGTCAAAAGATGGTTGAATAATATAAGATAAAGATGAGAACTATAGAATTAGTTAATTATTAAATAATTGTATACCTTTCGGCTGTACAAGTAAATGAATTAAAGTCAGCACAGCTTTGATTGCTTTCCATGTTGAGAACAGAAAAGGAATAAGAGCAATCTGTGCATCTGTCAGTCATCCTGAGAGAAGCACAAGCCCTTGTTAATGTACCACATTTCCAAGCTGAAAATACAGAACAACCAAGTTTATTAAAAAAATACATATACAATTACAAAACTGTTATTCTTGAAGTATCCAAGGATTAATACCAATTGTCTCCATATTTATATTAGGTTAACTTTTGTATATTCTATTGCATTCATAAGCTTTTTATTTTATTTTATTTTTTAGTTAGTGAAAAAATCTCTTTTTAAATCTTGAAATCGGCTTTAAGTAAATTCACAACAAATTCACCTCTAACAATTCATCACGATGACAAATTCATTTCATGGAAAATTTACCACCAACAATATGATATGAATTGCTGGTGGTGAATTTTCCATGAGACGATGAATTGTCGGCGATGAATTGTTGGAGGTGAATTTGTTGGAGGTGAATTGTCGATGGTGAATTTTCCTAAAGCCCTTCAAATCATGATTTAACACAATCTTTATACATTAAAATCTCTAATTACGGGGTTGTTTCTGATTTCTGATGTTGCACAATTTTTTCGATGATTCAAAACAAGCATCCACCTTTTATTTCAATTCAATTCAACAAGTTTTGAGTCTAAATTCAATGTTCTAGCATTTAGAAGTGGGTTTAAAGAACAAGGGAAAAATGGAAAAATCTTCTAATTCTGGAAGTGAATTTTTTTTAATTAATTCATAAAATGTCTCCATTTTTAATATTAGATTGACTGGATAAATTTAATTTTAGATTGATTGGATAAATTTTATAATCAAGATAAAAATTCTTTTAATTATCTACAAATCAAATGCCATTAAAAAACTCTAAAAAAAATAACAATAATTGTTCATATAATTCTACATCTTTTGAATGCAATTTGAGTTTGTGAAAAAAATAAAATATATTTTTATCTATAAAGACTATAAAGACTTTAATTGTTGACTTCACTATTTTACATTGGGAAGAATTAAAATAGTGTTTGGCATGGGGTCTCAATGTTCTTTATTGTTATTTCTTTTATAAATCCATGGCATTTTTTTGGGCACGGATATTTTAAAAGGAAAGCACTTAGCCTGCCCATCGCACCAGCTCAGTTTTGGTCAAATATTCCAAACTCAAAACGACAAGATGCTCTTGTATGTAATGGGGAAAGGGGAAAACATTAATGAAATTCAAGCATAAAAAAGGGCATCTAACCATAATAATGATATTTTCCATGTGAAGTTAAGGAGCAAGATGAAGGCCAAATTGCAGCTTTAAAAAAGTCTTCCAAATCAAAACGACAATGTGTGCTTATGCTATGATAGCCAATAGTGTAAAGGGAATATTGATGTTTTACATTATTGAGAGGGCAGTGAAGATTAAAATGATTGAAAGTACCTCCAAAATTCATAGTAGTCTGGGAAAAAACACACAAATTTCACTAAGATCTAGTAGTCTAGGACATAATTCAAGCATATAAGTGATTGAAAGTACCCCAAAATTCATCATGATATCTTGAGAATTTGTGGTGGTCCCATCACCTATATTATAGTTTAATGATCCTTCTACATGTATGGTGTAGATAAAATGCTATTCATCAATAATGATGAGCAACACTCTAAAATATTTAAGACTATTTGTAGGCTTCACTAAAACGCTTGATTTGAGAAATCAAATAATTAATAGTTTACTTTAGGTCCTTTTTACCAAAATTGTAAGTGTTTAATTTATCTCCCAAAATAGAACATCATGATCAATCATATAACATATAGGGGAGGGGGGCCCATAATGGAGCAAGGTCCAATAGTGGAGTTAGAAGTAGTCCTCAGTGGGCCACATAGTGGAACATTTTAATATCCAATTGCAAAACACTTTTTATCCATAAAGCATGCAAAGTGACAAATCATGTGATGCCACATCAACACACCAATAAAACATAACTTAGTGCACTATTATCAGTCTCACTTTTCTTTTGGGCCTTTTTGGATACCTCAACAAAAAGCATGTTGATGTGGCATTATATTTGATGATGTGGACCTAAAATGAAATATAGAAGCACATGAGTTGCCAAATAAACTGTTGTACAAAATTGAGAGTGATTTGAAATTCCCACGTAGGATTTTGAGAAACGTGAAGTTAGGGTGCTCCACTATAGGCCCCTCTCCCCTATTTGTTGGAAAATTGATTTGAGAAAATACACTCACCAAAATGAAACATATGGTTAAGGTTAAGGTCCAACACCAAATTGTCTGACATGAACTATTGATGTCAAGAAATCGAATGGATGGAGGCATATTCCAAAACTGAAGATGTTGATTGTTGTTCATAAAATGAAATAAGATTTAAAAATAAAATTGATAATTCACCAAACAAATCATTTTATATCAATTTCCATCAAAATAATTTTACTATCCAAATTAGGTATTTTTTGAAAGTAATAAATAACTGCTAAAAAGGTAAATTATTTTTTCAATCACTTTACAATTTGCTAACTAAAAACAGTGCTGCATGTCAATGTGCATAATTTACCATGAAGATTCTTTCCCAAAATTGCTATCAAAATTAATACATCCAACTAGGATTTGCTTGGATTTTATATGAATTTTAGTACCCTTTTTATTAAAGTTATCATTGCTACATAAGTGTGGCCATAATCTCCATGATCTCCATGTCAATGCTGTAATGTAAACTAATAGAGAATATCATGTCAAAATTTTCTCACCTTAATCTTATGATATTTGAATCTTGGTAAAGATTGGTGTTGTTAGAAACACCTTTAGGAAATATATTGAATTATGAGGGTCGTAGTCTCCTTAGTCAAACCCCTAACAACTGAAATTTATGATTTTGGAATAAGAATCGAAAATTAGTAGTGAGTGTGTAGTGGATCTATATAATGATGTATGCTAATGTAATGTTCCAATATAATGTTATTATGATGCTCTCATAAATTATTAATGGCAATGCTCTTTATTGATTATTAGGTTATTTTATATGATCTTAAAATGATGAGAAAATATTTTAAAATGCAACATAACAAACAAATTAACACAAATATTTGTTAGGTTGGCTCACAATAGTTAGTGATGAGGTTATCGAGATGTAAATTTAAAATTTAGATTTTAAAAGTTTAGAATTCAAATTCACAATTGATCCAATGATCTAAAGCAAGTCTACTCTTGATAATCTAATCTAAAATAATGAATAAGAAATATAAAGATCAAACTATTCTCTACAATAAATAATGATGAAATCAAAATATAATAATATCATCAACTAAATTCACATTATAATAATCCATTTTAAAAACCAGTGAATACATTTAAAACACTCTTATCAAAACAAATTAAAAACACTCTTATCATAAAATTAACTATCTAATAAGACATAATTTATATATAAACTTGGTGTTATTCAAATTTGCAAATAATTAGTTGAAAGATAGACAAGTCTAAGATTCAGAAATGAATTATTCTTGATATATTAGTTTTGACGCATTCATATGTATTAAAATTTTTGGTACATTTGAACTTCCAAAGTAAATTTCAGAATGATTTGTTAAAACTTTTAAAATTAATATTTGAAGTCAATGACGATCATTATTGAAAAATTCTAAATTTATGGATGAACGGATATCAATATTGAAAAATGCCCAGGAAGCATTTAATGCTCAATGTTTTTTTCTTTTCCAAAATCTTATGTTGTCCTTTCTATCTAAAGGACTGGACTTTTAAGAATAGCTCATCATCTTTCAAAGGGAACTGTTAAAATTAAACTGCTGCCTCGTCTGTAACAAGCCTCTCATATTGTGAATCTTCAACGCGTCGTTCAGCTGATTCCACCTGCACAAACTCTCTCCATTAGTTTTTTTTGTTTATATAGAATTTAACAAAGTTTAAGCAATAGTTAAGTTTGAGTTCCATAAAATTTATAATGAATTTAATAAAATGTTAAACAATTTCTTTACCTCTTTATTCCAATTAGTACGTGCTGTAAGTATAACAAGGATTATTGTTTGAAGTCCCACTCCTACTGTCATTCCCCACCATATTCCCTGTCACATAGATGGTTGAATAATATGAGTAAAATAAAAGATCAAACTATAGATATCATATTGATATCATTTTCAATTATTATTATAGATCGTAAAATTATGTAAATTATCAATTTAGATTATTAGACTCATATTTTTAGTATCAACAAATTAGAAAAAAGGATATAAAATGATTGGAAAGAAGAAAAAGATCATTTACCTCTACTCCCATACCCAACGTAAATCCTAATACTATACCAATAGGTAAACCTATAACATAGTATGCTCCCAAATTCACATATGCCACAAGAGCTTGCCAACCACATCCTATAGCCACTCCTGCACCCACAAAAAACAATATCTCTGTCATTGAATAAATTACTTTTTAAAATATACATAGTACAATAATGCTATTAGCTTCAAGTTTTCCTATATAAATTATATGAAAGTTGTAAAGCATGAGTTAGCTCAAAGCTTTTAATGAATATAAAAAAAATGAAATACCCTAGCTTTTGTACCTGATAAAATTGGTTGAACTCCATTAAGGAAAACTGATATTGCAAGCAATGGTGCTAAAGCAACGACCGCTTTTAGAACGGTAGCACTACTACTGTATGGTAGACCCAAATACTCCCTCAAAACCATAACTAGTAATGCTAGAATGACACTGATTATGCAACAAGTAGAAGTTACAACTATAACTGAAAACCTCGCTGTTTTGGGTCTCCTTGCTCCAAGCTCATTACCCACCCTTATACTGCAAAAACATATTCAAAAGTTATAGATTAAATAAAATAAAACCTCACCAACGTGAAGCTTTAAAATGAATACCATCAAGGTAGCAACTTTTATATTTATTTGTAATTCAACTTTGTTCAATAAAAAAGAAAATGGATAAAGGTTTAATTAAAAAAAAATGGTAAGTAAGACAAAATTTGATTAGAAGATGTTTGAGGCAATCTTGATAATAAATCATCCTCCTTCTAACTTTACTTTAGGTGCTTAGAACTTTTTGGACTTGATCTTGTTTATATGTTTTTGTAATAAACTTGGTTCCACTAAACTTTATAGATGTGCTTCTCTCCCACCCCTTTTTTTTTAATATTGTACTAGTCTACTTTATTAAATAAAATTAAATATGATATATTTATAAAATACAAAAAATCTAAATATAATAAAATTTCTAATCAATACTAATATCATTATAATTTTTTATTATTTATAATAATTTAATTAAAAATATTTTAAATATTTTTTTAAAACTTTATAAAAGAACTTTGTTTTATTAAATGTATAAATTCGGTGAGATGAAAACAAAAAATTGCTAAAAATGAAAATATACGGTGATTGATGAAACCCACAATATTTGGCAACTATGAAAAAATATCTGTGTACCTTGCAGCTGTACTGAGCCCTAGCATGAACATCATGTCCCACGTCCAGTAGTTCATGCTGTAAAAGTTAAAAATGAATTAAAGTCTGCACCAGAAAACAAATCATAACTTTCAATGCATTCCATGTTGAGAAACGTGCATACCACACAGAAATGGAATCCAGAGCAATCTCTGCATTTGGCAGCCATCCTGACAGAAGCACAAGCCCTTGGTTGTACCATATTTCCAAGCTGAAACAAAATACAGAACAAGGAAGTTTACTTTAAAAAAGTATATATTAACAAACTATACTTTCTTAGGATTATTAAAAGGCTAACAGAACCTTCTATTTTTAGCAAATGCAACATGCAAAAGAAAGAAGGTCCATACGTTAGCATGAAAGCTGAAGCTATTGTTAGCTTCAAGTAAGACCAGAGCCCTGTAAAAGCCTTCATGCTGAAACCAATCCATGTGTTCTTGCATGAAGGGGAGTATAATATGTAGGCAGCAGTAAGAATGACCAGAATCCACCATGATAAACTCAGTGTTAAGGCTGCCCCCAGGAGGCCAAATCCCAGTTTGTCAACAGCCAACCATGATAGCAAAACATGGAGCAGAAATGTGCCCACTGCAATATATGCTAGTGGTGCCACTATGTTCTGAGCCTGCAGAAATCTCTGCATTGGACAGTTAATGGCAAAGGCAAATAGCTGGGGCACTAGCCCTCTTGCAAACACCCCTCCTGCAGCAGCTATGTCCTTGCTCTGCCCAATTGCCACCAGAATTTCATCTGCAAATATATAAATAAAAGCTAGGAGTATTGCTGTTGCAGTCATTATGATCATGGACCTTTGGCAAATGACTCCTAGCATATGGTATTGTTTGGCACCATAAGCTTGCCCACACACTGTCTGCACGGCACTTGCCATTCCCAACTGAAGAAAAAAAATGCCCCAACAGTTTTATTAGGCAATAGGGACAACACCACATTTTTCAAATAAAAGATGCTACAATGGAATACCAACAAACAAGTAAATCGTTTTAATAGCAAACCTCAAACAATTACTAAAAGATATATTGAATTCTTAGGAATCAAACCCAGAATTAACTAAATTTCTCCTTGTGGTAAGTTAAAAATGTATTTAATCAAATTATAAGCAAGGTCAAAGATCAGTAACAAATTAATCAGAGCAGGCAGTGAAAAAAGATAAGGGTAGCCATATTAGTGAAAAAAAGTGAAAGATTTTGTGTAAAATTGTTGGGTTTATATAATGATCAGTTTTTTTATGGTTTGGGTCTAGGTTATTTCTCTAACATTATCACTTAAATTATACTGTAGATGTTCGGGACTCCTAATTTAATCTTGAAAATATGTTGAATTTCTCATGAATCAACTAGGACTCGAACCTGAAACCTTTCATAGTGCACTGACCAACCAGCCCTCTCTATGACCAATCCTTTTACAGTTAACCTAGCCTTCTTGACCATCATTTAAACGTCTTAATTTATAATCTACAAATTATAATTTTTCTTATTATAGTTCTAATTATATCTATATAAAGTTCTACCAAGATTTAATTTGTTTGAAGTGTTTTTTGATTTGACTGCATGAAATTTTTTCATCAACATTTCAGATCACGCTCCATGATCTATCATCAAGATGTAGATAGTAGGAAAAGAGAAATGTGATGATAGATCATGAAACATTGATAAAAATTTACACAGTCAAATCCAAAAAGTTGAACACACTATGTAATAAAATTAAAATTGAAATCACAACCCTCTGACTAGTTAAACTCTTTGCATTTAAACTATAATCACTAATGGTCTATCAACTTGGGGGAGAAAAAAAGATTTGACAGTTAGATTTTATGATACAAACCATGATTCCATAAGCTAATCCTTGAATTCCAGTGCTGGCAATGGAAGCCCCAGCCAATTCAAGCTCTCCCAAGTGACCAGCAAACATCTGGGAAATGGCACTGAGCATGTAATTGAAAACACTGACAATAATAGAGGGTCCAGAAAGAATCCAGAGCTTTTTGGACTCAAAAAGGGAGGCCTTCAAAACTCCAGGCCATGAAATACTCTCCTGAGACAGCAGAGTTTCTATGAAGGATGACTCCTCTTCAGATCTCTTAGCCAGCTCATCTTCCTTCTTTCTTTTTTCAATTAAACGCTGGCTAAGACCTTCTCCATTATTCGCCATCTGTAAGTGTTACAGACAAACCCACAATCAAGATTACTGATATACAGATTTTGTTTTCTCCCTTGGCAGATTCAATGCTATGTACTGAGCAGCTTTTAATCTTGCAGAACATGTCATAGAATTGTCTGTATGTCCATTTTCTCATCGATTGTTTTTTTAAAGGCGTCTCAACTGTCATTCTTGTGTAATGAAAATGGGGTTAGGCAGGACCATCTGCACACTTTTGTCTTTATACTCGGATATTCTACACAGACATAGTGGAGATCTCGTACTGTACAGAGTCAAAGGTGCCACCCAGTTCATATTTTCTTCATTAGGAGAAAGATAGGCACGTGTAGAGAATCCCAACAAACCTGGTTTTTGAGGAGAACAATGTGTGCTAAAACATTAAGGAGGTAAGGTTTAATGGGGTTGGAATGTCTGACATTGGGTGTCGAAAGGGTTGGGTGAACAAAGGACAGGGAAATTAGATAAACTTTGGAAGTAAATGAGCAGTTAAGTAGACGACGACTTCCTATCTAGATTTAACGTAGTTACCGTCATTTTTGTCTTTCCCAATGTGCTGATGCTATTTATTCTTTGAATACAATAAAGTGGATAAATGAATTTCGTCTTGAATGGTAGTTGGGGCTATTCATAATTGCATCATATTCAAGATAAGAAGATACAGGCTGCTAAAGTGGCACAAAATTTAGTGGGAGATTGTATTATAATAATAATTATTATTTTATAGTCCACGAATACCAGGCAATCTGTTTTTGGGTCTACAGACACTTATATGAATAAAAGATATAAAGTATGGAGTGGGTAGCCTTTCAAACTTATTAGCCTCCTTCTCCTTTTGGGTTATATTAAAATATTATTTAGTTTAGTAGTTAAGGGTTGATTTTACTCAATTAAAAAACATATATATTTACTATTTTCTTCTGGGTGTAAATGAGAATAAAATTGTTGTTGACTATTTAATTATAATTTCAATAATGTTTTAAGTAGATTGACATTCTTATGCATATAATGACAATTGATATTAATCCTTTGAAACTTCTTACTAGAGTATCTCCACTATAAAATCCATTTTAAATTTTGAAGGAAAACAACTTAAATAATGAAATTTAATCTAGGTCAATTTGAATGATACACATATATTAGGAATATATTAATTTAAATTACTAATTAGAGTTGAGAATAATAAATCCTTATAAATTATAAAAGTAGATGTGAGGGATTAGGACACTTAATTTTGGGAGTGATAATGAATAAATCCATATGTTGCGATGAAATTCCATCTCTTTGAAATTGGTAATAAATATTTGTTGCATGTACTATTGTACTTTGCCTCAAGATCAAAATAGTCCATGAATTTGTTATGGGCTAAATTTGTGTTGGCATCAATCTTGCCCATTGTGAAAATGATTTGTTGAACGGAAATGATATGTAACTTGCAAAAGTGATCATACACATGGGTGTCTGCACAAAGAAGAGGGGCCAAAAAATGACTACAACCATAGCCACCTTTTGGTCCATCAAAGGAAAAATACTAATGTGCTCACATTTTGTCAATCATAAAAGCATAGTAGGTTGAGCCCATTTATTTTGAGTCCATTTGTCTCCAACACCCAAATGTGATAGAGGAATAGTGTGAGCATGTTTTCAAGCCATTAAAGTGAATACAACCTAGTACCATACCACTATGACATCCAGGAGATTGAGGAGGTAATATTTTTTATGTTTTTAATAGTTTAGCTTAAAATCAAATTTATTTTTCAATTATTTTGATTCACTTTTTTTAATTTTTAAGAAGTGAAAATCCCTCAACACCCCCAAATCCTAATTCACCAAACCATGTATATGACGGATATATTGTTGAAGAGTACACACAACCCATTGTTACAAGCTAAATTTGTGTTGTGTGGGATCAATCTTTCCCATTATGAAAATGATTTGTTGAATGGAAACAATATGTAACTTACAAAAGTGATCATGCGCATGGGTGTCTATACAAAGATGGGGGACCAAAAAAGACCATAGCCATAGCCACCTTTTGGTCCATCAAAGGAAAATTACTAATGTGCTCACAATTTTTCACCCATAAAAGTATAGTAGGTTGAGCCCATTTTAGCTCGAGCTTCTTTGTCTCCAACACCCAAATGTGATAGAGGAATTTAGTGTGAGTGTGTTTTCAAGACATTAAAGTGAATACAACCTAGTACCATACCACTATGGCATTCATGAGGTTGAGGAGGTAATATTTCTATGTTTTTAGTAGTTTAAATTAAGATCAAATTTATTTTTCAATTATTATGATTAATTTTTTTTTATGTTTTTAAGAGTGAAAATCCCTCAACACCCGCAAACCCTAATTCGCCAAACCATGTATATGATGTAAATGTTGTTGAACAGTACACACAATCCAACCCTCTTAAATGTATCTATGTATTACCTATCATTCTTATGACACACAAGAAAAATTATTAGGGAAAATTGAAATAAATAAAAAAACTCAAATATTGGTCAAAATGTTAAAAAAATACTAATGCAATGAGTTTACATCAAAAGCCCATGCCAATTCCTTGGAACTTCTTATTTCTCACATAGATTTCATTAGTGACCAAACAACCATATGGTGAAACCATAGAGAGAATGTGTGACAATTTTATTTTACAATATCATATAAACAAGTGAAAAAGAAAAAAATTGATTTGTGTGCACTATTTGTTTATTTGAGAGTATAGTTTTTTTCCTATTCATTGGTATTCAAACCAAGGAATACATGATAATTATTGGGATAGGTGGTGGATGGTTTTTAACCATTCCCCATGCAATAATAATGAGGTGTCATAATATTTCTTGAGGAAACTCTATTGAGAGTTCATCCTTAATGAGATTCTAAGTTCTTTTGATATGTATGATTTCCAAACAAAAGGAAAAGGATTTTTCTTATGATAGGGAGGGGGTACACCATGCCCAAGACTAGTCATCAAGACCCCTAACTAGGCTAGACATTTATCATGTGATGACCCTTTTTGTTGGGAAAGAAAGTTTTGAAGTGAAGACCTTATAGTCTATCAATTCCCTCACATAAACCTTATCACAACATCTAGCAAACCTCTTTCATAAATTGATGGGGTGATAATTCTATACATCAATGATTGCCACATCTTTGTTGCTACTATGGATATGTATATGATTACTGGTCTAAGGATGCTCAAGACGCACACATTGGAGAGGATGATCCATAATTTTATGAGTATGTGGCATAACGTTAGGAGAAGGATACATCCATATTAGATAATACAGTGTTGATGGTTGAGTTGCTTGATAACACCTTTATTTGACAAGTAATTTTCAATAATGTTCTATAATTTATTATATTTTATTTTGGAATCCAAGATTAACTACATTTATCTATTATGAATAAAAATTAATATAAATAACTATATGTAATATGAAATTTCAAGGTCAAAGTATTCATCCTACATTTGTTGGCCCAATCATGTTGAGTCCACATGTGTAGTACCCCTCCATTTTGCTTGTGATTTCTGTTAGTATGTTTTCACACTATTAGACTTTGGTACTTTGGTTTGGATATTTTGATCGCTGACTTTTCAGTGACAGTGGATTTGTTTTGTGATATGATGATACATTGTATGGTGATAATTAATTTATGACATGCCTTGTAATAGCGTAGATATTTCCTTCAAATGTTGTTGCTATATATATGTTTATGGTAGATTAACTGTTACTTAATTTGTCAATCTGATGTGATGTGTATTGGTGTGAAGAATGGAGTTGCATCACTCGCTTGCGAGTGCCCTGTGATTTCCGTGATTTTCTCCGCACGGTGTGTTTGTACAATGGATTATATATATGTATGTCATTTGTGTGATTGCAGGATTGCAGGTACATGACACTGACTCCACCTGGTTACTCAAGTCTGAGCGTGTCAAGACTCAACGGAAATGTTGATTGGGAAGTAACATGGTTTATCCTAGTCTAGTCTTTTAAACCCAGTCAAGATTCTCAGTTTTAGTTTGGAGTCTTTGTTGTTTTGCCTGATTGGATTAATTGTTTTGAAAGGAAAATTTTGTTAATTTTATGATAGTTTATTATTCTTTAATTTACTGTTGATTTTAATTAAATAAATTAATTAATTAAATTAAAGTTGCTTTAATTGTGAATAGAATTAAATTTAAAATTAATTATTATGTGGGGTTGGGGCCTAGCCTTGGCTAAATCTTTTCCTATTGCAGGAGGTTGTTCACGGTCTAGTCCCCCACCCCCGTGGTACGGAGGGATGGTGGCGCGATCCGATCACGTTAAAATTTTACCAGCGCACTACTTATATGTGGGTCACCCGATTCCATAAAACAAAAAAAAAAATTAATTGTTATGTGGGAAATGGTATTTTTATTGTTAAATAAATAAATTAAATGAGGAAAAGGGAAATTTGTATTTTGAAATTTGAAAATTTAAATTATTTAAAAAAAAAACATGCAAATCTTGAAAAAGAGGAAAGAAAGATTTACCGGAAAGTTGTTAGAAGATATTTTCTTCTCAACATGTGTGCCAGTGAATTTATTGCTTCTTGTTGAGAATTTTCTCAGATGTTATTTGGGATTTGGGGAAAAATAGAAGATTACATTTTCTTCACGGGAAAAGAAAAAATAGTGTTATGTTAAAAAAATTGTTTTTGGAAAAAAATTTGTGATTGCCTTTGTAAATTGTTGTATATTTCTGGAAGATCTCTGGTTGAGATTTTGGCATAATTTGGGATTTTGTGTTCAGGAAGGGCTTTGGAAGCTACAGGCAAAGCTACTCTTCACCAGACAAGTTTCTGAAGCTACAGGAAAACAGGTATTTCCCTGTGTATTTAATTTGTTTGCTTTTGAAAAGAATGTCTCTGAAAAGAAATTCTACTTTGTTAAAATCCTTGTTCTTCTCGAGAAAAGTTGTTTACTATAATCTTTCTGTAAAAATCATAGATTGTAAAGAAATCAGGGAAAACAAAAAAAAAGACTCAAAAGAAAACTTATGTAGCTTTCTCTCTGTAGAAAATATTTGAGTAAATAAATTGTGAAGAAAATCTTTTACTTCAAAAATGAAATTGAAACCCTATGTGGTTGAATTGGGGTTTTTTATGAGAAAATAATTCTGTACATTGTTAAATTTCTCAATTTCCCCATTACAAACCCTATAGAATTTTCTAGATTTCCCCATAGGAAAACCCTATTGAATTTGTATAAATATATATATATATATATATATATATTTTTTATACATATATATAATTTCATATATAAATTGGATTGTGCAATTATGAGAAGAAACGTCGTACAGGCGAAATTGATAAATTAAGTTAAACAAAGAAAATTTCGACGGACGAAATTCGTATGAAATCGTCGTCCATTTTCATTTTATATAATTTTATTTATGTTTTATTTTAGAAAATATATGAAATCACTGTGAGAGCCAAAGCGCTTAGGGCGGGGCTACTCATGACCGACCCTGCAAGGGGACAGCAACGAGGGCTGAGCCCAGCGCTGCCCTCACAGGTAGCGCTCAACTCAGCTGCCCACGGCCGAGCACTGTGGGGCGGGCTGCGAAGGCAACCCTACCCACAGCGTGGCCTACGCAAGGTTAGGGCATAAAGCCCTAACTTCTAATTTTAATGCCATGTGAATTTTAAATTATGTGTTTTAATGTTATACATTTAGCATTAATAATTATAATTTATATAATTATTTAATGTTAAGATAAATTTAAAAATATATATATTATGTTGATAATAAAACATTTAAAAATAGATTATTGAATATTTAGATATAAATATTTAATAATCAATTTATTATAACAAAGTTATTTGTGCTTAGAATAAACTGTTGTTCTTGAGTTTATAAAAATTTCATTATAATATGTGGATATGAAATTGAGCAAATTATAGATTTGAGTTTTTGTATTGAATGGAAGTTGAATTAAATCCTAGAAGATTAATTTTGTACTTTAAATTATTGCTTGACTGGATTTAGTAAATCCTAATGTAGATTCCCAATGTTTCAATTTGCTTTAAATTATGTTTCTTTTATTGGGAAAATTGGGAATGTTTTAGATGAACAAGTCTTCCAGATTAGTTTGTATAGTAAGGGTGTTGTTATTGTTGAAATACAATTATTGAGTTGACTAGGGTAGTGCACATGTTATAGTATGGTGTTTTGACACCTGGTTTTATGAACAAAGATTTAATGACTATTGTGTGTCATTTGGTATTATATGTTGATTTTTGTGCACCTTGTTTACCTTAGTCAGGGAAACTTAGATTCCTTTGTTATTTTTAGGGGAGTGGCTCTGTGTGAGGGTCGGCATACAAAGTGGTGCCAGGGTAACTTAATAAGAGTTAGTAAGTCAGTGAAAACTAAACAACACATTAGTTAGATTAAAATCTTTAATTTAATTATTATGCCTCACTTATAGACTCAAGAGCTAATTCAGTCTTGAGTATAAGTTGAGAAGGCCTGGAATGGAAAATCGATATCTTGTTACTTTAAAAGATATTTGATTCCGCAATAGTTTGCATGTGGGGCCGGGTTTCGTAAGAGGTTACCAAGGTAACCCAAATTAGGGACCGAAACCTAGGAAGAAACACTAGGGTAACCTATGCAACATTGTGATGACACTCCTCCTAAAATAACAGTTTACCTTGTGAACTTAGCATATTTGATTGTCTTAATTCTAGAAGCAATGTAACCATCAGTTAAGTATGTACTTGTGTCTAGGGTTAGTAGAATATGTCTAGATAACCATATTACTATCTCCTAGAACGGGGGGTGGACCTACGGGTACCACATGGTTGGGTGGAACGTGCACCTTACTCTGTTGGGTCCCCAATTTTATGATCATGGCAACGAGAGCTTCATGGATGGAGAGCTCGTATTTGGATATATATATGTTCTTCCTTTATTGTATCATTGGAAATCTTGTATTTGAAGCATCCCTCAATTGTTATGAGGTGAACATTTGTAAAATGTAATTGTAAACTATTATTTGATCTACCTCATCTGAAGAATGAGTATTGTAATGTTATTTCAAATGCAATGTAAGAAACTTATTTGTACTGTATACTATCATGAATGGAATTCAATTGTTATGCACATTTGTTTACTTTTAAGTTTATGTTAATTAAATATATGCAATACTAAATACTAAAGTCGTCTATGGAATCTCAAGTACTGTGACGTCGCGTAACTTAGAGAATGTATGCAACTAATTAAGTTAATATTATTACTTAAAAAAAAATTATTTCACTTTCGTAGACAATTGCATCATTCCTTAGGTTACAAGACGAGGCATTACAGATTGCTATCAGAGCCAAGGGTCTAACACTGGACGCTCTGGGTAATCGCGAGCCCATTCGGTTGACCTAGTACGTAGTGTCACTATTTGTTAGCCTTGGTTGTTTAGTATCTGAGACTCGTTATTGTTTATGTGTAGGATCATGCCTAGGCGACATGGTAGAGGTCGTGATAGAGGTTGAGGTGGAGGCTGAGGGCCAATCCCTTAGGTTACTCCCCCTCTGAGCCCTCATCAGAGTGATCAGGTAGAGCAGTTGGATCAAAGGAATGAGGGACAGATTCTTGAACAGTTAGGAGTAGAGGGTTCACAGTTACACCCTTTATTAGAGGACGTCCTAGCTCGAATTGAACCTAGATAGGAAGTTGATCAGGAGGTAGTTAGAGAGCATGATAGATCTCCAAGGAGAGTAGATGATATAGTGCATCAAGATGCTATTATTACATGACACATGTGGGATTTATTGAGGGAACGCCCTCCTACTTTTGATGGTACAGGAGGTGGTTTAGAGGCAGAGACCTGGCTATTAGACTTGGGTAGATGTTTCGCTATGCACCCATACAGTAGCAATACCCAAGCAAGATGTGTTATCATGCATCTGAGAGGATTCACCTCTACTTGGTGGTGCTTGGAGGAGCAGAAGCTCCACTTACAGATTGGGTCAGTGTCTTGGGAGATGTTCTTGGAGAGGTTTAGAGCATGGTTCCTATCGGAACACTGGAGGCAATGACGGGCTGACGAGTTCCATGATTTACGTCAGTTGGCTCTATCTGTTGAGCAATATGAACGTAGATTCTATGAACTCAAGCAGTATGCAGGTGTTGGTGATGAGGAGTCCATGTTGGTTCAGCACTTCATCAGGGGCTTAAATGCCCACATTAGTGGTGGAGTCAAAGTCTTTGAGCCAAAGACTATGGAAGTTGTTGTGGTGAAGGCTTCTATTGTGGAAGAGAATCTTGTTATGGCATTAGGTGGTCACATAGGAGTACAGATAGGCAGTGCTCCTGTGGTAGGTTTTAGTCCACGGGGTGGATAGGTGCAGACAGGGGGTTCCTCTAGGAACCAACAAACACCCTCTAAGGGTGGGTAGCAGCAGCAGCGAACACCTCAAAAGAATAATAATCCATAACCACAAGGTAATAGCCCGCAGTCAGGAAAGAATCGTAACTGGTGGCGCAACAAGCGCAATAGATAGGAACAACCTGCTTAGAGTACGCAGTCTACCATTAGTAGAGGTAGTTTCTAGCAATCCAATGCACCTTCGGGTGGCAGAGGATTCGGTAGAGGCACTGGTTGTTACTCGTGTGGTCAGCAGGGGCACATTGCTAGGCATTGTCCGATGAGAGGTTCTTCAGGTTTTGGGCCTCGACCTACAGTTTCAGAGCCTACAATGGGTGATGCAAGACGATCACATACAGTTTATGCTGCGGTTAATGACCGCCAAGCCGATCACCATAACACAGTGGTCGAGACTTCAGGTAAGTTACATGGTGTTAGTGTTTCCATTCTTTTTTATTTTGGAGCTACCGACTCCTTTATTTCACCTACCATCATTCAGCGATGTGGTCTTGTGGTAGTAAAGCAAGGTGGTAAGTGGCAGGTAGAATTCACCTCTAGGGTGAAAGTAGCGGTAGAGAACCTTGTATATAATTGTGAACTTAAAATTGGTACGTTAACTACCTTAGTGGATCTTCATGTTAGACCTTTAGGATCGTATGACATAGTTTTAGGTATGGATTGGTTATTATCGCATCATGCTGTGATTGACTATCGAATTAAGACAGTTAGTTGCATTAATGATTTAGGTGCAAAAGTGGAAATCATAGGTATACAAAGACCTATCTCTATGCAGATGATATCTGCTATGCAATTAAATAGATGTCTTCGTCAGGGTTGTCAATTGTTTGCAACAACAGTTACTAATTTGGAAGAATGTGAGAGTCGAGAGATATCTCTTGATGATCATCCTATTCTTAGGGAATTTGCTGACGTGTTTTATGATGATATACTTGGAATGCCATCGAAAAGAGATATTGATTTCAGGGTTGACCTAGTTCCTGGAGCTGAGCCTATATCTCGAGCTCCGTATAGAATGACTACTCAGGAGTTAGAGGAGCTACGTATTCAGTTAGAGGAACTATTAGAAAAGGGTTTTATTCGTCCTAGTGTTTCTCCTTGGGGAGCACCTGTCATCTTCGTAAAGAAGAAGGATGGGTCACTTAGACTGTGCATTGACTATCGTCAATTGAACAAGGTTACGACTAAGAATCGTTATCCTTTGCCTAGAATCGATGATCTTTTCAATCAAATCAAGGGAGCTAATGTGTTCTCTAAAATCGATTTGAAATCTGGTTGTCATCAATTGCGAATTGCTGAAGCAGATATTTATAAAACTGCATTCCAAACTCGTTATGGGCACTACGAATTCACAGTAGTACCGTTTGGGTTAACAAACGCACCATCAGTATTTATGAGTTTAATGAATGGTGTTTTTCATACATACCTTGATTGCTTTGTCCTGGTATTTCTCAATGATATTTTGATCTATTCAAGAAACATGAAGGAACATGAAGAGCACTTGAGACAAGTATTCCAATGTTTAAGGGAAAATCAGTTGTATGTGAACCTGAAGAAGTGTGACTTCTTTCAAACTGAAGTAAAATACTTGGACATGTGATTTCTGGAAAAGGTATTTTTGTGGATCCTTCAAAGATTCAAGCTATTGTAGATTGGCCTGTGCCTACTAATGTAGGTGAAGTATGTAGTTTCATGGGTCTAGCTGGTTATTATAGGCGGTTTGTTCAGGGGTTTTCTAGAATTGGTCATCCTATTACTTCTCTTCAGAGAAAAGGGAAGAAGTTTTTTTGGACAGAGCAGTGTCAGCTGGCTTTTCAGACACTAAAAGAAAAGTTGACTAATGCGCCTATATTGAGTGTTCCTAATCCTACTAAGGATTTTCTAGTTTGTACTTATGCATCCTTAGAGGGTTTGGGAGCAGTTCTGATGCAAGATGGGCGTGTGATTATTTATGAGTCTCACAAACTCAAGGATCACGAATTAAACTATCCCACGCATGATTTGGAACTTGCTGCAGTTGTGCATGCATTAGTTCGATGGAGGCATTTCTTATTGGGTCACCGTTTCGAACTTCACACTGATCACCGTAGTCTACAATACATTTTTACACAGCCTAACTTGAATGCTAGACAAAGATGGTGGATGGATTTCTTGTGTGAATACAATTTTAAAGTGAAATATGTTCAAGGAAAAGAGAACGTAGTGGTTGATGCTCTTAGTCGTCGTCGACATGAGATTTCTGCTACTACTCTTGAAGTAGATTTGAGAGGTCAAATATTAGCAGCACTTCCTACTGATAGATTGTATCAGGATGTAAAGTCAGAGATTGAATCTGGTAGACCTTTAGAAGATCGATTTGTAGGGTATATCCTTGAACCAGATGGTATATTGTGGCATTTAGGTCGTATCTATGTACCACATTTTTAGGGTCTTCGTACATTGATTATGACTGAAGCACATCGAGCTCCATACTCAGCTCATCCAAGTGTTAAGAAAATGCATGCGGATCTTCAGCAATTGTATTTCTGGCCTGGTATGAAACGTGATATTGCTTACTATGTATTGAGATGTCTTGAATGCCAGCGAGTCAAAATTGAGCATCAACATCCCACTGGATTATTACAGCCACATCTCATTCCTGAATGGAAATGGGATATTATATCTGTTGACTTTATTGTTGGATTACCTACGTCATCACGTCGACATGATGCCATTATGGTAACTGTTGACTAATTGACTAAGGTAGCCCATTTTTCGCCAGTACGATCATCATATAATGCTTCATCCGTAGCTAGGATATTCATGGAGGACATAGTTAGATTGCATGGGATTCCTCGTAGGATTATTTCTTATAGAGATCCCGTATTTACATCAGCCCTATGGACTTCATTACAACATGCTCTAGGTACACAGTTGAACTTTAGTTCAGCGTATCATCCTCAAACCGATGGACAAACGGAGAGAGTTAATCAAATATTAGAGGATATGCTTAGAATGTACGTAATGGACCAACAGTCACGTTGGGAGGATTATCTGTATTTAGTAGAATTTTCTTACAATAACAAATATCAGAGTTCCATAGGTATGCCATCATTTCAGGCATTATACGGTCGTCCTTGTTGAACTCCATTGAGTTGGGATCGACTTGAGGATAGAGTGTTACTTGGTCCCAAGATGCTTCGAGACATGGAGCAACAGGTTGACCGTATTAGAGAACATTTGATAGCAACACAGGATAGGTAAAAGAAATATGCCTATGCGCATATAATAGACCGACAGTTTGCAGTTGGTGATAGAGTGTTTCTTTGAGTGCGACCGCAAAAGAGTCCAATCCATTATGGAAAAGGCTCTAAGCTTGTTCCTCATTTCGTTGGGCCATTTGAGATCCTAGAGAGGATTGGTCCTGTGGCGTATCGACTTGCCTTACCACCCAATTTGTCACGTATTCATGATGTTT
>VDFB02000015.1:410759402-410829727 GCA_007258455.2 Sequoia sempervirens
GATAGAATCATATGGTGTGAGGCCAAATCTGATAAATATTTTGGGAAGTTGGGTTATCAAATTTTAAATATGAGATGTCAATCAAAGGAATGACCAATTAAGCAATGTTGGAACAAGTCAGTCTTGCCAAAAGCTAGGGATTTCACTTGGACCACCATACAAAAATGTATACTCATAGGGGATAAGCTCCATCTAGTTGGGATGGCTGGTTTGAATAGGTGTCCAATGTGCAAATCTGATGCAAAGAGTGTTTATCTATGACTTAACTGCAAGGTGACATCAAGATGTTGGGATTGGTTGTATGAGAAGTTGGGGTGGAAAGGAGAAAGGTAGGAAAACCTGTACACTTTCCTCAAAAGGTAGCCATGCCTCAAGGCTAACTCCTTTTGGGGAGAAATTTGGACTATCTCCCCATCAATCCTCTTATGGCATATCTAGAAAGAGTTCAATAAACCTGCAACTTTGAAGGCCTTGAGAGAAGCACGAAACAATTAATTATTTTCATTGAGGATGGTATAACCAAATTTTTAAATGCCTTAGCCCACCAACATATGGGGGTGGCTTACTCCAGTTGGGATGATAAGTTAATGAAGGATTGGAGAGGATTAAAAATACTAAAACACTATAGTAATCTAACACTCCACTCTTAGAACAAGAGGAAGGATATGAGGTGGATGTGTCCCCTAGTGGTAGGTTGAAGCTAAATTTTGATGGGGCATCATGTATAAACCTGAGGAAATCAGGTGTAGGATGCATGATTAGAGATGATGAGGGTGTTAGGGTGTGGGGTCTCTCCAAAAGGCTTGGTGAAGGAACAAACAATGAGGTTGAGCTCACAGCCATAGATGTGGGGCTTAACTTATGCATAACCAAAGGAATCATGACCATAAAAATCAAAGGGGATTCCCAAGTATGCATCAATGCCATCAAGGCCAAAAAACATTAATGTCTAGAGTCTGCAAGGGTGGATTGAATGGATATGGAAAAAGCTAGAAAGGTTAGAATCCTTCTCCATAATAATGTGTATCAAGAAGCTAACAAGGTAGCCGACTACTTGGCCAATGTAGCAATTGATAGTAATGAGGATGACATAATTTCCAATATGACTTCGTCCTGGCCAAATCTAGATAGACATGTACAACAAGATCAGGGTAATTTTAAAAAGATGGGATGTAAGCAAGGGCAGTAATCGGATGTCAGTACCCAAGTAGCTCTCAAATAGTTTTAGTAGGGAAAAGATGGGGTAGTTCTACCTAGGAAAGATGGAAAGATCATATGACTCTACCACTTGGAGATCACCTCAGGATTTTGCTTGAACCTCCAGTCCATATCGCCCTTCATATGACTAGAGTAATTCTCAAAAACTGTTAATCTGGGAAGTGTTTGGATGCCTATCTAAATCACCAATAATATAGGGGATTGCAATGGTGAGAAAAGTATTTTTTAGTGTGGGATGTGTTTATGCAAGAGTGGAAGAGCTAAGTGAGAGCCAACAAAAGGAGGAAGAGTTAGTGGAGAATCATATCCATAGACTCTTTAAGGCCAAGGAAGAGGAAGACCGTGTTGTTTTCATTAAGGTGATAACCAACTTCTGTTGGGTGAATGGACATACCCATGATGACACCATGTTGGCTCACTTCATAGAGAATGTGGTCTAGATCATGGGAAGCTTCACATGGGGAGTCACCTTTTTGCACCATCTAGTTTCTCCTGAGTATGTAGAATTAGTTAATTTTGTGATGGAGATGATATTGATCATGCCATCCTCTAGATCCCTTGTGGGGATCTTGGATGCCGCGACGGTAGCCAAGAAAGGAATGGCCATGAAGGTACTCAAACTATACAGAGATGGGCTAGAGAAGAGAGACCTGAGCATATTTGGAAGCTTCATCAACAATAATGGTGACCTATTGGTTGCCTCTCAGATTGAAAGAGATTTTGTATCCGAAGATGGAATGATGCACATAATGCATCAAGTGTTGTAATGTTTATGTTTTCTTTAATGCAATGGGAGTTTCCCCCTCTAGTAGCACTTTCAGATCTATATATATATATATATATATATTATAATAATAATAATAATATATGTATTATTATTAAATATATGTATTATAATTATAATATATATATTATATATGTAATATATTATTATAATATAATTATATAATATCTAAAATTATTTTATATGGCTCGCTCTACTCTAAAATCCTTTGTCCCTTCCTTGTGACTAGCGATGGTGTGTTTTCCCCTATGGCATGACGATGTATGAGTGTTGGGTTGTTTCTTCCAATCTGAGCCATGCCACAGATGTGGCTAGGGTTCTTCATCCCATGTAGGGTGTTGTGTGAGGTTGTGAGGCCTGATCTTTATGCAAATAAGAGACACATCAGGTGGATTTCACAACTCAATTTTAAGGTCGCTCTGGATCTGAATTCCCTTGAAGTGATGGGGGGAAGGCTATTGCCTGGCTCTAAATCATCTTTGAGGGCCTCTCTCTAAGACTTTTCTCCTTCCCACCCCTGCACTTCACAGAAACCCCCTTTCTCTATTCACCACTCAAACTCAACCTCAAAAATTTGTTTGGATGACATCACCTATGATAGAGAGGAGTAGGGCCACACCCTAATTTACAAGTTGATGAAAATCTAGCTGAAATTGTGCAACTTCCACTCCTAGATAAGCCAAAATTGGAAAGAATACACAAAGGAAGAAATCAACATCTACGCTTGTGTAAAGGTATTTTTCATCTTAGAATTCAAATCTTTGGAAGACAAAGAATTGATCCTCAACATAGGTCCTTGGTTCTATCAGGGAGATTTTTATGCATCGAGTCATGGTTCTCCTCATTTGATCCACGAACTGAGAAGTTTTCTTCAACACTCCTTTAGGTAAGATTTCCCTACCTCCCTCTGCAATTTTGGGAAATTGAGTGTTTGATGGAAATTGCCAATGGACTCAATAAGTATCACAACATTTCAAAAGAAACTATCAATAATGAAAGCTCTACTTGTGCTCATTTATGTGTTGAATTCAATTTATCTAAAGGCTCATTGACTAAAATCTCACTAAAAGTCAAGAATAGACATTGGAGACAACATGTAGATTATGAAAAGATTGCTTCTAGATGTAGAAAATGTTTATCAACTACCCATGGAACCTCCCAATGTAATAAGAAGAAAGCTAATGAGCAGGGTAAAGGTGTCACTAATCAACCCACTTGGTGGATAGGGGTTGAGTCCAACCACTATGTTATTGCACCTAATGTGAAGGATGACTCATCTTCTTCAAAATCTCTACAAGAAGTGAATCCTATTTCATGTCTCACCCCCCCCCCCTCAATGGCTCTACAAGCTCAAGATCATGGGTGGAAGCCAAACATTGGTCCTACGAGTGCTTCTCTAACTCTAGTTGAGAAACTCGAATCAATATTATTAGAGAAATCATATACGTAGTCTCTTAAGTCATCAATGATTCTAGCAAGTTTAATATCTGGAGGGTCAACAAAGAAGGAAAATTGCAATGAACAAAATATCACCTGCAAGACTAAGCGGGAATGGACGGAAGTAAAGAGGAAGAAATCACCTACTAGGTTCAAACATACAATGACATTAAGATCAACAAAGTTTAGGGAGACAATATAAAATGAAGTGTTAAGGAGAAGACTCAATTTTGGGTTATTGCAAGTTTTGTAGTCATGTAAGGCTACATTATATGCTAGTGAAATAGGATAGTTGGACAACACAGTATTGTGTTGCACCCCTTGTGACAAGGGCATGCATTTATTAAATTTTTTGGGATCTTATAATATAGGAGCTGCCCCCTTGACAGCACTTACCAATAAATTTGTGTGTGTGTAATATATAATATATGTTATTTATTATTATAATATATAATAATATAATATATCAAACATATTATATCTTATCTAATATATTAAAATATATTTATATGGGATATCCGTTTATAATGGATATACGTTTTTTAAAAGCAGATATCCATTAATAAGTTTTGCTTTGGTGTTTACCATATCAATTGTCCTTTTTACCAACTTAAATAAAAGTTCAAAGATGATTTTCACGATTTTGCTTAACTCAAATCGCGTTTTGTTTTTGTTTTACATGACCATATTTTTTTGGCCCATTTTGATCCTCTCTCACCCTCATCTATGAATTGAGCTTAAAATGGATGTTTTTGACATTAATGAATGAATCTAAAAAACATGGAAAAAATAGAAAAATCTTCCAATTTTTGAAGTGGAACAAGTTTAATTGTTTCATAAAGATTCTTCATTTTTTTTAATTTTAGATCGATTGAATAAATTTTGTGGTCATGACGAACTACCCACAAATTTGTCGTTACAAAGCAAATGGTTTTTTAATTTCTAATGAATGAATGATCGTTTTTTGTATTATCAAACTCCTCATAAATTTCTCCACCTTCTGCATGCAATTTGAATGTGTCACCAAATAAAAATTGTTATTGCAGCCGTAAATAATTTAATTGTTGGCTTCATTGTTTTGCATTGGAAAGAGTTTAAAAAAATGGTGTTCTAATGTTTTTTGACGTAGGGATCTAAATGTTCTTTATTGTATGCTTTTGTCACTCCATGCCCCTTTTTTTGGGCACAAACTAAATCAATATTTAAATGGAAAACACATGGCTTGCCCATTGCACCAGCGTAGTTTTGGTCAAATATTCCAAACTGAAAGCTCCAAGATGCTCTTCTAAATGTCACAAAATTGTCCAACAATATGAGGATTGTTAATAATCTCTAAACATTATATAGAGATTATATAGAGGTAATAAATAATAATAAAATATTATTCTATATGTCAAAGTGAGGCATCCAACAATTTAGAAAGTTATTAAGACTATCATAATAACGGAAAATGCATCAAATAAGGGTAATAAAGCTTTTAGTCACCCTACATAATGTGTAAAATGTTTAATTATAGTTTCCCGTGTCTCAAAATGGTTTAAAATACACAACTAAACTTCCTCACAATGTAGCATGCACAAACACACCCTCGCATGAGGTTAAATATTTAAGTATCAGTGGGAATGCCTTTCACTAGAGGAAATGCTTGGTAAGGACAAATTTTAAGTTCTTGAGATTTTGCTAGATACTTTGGCCTATGGAAAATCCTAAGAGAAAATAATAAGGTTTGCACATTATAACATAGGCTTCAACATTGTTATCTATTCTTCCACACCATTTTTGGGGGTCGACACTCAAGGACGATGAAGTGAAGTGATTTTTCACAATATCATTAATGAAAAATGTAAGCATTGAACACTGTCATCCCTATCTTTCATACCATAGGGATGAAATGCCCTACTACCAAATGAAACTACAATTTTTGATGAAGCGGTGGATTTTATGAAGTTATTTTGGAGCAAAGTACTAAAAATTTATGTTTAATTTAGTATGTATAATATATAACATTCAAATCTATAATATTCATCAATGGTAGTTTTGCAAATTTATTGACCTAAGAAAAACATGAAGGCAATTCACTAGATGAAAACTTCTAGTATTTTACCAAGAGTGATGTCCTACAATACCTTGGCTAAAGCCTATGTAGAAAATGGGCAAGCCCAAGGAGAGGAGAAATTGATTATAGGACAACAAACTACAAAATAGAGAGCCAACATCCATTTTTTTGACATTTTCATAAGTGGTTATTACAAAGAAGGGAGGCACGTGGATGCAATTTATTTTCAAAGGCAAGGGTACAATAGTTTTAAGTGTAAACAAAGCATTCATGTCACAATTGTATACCTACAAATTATTTGATTAGTTGAAAAGGGATATGGATGAGTTGTGGGAAGAAAATGCTTTGGATTGAGTGTGTTTGAAAATTTGCAAAAGAAATGCAAGTAAAAGTTTGAATAACTAGCTTCACTTGGCCAACAAGTGGGAAAAATGGGAGAATTATATAGATGTTATGGTATATTGTTTCATCCCTAATTCAATTACAAATTAGGCACTCAACTTATGACACATTTCACTTTTGAATTCAATTCAAGTTTCTTCTCTTCTCATTATATTGTAACTTTTGGGTCTTTTTTGTTGGTTGGGAAATTTAGAACTAAGGGGGATATTGATATTGAACTTCAATGATATACTTGTCATTTTATGGAAGAATAAGGATCTAATCTTTGCGTTTAAATTATTATATTAATAAATTTACTCAGTTAATTTATATGAATGTTAATTTGATTGCATAACTATCTCTCTTTTTTTATTTTTTATTCCTGAAGATAAGTACACATTTAATGAAGGTGAAAAATCTTTGTATATAAATTTTCTATAGGATTTATTGTTCTAATTAGTACACTTTCAAGGAGAATGAGAAATATTTCTAGGAAATAAATAGGATTTGTAATATTGGTAAGGGATTACTAAGTAAGATTTTGTACATGTCAAATTATATTTTTAGGTTCAAGTTAATCCAAGGCAATAACAATTAAATTGTAAGGACATCTAAGAATTGAACCCCAAAGTTAACATTGTTCTTGATAAGATAAGCAACATTTACAGGGTGTTGTACCCTTTACACAGAGAGCCTAGAGGGCCAAAGGAAGCTAGTTCAAACCAACTGAACTAGAAGAGAAACAAATAGAGATAGCTGACCGACAGCTGTAGAACAACAAAACAAAGATTACACAACCCTAGAAGAGGGGACCAATCTAACTCCCTAAACCAGAGGCCGCGCAGAGGCAATGAATTTGGGGAGTCCCTTCTTCTTTCTTAGCACAACCAACCAGGAAGGCTCATAATTGAAATCCATCGAGCGAGGCGAGTGGAGCGGATTCACAACAGCCACCCTAAATGAGGAGCCATCACGCAACAAGGGAGCCGACAGTGAAGAAGAGGAGACAAGAGCGAACAAAGGACCGACAATATCAATCGACAAGAGACAGGAAGGAACTGATGACATAGCGATAACAGAAGGTTCTGCATAAGGGTTGGCCAGTAGAGGAGCCTGGATAGGCTCTGACACCAAGGGCACAGACAAGGGAGGGTCGCCCTCCTCAAAGGAATCATCTGAAGAGGGAGAGTCAACCATGAGATGGTCCGAGAGAGCATTCTTCCACCAAGTAGTAGCACCCTTGTGGTGAGCAAGAGGGCAAACAAAGGCTAGGTGACCAACAGAGAAACAATGCTTGGATCGAAAGGGGAGCCCCTCATAGTCCAGAAGCTACCGACAAGGTCTATCCTCCACCATCAAAACCACATCACCATGGAGAGTTTGGAGATCATGTCCAAATCGATTAAAATATGAGCCATTGTAGTATGCCTAAGATCCTGAGTCATAGAATCCACCTTCAAAAAGTTGCCAATGGCATTGCCAATAGCTTCAAAGCAAGAAGCCTCCCAAAACTAGAGTGGGAGATTCGATAGACAAACCCATACAGGTCTAATGTTTAGAGGCTCTGTAAGAGGATTGAAAGAGCGAGACCAAGGCCAAATGAACAATGAATGAACACCCCACATCCACACCCTATCCAACACTCTATCACGATCCTTTGAGGAAGAAAAAGTTACAAAGAAAAAACATCTAGCACTGGGATAGAGCTCAATCTGTCTCGAAACAATAGGCTTCCAGGAACCAAAGACCCATTCGTGGAGATCAGGAAGGGAGGGCACATGTCGTTAAACCCGCAAACCACACCCTGCCTCACATAATACTCCTCACTCTCAGCAACCTCAAACCCACAAACCACCATAGGAGAGGCCCTAGCACAAGGCAAAGGACGAACCCTAGCCACAACAAGAGGAAGCTAGGCAAAAGTAGCATCAGAAAATGATTTACATTTGCAGGCAACAACAATAGGGGGAGGGAACCCACCCACAACCCGCATAACACCTACAAAAGAAGCAACAGGATGAGGGGGAGGTCCCCTACCCACACAAACTCGCACCTCACAAATCATGTCTTGATCCCATAATAGTGGTTTACAATTTTTGGCCAAACTGGACAGAAATTATTATTTTTAACTAAATCTTCACATTCGAGCACCTATTTCAAAGTGAGGAATTTGAAGATGGTGCAAACTAGAGTCTCATCAAATTTTGTTTTTTAGATTCTAAATTTTTTTTTCAAAATTTTGGAATCAAATTGCACTTCTTTTCCATCTCCCGCGAAATTGATTTTTTGGAAAACAACATTTTTAAAAAGTGACGCTGCGTATAACGCAACTTTTTCCATGAAGGATAAAATTCTAATTCTTTCAAATTTAGATTTGTAACTCTGATTTAGTGCTTCCACTTGGTTATATAGTTTTATTGAATATTTTTCCTTAATCAAGTTTCAAAGTCAAACGAATTACAATTCAGACATAGTGCGACCGTATAACGCATAAGTTTTTTATATATCAAAATTTTATTTTATTTTTTATGTTGGATCAAGGACTTCAATATTTGGTGCACTCATATTTTCAAAATTATTTTTTTGATAGTCTTCTAATTTTCCCATGTGAATGAACAGAACAAAATTCATTTTCGATGAAAAACCTATGTTTAATAAAACTTTAAAACAAATACATAACAAAACCAAAACATATTAAAATTATATTCATTGGATAGCTTGTTATGGGAATACCATAATCATTTGAAATAAATTTTAAATGAATTCATTTGATCCCCAAAATCTAAATCAAAAGTGATTTTTTATGCATTTTGATAGGTGTAAAGGAGACGCATTTATAGGTATGGTTTAAAACTAGCGAGGTTCTATCCAAGGGGGTTTGATCTAAGGTGATTTGATCAAACCCTCTTCAATTGGAATCCTTAAAATTGAACTTTTTAAGGCTTAAATCATTATATTTTCTAAAAATATGTGATTTTAGCTAAAATCCGTTCCTCTCAGGAATTGTAAACCACTATTGTGACAACACAAGACAGGGGAGACACGCCGTCACTACCCAAAGCAACACAAGGAAGCACACTCGGCAGAGCGCCAGCAGGAAGGCACCCGCCAGCCAACGAATCACACCTAGTAACCTGGAGCATCGCCGCATCCAAGCCCTACACTCTGGCGCCATTTGAAAGTGAAATGAGTCGTTTACTCCCTCCCAATGCCATTTGGATTTTCTCGACCCAAAGCTAACATTGTTAGTATATAGTTGTGTAACAATTTTTAGACTCTACATTCCCAAGGAATTGACACTAATATCCCTTCAAGCTGCTCCAACCATATTCTCACTTCAAAATGGAAAACACTTAGATTCATAATTTATTTTATAATTCATATTATTCATTCTTGAGTATATTAATGATACAAGGAATGTCTAAATAACTTGCAAAATATTGTAAATCCTTGCTAAATTTGCATGAATATATTATCTACAAACTTTGCACTATGATAAACCAATTATATTTCACATAAAATCTAGTGTGCACTGATAGGGATACCTCCCAAGTCTTGCAAAGCCTAAAGAGTAAGAGAGATCTAATTATCTCTCATTCATTGGCCAAACTCTCAAAAAAATTGAGCATCGATAGTTGCAATCTCTTAGGAATTGTGAATGCAATTTGGAGACCCGATAGTTGTTACAATGTTCATCTCCATATTGTAGAAGGTGATGTCTAGTTTGAACTTAATAACAAAGAAGATTGGGAACCAAAGAAGATGTCATTCTCTCTAATATCAAATTTCAATAGCTATCAAATTATAGAAGTTATCGACTTAAATGAATTATGTTTCCTTTTTATAAGAATTTACCCACTCCCAAATAGACATCAAATTCATTAAGCATGTGCAATTCATTTCTTTATTCAAAAAAATGTAATGACTATGTCTAGGATGTCTAATTAGGATTCCAACAATTCTACAAGATTTTACTTGTACAATTATTTTAAAAATATGTTTTAACCTAACATAGTGATTTGTCCTACCACTATTTTCCACTAAGGAAAAGACATGCAAATTTCATTAAGAGCTACTATTCAAGGACATAATTCAAATATATGAATGATTGAAAATAAATCAAAAATCCATCATGATATCTTGAGAATTTGTGGTGGTCCCATCACCCATATTATAAGTTATTGACCCTTTGCTAGTTGGAAGTTCAACACCATGCCATCATAAGCCTTCATGAATGCATATGCAAATCTATGGGATAGGTCACAATTATCTTAAGAATATATACAAGCTACTACATGTGTATGGTGTAGATAAAATGTTACTCATCAACAATGATGGGAAACACTCTAAATATTGAAAGACTACTTGTAGGCTTGACTACAACCCTTGATTCGAACAAATCAAATAATTGACAATTTTCAAATTAGGAAATTTTTCATTGAAATTAAATACATCTAATTTTCTCACCCCAATCTTATGATATTTGAATTTTGGTAAGAATTGATAGTGTTTAGAAATACCTTTACAAAATATATTGAATTGTGAGGGCCACACTCTCCTTAGTCAAACCCCTAACAACCCAAATTTATGACTTTGGAACAAGATTCAAGAATAAATAGTGAGCGTGTAGCGAATCTATATAATGATGTATGTTAAACTAATTCTCTAATAATATTTTTATGATGCTCTCATAAATGTTTTATGGTATTTCTCTTTATTGATTCCTAGGTTGATTTAGATGATCTAAAAATGATGAGTGAATACTTTAAAATACAACAAACAAATTAACATAAATGTTTGTTGGGTTGGCTCATAACAATTAGTGAAGAGGTTGTCAAGGTATAAATTTAAATTTTAAGTTTTAAAATTTTAGGATTCAAATCCACAATTACCCAAATGACCTAAGTCAAGTCTACACTTACTGAAATGACGCGAGATGATGAATGCGATATATAAGAATCAAACTAATCTCTACAATGAATAATGGTGAAATCAAGATATGATGATATCATGAACCAAATTCACCTTAAAATAATTCACTTCTTAACTAATAGAATATTCCACTTCTAAACCAATGAATACATTTAAAGGACTCTTATCAAAACAAATTAAAAAAAAAAAAACTCTTTTACTTAAAATTATCTATCTAATAATACCTAAAAGATGAGTCTAAGATTTAGAAATGAATCATCCTTTCGATACGTTCATACGTTAATAATTTTAGTGCTTGAACTTCCAAACTAAATTTTAGAATAATTTGTAATCCCGTCGTTCTAATGGCTTAAATTCATGGATGAACGGACTTCAATATTGAAAAATGCTCAACAAACATTTTATGCTCACTGTTTTTTTTTCAAAACTCATGTTATTCTTCCTTTCTAGAAGGATTGGACTTTTAAGAACAGTTCATCATCTTTCAAAGGGTTGTCAAGATTAACCTGCCTTTCAACGAGTCGTTCAGCTGATTCCACCTGCACAAACTCTCTTCATTAGTTTTTGTTTATATTTATAATAAAGTTTAATCAGTAGTTCAGTTGCACGATCATGCCAGTGAAAGTTTTATAAATTTAATAAAATATTAAACAACTACTTTACCTGATCTTTATTCCAATTAGTACGTACTGTAAGTATAATATAACAAGGATTATTGTTTGATGTCCCACTCCTACCATCATTTCCCACCATATTCACTGTCAAAAGATGGTTGAATAATATAAGATAAAGATGAGAACTATAGAAATAGTTATTATTAAATAATTGTATACCTTTCGGCTGTACAAGTAAATGAATTAAAGTCAGCACAGCTTTGATTGCTTTCCATGTTGAGAAGAGAAAAGGAATAAGAGCAATCTGCGCATCTGTCAGTCATCCAGGCAGAAGCACAAGCCCTTGTTAATGTACCACATTTCCAAGCTGAAAATACAGAACAACCAAGTTTATTAAAAAAATACATATACAATTACAAAACTGTTATTCTTGAAGTATCCAAGGATTAATACCAATTGTCTCCATATTTATAATAGGTTGACTTTTGTAGATTTTTTTTTTTTTTTTGTAAATGTTACAATTTAGTGGTTGTTGTTGGTACTTAGTTTTGTCTAATTTCTCAAGCAAATCTATTTTTAGTTAGTGAAAAAAATCTCTTTTTAAATCTTCAAATCGGCTTTAAGCAAATTCACAACAAATTCACTTCTAACAATTCATCACAATGACAAATTCATTTCGTGGAAAATTTACCACCAACAATATGATATGAATTGCTAGTGGTGAATTTTCCATGAGACGGTGAATTGTTGGCGATGAATTGTTAGAGGTGAATTTGTTGGAGGTGAATTGGCTTTACTAAAACACTTGATTTGAGAAATCAAATAATTAATAGTTTACTTTAGGTCTTTTTTCACCAAAATTGCAAGTATCTAATTTACCGCCCAAAATAGAACATCATGATCAATCATATAACATATATTTGTTGGAAATTTGATTTGAGAAAATACACTCACCACAATGAAACATATGGTCAAGGTTAAGGTCCAACACCAAATTGTCTGACATGAACTATTGATGTCAAGAAATCTAATGAATGGAAGTCTATTGCAAAACTTAAGTTGTTGATTGTTGTTCATAAAATGAAATAAAATATAAAAATAAAATTGATAATTCACCAAACAAATCAATTTATATCAATTTCCATCAAAATAATTTTACTATCCAAATTAGGTATTTTTTGAAAGTAATAAAGTAAATTATTTTTTGAATCACTTTACAATTTGTTAACTAAAAACGGTGCTGCATGTCATTGTGCATAATTTACCATGAAGATTCTTTCCCAAAATTGCTATCAAAATTAATACATCCAACTAGGATTTGCTTGGATTTTATATGAATTTTAGTACCCTTTTTATTAAAGTTATCATTGCTACATGAGTGTGGCCATGATCTCCATGATCTCCATGTCAATGCTTTAATGTAAACTAATAGAGAATATCATGTCAAAATTTTCTCACCTTAATCTTATGATATTTGAATCTTGGTAAAGATTGGTGTTGTTAGAAACACCTTTAGGAAATATATTGAATTATGAGGGTCATAGTCTCCTTAGTCAAACCCCTAACAACTGAAGTTTATGACTTTGGAATAAGAATCAAAAATTAGTAGTGAGTGTGTAGTGGATCTATATAATGATGTATGCTAATGTAATGTTCCAATATAATGCTATTATGATGCTCTCATAAATTATTAATGGCAATTCTCTTTATTGATTATTAGGTTATTTTATATGATCTTAAAATGATGAGAAAATATTTTAAAATACAACATAACAAACAAATTAACACAAATATTTGTTAGGTTGGCTCACAACAATTAGTGATGAGGTTATCGAGATGTAAATTTAAAATTTAGATTATATAAGTTTAGAATTCAAATTCACAATTGATCCAACGATCTAAAGCAAGTCTACTCTTGATGATCTAATCTAAAATAATGAATAAGAAATATAAAGATTGAACTATTCTCTACAATGAATAATGATGAAATCAAAATATGATGATATCATGAACTAAATTCACATTATAATAATCCATTTTTAAAACCAGTAAATACATTTAAAACACGCTTATCAAAACAAATTAAAAACGCTCAAACATAAAATTAACTATCTAATAAGACATAATTTATATAAAAACTTGGTGTTATTCAAATTTGCAAATAATTAGTTGAAAGATAGACAAGTCTAAGATTCAGAAATGAATTATTCTTGATATATTAGTTTTGATGCATTCATATGTATTAAAATTTTTGGTACATTTGAACTTCCAAAGTAAATTTCAGAATGATTTGTTAAAACTTTTAAAATTAATATTTGAATTCAATGACGATCATTATTGAAAAATTCTAAATTTATGGATGAACGGATATCAATATTGAAAAATGCCCAGGAAGCATTTAATGCTCAATGTTTTTTCCTTTTCCAAAATCTTATGTGGTCCTTTCTATCTAAAGGACTGGACTTTTAAGAATAGCTCATCATCTTTCAAAGGGAACTGTTAAAATTAAACTGCTGCCTCGTCTGTAACAAGCCTCTCATATTGTGAATCTTCAACGCGTCGTTCAGCTGATTCCACCTGCACAAACTCTCTCCATTAGTTTTTTTTGTTTATATAGAATTTAACAAAGTTTAAGCAATAGTTAAGTTTAAGTTCCATAAAATTTATAATGAATTTAATAAAATGTTAAACAATTTCTTTACCTCTTTATTCCAATTAGTACGTGCTGTAAGTATAACAAGGATTATTGTTTGAAGTCCCACTCCTACTGTCATTCCCCACCATATTCCCTGTCACATAGATGATTGAATAATATGAGTAAGATAAAAGATTAAACTATAGATATCATATTGATATCGTTTTCAATAATTATTATAGACGTTAAATTTATCTAAATTATAAATTTAGATTCTTAGACTCATATTCTTAGTATCAACAAATTAGAAAAAACGATATAAAATGATTGGAAAGAAGAAAAAAATTATTTACCTCTACTCCCATACCCAACGTGAATCCTAATACTATACCAATAGGTAAACCTATAACATAGTATGCTCCCAAATTCACATATGCCACAAGAGCTTGCCAACCACATCCTATAGCCACTCCTGCACCCACAAAAAACAATATCTCTGTCATTGAATAAATTACTTTTTAAAATATACATAGTACAATAATGCCATTAGCTTCAAGTTTGCCTATATAAATTATATGAAAGTTGTAAGGCATGTGCTAGCTCAAAGCTTTTAATGAATATAAAAAAAATGAAATACCCTAGCCTTTGTACCTGATAAAATTGGTTGAACTCCATTAAGGAAAACCGATATTGCAAGCAATGGTGCTAAAGCAACGACTGCTTTTAGAACGGTAGCACTACTACTGTATGGTAGACCCAAATACTCCCTCAAAACCATAACTAGTAATGATAGAATGACACTGATTATGCAACAAGTAGAAGTTACAACTATAACTGAAAACCTCGCTGTTTTGGGTCTCCTTGCTCCAAGCTCATTACCCACCCTTATACTGCAAAAACATATTCAAAAGTTATAGATTAAATAAAAGAAAATCCTCACCAACGTGAAGCTTTAAAATGAAAACCATCAAGGTAGCAACTTTTATATTTATTTGTAATTCAACTTTGTTCAGTAAAAAAGAAAATGGATAAAGATTTAATTAAAAAAAATGGTAAGCAAGACAAAATTTGATTAGAAGATGTTTGAGGCAATCTTGATAATAATGACCCTCCTCCTTCTAGCTTTACTTTAGGTGCTTAGAATTTGTTGGACTTGATCTTGTTTATATGTTTTTGTTATAAACTTGGTTCCACTAAACTTTATAGATGTGCTTCTCTCCCACCCCTTCTTTTTTTTTTAATATTGTACTAGTCTACTTTATTAAATAAAATTAAATATGATATATTTATAAAATACAAAAAATCTAAATATAATAAAATTTCTAATCAATACTAATATCATTATAATTTTTTATTATTTATAATAATTTAATTAAAAATATTAAAAATAATTTTTTTTAAACTTTATAAAAGAACTTTGTTTTATTAAATGTATAAATTCGGTGAGTTGCTAAAAATGAAAATATACGGTGATTGATGAAACCCACAATATTTGGCAACTATGAAAAAATATCTGTGTACCTTGCAGCTGTACTGAGCCCTAGCATGAACATCATGTCCCACGTCCAGTAGTTCATGCTGTAAAAGTAAAAATGAATTAAAGTCTGCACCAGAAAACAAATCATAACTTTCAATGCATTCCATGTTGAGAAACGTGCATACCACACAGAAATGGAATCCAGAGCAATCTCTGCATTTGGCAGCCATCCTGACAGAAGCACAAGCCCTTGGTTGTACCATATTTCCAAGCTGAAACAAAATACAGAACAAGGAAGTTTACTTTTAAAAGTATATATTAACAAACTATACTTTCTTAGGATTATTAAAAGGCTAACAGAACCTTCTATTTTTAGCAAATGCAACATGCAAAAGAAAGAAGGTCCATACGTTAGCATGAAAGCTGAAGCTATTGTTAGCTTCAAGTAAGACCAGAGCCCTGTAAAAGCCTTCATGCTGAAACCAATCCATGTGTTCTTGCATGAAGGGGAGTAGAATATGTAGGCAGCAGTAAGAATGACCAGAATCCACCATGATAAACTCAGTGTTAAGGCTGCCCCCAGGAGGCCAAATCCCAGTTTGTCAACTGCCAGCCATGATAGCAAAACATGGAGCAGAAATGTGCCCACTGCAATATATGCTAATGGTGCCACTATGTTCTGAGCCTGCAGAAATCTCTGCATTGGACAGTTAATGGCAAAGGCAAATAGCTGGGGCACTAGCCCTCTTGCAAACACGCCTCCTGCAGCAGCTATGTCCTTGCTCTGCCCAATTGCCACCAGAATTTCATCTGCAAATATATAAATAAAAGCTAGGAGTATTGCTGTTGCAGTCATTATGATCATGGACCTTTGGCAAATGACTCCTAGCATATGGTATTGTTTGGCACCATAAGCTTGCCCACACACTGTCTGCACGGCACTTGCCATTCCCAACTGAAGAAAAAAAATGCCCCAACAGTTTTATTAGGCAATAGGGACAACACCACATTTTTCAAATAAAAGATGCTACAATGGAATACCAACAAACAAGTAAATCGTTTTAATAGCAAACCTCAAACAATTACTAAAAGATATATTGAATTCTTAGGAATCAAACCCAGAATTAACTAAATTTCTCCTTGTGGTAAGTTAAAAATGTATTTAATCAAATTATAAGCAAGGTCAAAGATCAGTAACAAATTAATCAGAGCAGGCAGTGAAAAAAGATAAGGGTAGCCATATTAGTGAAAAAAAGTGAAAGATTTTGTGTAAAATTGTTGGGTTTATATAATGATCAGTTTTTTTATGGTTTGGGTCTAGGTTATTTCTCTAACATTATCACTTAAATTATACTGTAGATGTTCGGGACTTCTAATTTAATCTTGAAAATATGTTGAATTTCTCATGAATCAACTAGGACTCGAACCTGAAACCTTTCATAGTGCACTGACCAACCAGCCCTCTCTATGACCAATCCTTTTACAGTTAACCTAGCCTTCTTGACCATCATTTAAACGTCTTAATTTATAATCTACAAATTATAATTTTTCTTATTATAGTTCTAATTATATCTATATAAAGTTCTACCAAGATTTAATTTGTTTGAAGTGTTTTTTGATTTGACTGCATGAAATTTTTTCATCAACATTTCAGATCACGCTCCATGATCTATCATCAAGATGTAGATAGTAGGAAAAGAGAAATGTGATGATAGATCATGAAACATTGATAAAAATTTACACAGTCAAATCCAAAAAATTGAACACACTATGTAATAAAATTAAAATTGAAATCACAACCCTCTGACTAGTTAAACTCTTTGCATTTAAACTATAATCACTAATGGTCTATCAACTTGGGGGAGAAAAAAAGATTTGACAGTTAGATTTTATGATACAAACCATGATTCCATAAGCTAATCCTTGAATTCCAGTGCTGGCAATGGAAGCCCCAGCCAATTCAAGCTCTCCCAAGTGACCAGCAAACATCTGGGAAATGGCACTGAGCATGTAATTGAAAACACTGACAATAATAGAGGGTCCAGAAAGAATCCAGAGCTTTTTGGACTCAAAAAGGGAGGCCTTCAAAACTCCAGGCCATGAAATACTCTCCTGAGACAGCAGAGTTTCTATGAAGGATGACTCCTCTTCAGATCTCTTAGCCAGCTCATCTTCCTTCTTTCTTTTTTCAATTAAACGCTGGCTAAGACCTTCTCCATTATTCGCCATCTGTAAGTGTTACAGACAAACCCACAATCAAGATTACTGATATACAGATTTTGTTTTCTCCCTTGGCAGATTCAATGCTATGTACTGAGCAGCTTTTAATCTTGCAGAACATGTCATAGAATTGTCTGTATGTCCATTTTCTCATCGATTGTTTTTTTAAAGGCGTCTCAACTGTCATTCTTGTGTAATGAAAATGGGGTTAGGCAGGACCATCTGCACACTTTTGTCTTTATACTCGGATATTCTACACAGACATAGTGGAGATCTCGTACTGTACAGAGTCAAAGGTGCCACCCAGTTCATATTTTCTTCATTAGGAGAAAGATAGGCACGTGTAGAGAATCCCAACAAACCTGGTTTTTGAGGAGAACAATGTGTGCTAAAACATTAAGGAGGTAAGGTTTAATGGGGTTGGAATGTCTGACATTGGGTGTCGAAAGGGTTGGGTGAACAAAGGACAGGGAAATTAGATAAACTTTGGAAGTAAATGAGCAGTTAAGTAGACGACGACTTCCTATCTAGATTTAACGTAGTTACCGTCATTTTTGTCTTTCCCAATGTGCTGATGCTATTTATTCTTTGAATACAATAAAGTGGATAAATGAATTTCGTCTTGAATGGTAGTTGGGGCTATTCATAATTGCATCATATTCAAGATAAGAAGATACAGGCTGCTAAAGTGGCACAAAATTTAGTGGGAGATTGTATTATAATAATAATTATTATTTTATAGTCCACGAATACCAGGCAATCTGTTTTTGGGTCTACAGACACTTATATGAATAAAAGATATAAAGTATGGAGTGGGTAGCCTTTCAAACTTATTAGCCTCCTTCTCCTTTTGGGTTATATTAAAATATTATTTAGTTTAGTAGTTAAGGGTTGATTTTACTCAATTAAAAAACATATATATTTACTATTTTCTTCTGGGTGTAAATGAGAATAAAATTGTTGTTGACTATTTAATTATAATTTCAATAATGTTTTAAGTAGATTGACATTCTTATGCATATAATGACAATTGATATTAATCCTTTGAAACTTCTTACTAGAGTATCTCCACTATAAAATCCATTTTAAATTTTGAAGGAAAACAACTTAAATAATGAAATTTAATCTAGGTCAATTTGAATGATACACATATATTAGGAATATATTAATTTAAATTACTAATTAGAGTTGAGAATAATAAATCCTTATAAATTATAAAAGTAGATGTGAGGGATTAGGACACTTAATTTTGGGAGTGATAATGAATAAATCCATATGTTGCGATGAAATTCCATCTCTTTGAAATTGGTAATAAATATTTGTTGCATGTACTATTGTACTTTGCCTCAAGATCAAAATAGTCCATGAATTTGTTATGGGCTAAATTTGTGTTGGCATCAATCTTGCCCATTGTGAAAATGATTTGTTGAACGGAAATGATATGTAACTTGCAAAAGTGATCATACACATGGGTGTCTGCACAAAGAAGAGGGGCCAAAAAATGACTACAACCATAGCCACCTTTTGGTCCATCAAAGGAAAAATACTAATGTGCTCACATTTTGTCAATCATAAAAGCATAGTAGGTTGAGCCCATTTATTTTGAGTCCATTTGTCTCCAACACCCAAATGTGATAGAGGAATAGTGTGAGCATGTTTTCAAGCCATTAAAGTGAATACAACCTAGTACCATACCACTATGACATCCAGGAGATTGAGGAGGTAATATTTTTTATGTTTTTAATAGTTTAGCTTAAAATCAAATTTATTTTTCAATTATTTTGATTCACTTTTTTTAATTTTTAAGAAGTGAAAATCCCTCAACACCCCCAAATCCTAATTCACCAAACCATGTATATGACGGATATATTGTTGAAGAGTACACACAACCCATTGTTACAAGCTAAATTTGTGTTGTGTGGGATCAATCTTTCCCATTATGAAAATGATTTGTTGAATGGAAACAATATGTAACTTACAAAAGTGATCATGCGCATGGGTGTCTATACAAAGATGGGGGACCAAAAAAGACCATAGCCATAGCCACCTTTTGGTCCATCAAAGGAAAATTACTAATGTGCTCACAATTTTTCACCCATAAAAGTATAGTAGGTTGAGCCCATTTTAGCTCGAGCTTCTTTGTCTCCAACACCCAAATGTGATAGAGGAATTTAGTGTGAGTGTGTTTTCAAGACATTAAAGTGAATACAACCTAGTACCATACCACTATGGCATTCATGAGGTTGAGGAGGTAATATTTCTATGTTTTTAGTAGTTTAAATTAAGATCAAATTTATTTTTCAATTATTATGATTAATTTTTTTTTATGTTTTTAAGAGTGAAAATCCCTCAACACCCGCAAACCCTAATTCGCCAAACCATGTATATGATGTAAATGTTGTTGAACAGTACACACAATCCAACCCTCTTAAATGTATCTATGTATTACCTATCATTCTTATGACACACAAGAAAAATTATTAGGGAAAATTGAAATAAATAAAAAAACTCAAATATTGGTCAAAATGTTAAAAAAATACTAATGCAATGAGTTTACATCAAAAGCCCATGCCAATTCCTTGGAACTTCTTATTTCTCACATAGATTTCATTAGTGACCAAACAACCATATGGTGAAACCATAGAGAGAATGTGTGACAATTTTATTTTACAATATCATATAAACAAGTGAAAAAGAAAAAAATTGATTTGTGTGCACTATTTGTTTATTTGAGAGTATAGTTTTTTTCCTATTCATTGGTATTCAAACCAAGGAATACATGATAATTATTGGGATAGGTGGTGGATGGTTTTTAACCATTCCCCATGCAATAATAATGAGGTGTCATAATATTTCTTGAGGAAACTCTATTGAGAGTTCATCCTTAATGAGATTCTAAGTTCTTTTGATATGTATGATTTCCAAACAAAAGGAAAAGGATTTTTCTTATGATAGGGAGGGGGTACACCATGCCCAAGACTAGTCATCAAGACCCCTAACTAGGCTAGACATTTATCATGTGATGACCCTTTTTGTTGGGAAAGAAAGTTTTGAAGTGAAGACCTTATAGTCTATCAATTCCCTCACATAAACCTTATCACAACATCTAGCAAACCTCTTTCATAAATTGATGGGGTGATAATTCTATACATCAATGATTGCCACATCTTTGTTGCTACTATGGATATGTATATGATTACTGGTCTAAGGATGCTCAAGACGCACACATTGGAGAGGATGATCCATAATTTTATGAGTATGTGGCATAACGTTAGGAGAAGGATACATCCATATTAGATAATACAGTGTTGATGGTTGAGTTGCTTGATAACACCTTTATTTGACAAGTAATTTTCAATAATGTTCTATAATTTATTATATTTTATTTTGGAATCCAAGATTAACTACATTTATCTATTATGAATAAAAATTAATATAAATAACTATATGTAATATGAAATTTCAAGGTCAAAGTATTCATCCTACATTTGTTGGCCCAATCATGTTGAGTCCACATGTGTAGTACCCCTCCATTTTGCTTGTGATTTCTGTTAGTATGTTTTCACACTATTAGACTTTGGTACTTTGGTTTGGATATTTTGATCGCTGACTTTTCAGTGACAGTGGATTTGTTTTGTGATATGATGATACATTGTATGGTGATAATTAATTTATGACATGCCTTGTAATAGCGTAGATATTTCCTTCAAATGTTGTTGCTATATATATGTTTATGGTAGATTAACTGTTACTTAATTTGTCAATCTGATGTGATGTGTATTGGTGTGAAGAATGGAGTTGCATCACTCGCTTGCGAGTGCCCTGTGATTTCCGTGATTTTCTCCGCACGGTGTGTTTGTACAATGGATTATATATATGTATGTCATTTGTGTGATTGCAGGATTGCAGGTACATGACACTGACTCCACCTGGTTACTCAAGTCTGAGCGTGTCAAGACTCAACGGAAATGTTGATTGGGAAGTAGTAACATAGTTTATCCTAGTCTAGTCTTAAACCCAGTCACAGTATCTCGTCAGTTTTAGTTTGGAGTCTTTGGTTGTCTTGTTTGTGCCTGATTGGATTAATTGTTTTGAAAGGAAAATTTTGTTAATTTTATGATAGTTTATTATTCTTTAATTTACTGTTGATTTTAATTAAATTAAAGTTGCTTTAATTGTGTGAATAGAATTAAATTTAAAATTAATTATTATGTGGGGTTGGGGCCCTAGCTCGGTTGGCTAAATCTTTCCTATTGCAGGAGGTTGTTCACGAGGTCTAGTCTCCCCCACCCCCGTGGTACCGGAGGGATGGTCGCGTCAGCGCTTCCGATCACGTTAAAAATTTTACCAGGCGCACTACAGTTTATATGGGGTCGTGCTACCCGATTCCTACAGTCTAAAACAAAAAAAAATAATTAATTGTTATGTGGGAAATGGTATTTTTATTGTTAAATAAATAAATTAAATGAGGAAAAAGGGAAATTTGTATTTTGAAATTTGAAAATTTAAATTATTTAAAAAAAACATGCAAATCTTGAAAAAGAGGAAAGAAAGATTTACCGGAAAGTTGTTAGAAGATATTTTCTTCTCAACATGTGTGCCAGTGAATTTATTGCTTCTTGTTGAGAATTTTCTCAGATGTTATTTGGGATTTGGGGAAAAATAGAAGATTACATTTTCTTCACGGGAAAAGAAAAAATAGTGTTATGTTAAAAAAATTGTTTTTGGAAAAAAATTTGTGATTGCCTTTGTAAATTGTTGTATATTTCTGGAAGATCTCTGGTTGAGATTTTGGCATAATTTGGGATTTTGTGTTCAGGAAGGGCTTTGGAAGCTACAGGCAAAGCTACTCTTCACCAGACAAGTTTCTGAAGCTACAGGAAAACAGGTATTTCCCTGTGTATTTAATTTGTTTGCTTTTGAAAAGAATGTCTCTGAAAAGAAATTCTACTTTGTTAAAATCCTTGTTCTTCTCGAGAAAAGTTGTTTACTATAATCTTTCTGTAAAAATCATAGATTGTAAAGAAATCAGGGAAAACAAAAAAAAAGACTCAAAAGAAAACTTATGTAGCTTTCTCTCTGTAGAAAATATTTGAGTAAATAAATTGTGAAGAAAATCTTTTACTTCAAAAATGAAATTGAAACCCTATGTGGTTGAATTGGGGTTTTTTATGAGAAAATAATTCTGTACATTGTTAAATTTCTCAATTTCCCCATTACAAACCCTATAGAATTTTCTAGATTTCCCCATAGGAAAACCCTATTGAATTTGTATAAATATATATATATATATATATATATATTTTTTATACATATATATAATTTCATATATAAATTGGATTGTGCAATTATGAGAAGAAACGTCGTACAGGCGAAATTGATAAATTAAGTTAAACAAAGAAAATTTCGACGGACGAAATTCGTATGAAATCGTCGTCCATTTTCATTTTATATAATTTTATTTATGTTTTATTTTAGAAAATATATGAAATCACTGTGAGAGCCAAAGCGCTTAGGGCGGGGCTACTCATGACCGACCCTGCAAGGGGACAGCAACGAGGGCTGAGCCCAGCGCTGCCCTCACAGGTAGCGCTCAACTCAGCTGCCCACGGCCGAGCACTGTGGGGCGGGCTGCGAAGGCAACCCTACCCACAGCGTGGCCTACGCAAGGTTAGGGCATAAAGCCCTAACTTCTAATTTTAATGCCATGTGAATTTTAAATTATGTGTTTTAATGTTATACATTTAGCATTAATAATTATAATTTATATAATTATTTAATGTTAAGATAAATTTAAAAATATATATATTATGTTGATAATAAAACATTTAAAAATAGATTATTGAATATTTAGATATAAATATTTAATAATCAATTTATTATAACAAAGTTATTTGTGCTTAGAATAAACTGTTGTTCTTGAGTTTATAAAAATTTCATTATAATATGTGGATATGAAATTGAGCAAATTATAGATTTGAGTTTTTGTATTGAATGGAAGTTGAATTAAATCCTAGAAGATTAATTTTGTACTTTAAATTATTGCTTGACTGGATTTAGTAAATCCTAATGTAGATTCCCAATGTTTCAATTTGCTTTAAATTATGTTTCTTTTATTGGGAAAATTGGGAATGTTTTAGATGAACAAGTCTTCCAGATTAGTTTGTATAGTAAGGGTGTTGTTATTGTTGAAATACAATTATTGAGTTGACTAGGGTAGTGCACATGTTATAGTATGGTGTTTTGACACCTGGTTTTATGAACAAAGATTTAATGACTATTGTGTGTCATTTGGTATTATATGTTGATTTTTGTGCACCTTGTTTACCTTAGTCAGGGAAACTTAGATTCCTTTGTTATTTTTAGGGGAGTGGCTCTGTGTGAGGGTCGGCATACAAAGTGGTGCCAGGGTAACTTAATAAGAGTTAGTAAGTCAGTGAAAACTAAACAACACATTAGTTAGATTAAAATCTTTAATTTAATTATTATGCCTCACTTATAGACTCAAGAGCTAATTCAGTCTTGAGTATAAGTTGAGAAGGCCTGGAATGGAAAATCGATATCTTGTTACTTTAAAAGATATTTGATTCCGCAATAGTTTGCATGTGGGGCCGGGTTTCGTAAGAGGTTACCAAGGTAACCCAAATTAGGGACCGAAACCTAGGAAGAAACACTAGGGTAACCTATGCAACATTGTGATGACACTCCTCCTAAAATAACAGTTTACCTTGTGAACTTAGCATATTTGATTGTCTTAATTCTAGAAGCAATGTAACCATCAGTTAAGTATGTACTTGTGTCTAGGGTTAGTAGAATATGTCTAGATAACCATATTACTATCTCCTAGAACGGGGGGTGGACCTACGGGTACCACATGGTTGGGTGGAACGTGCACCTTACTCTGTTGGGTCCCCAATTTTATGATCATGGCAACGAGAGCTTCATGGATGGAGAGCTCGTATTTGGATATATATATGTTCTTCCTTTATTGTATCATTGGAAATCTTGTATTTGAAGCATCCCTCAATTGTTATGAGGTGAACATTTGTAAAATGTAATTGTAAACTATTATTTGATCTACCTCATCTGAAGAATGAGTATTGTAATGTTATTTCAAATGCAATGTAAGAAACTTATTTGTACTGTATACTATCATGAATGGAATTCAATTGTTATGCACATTTGTTTACTTTTAAGTTTATGTTAATTAAATATATGCAATACTAAATACTAAAGTCGTCTATGGAATCTCAAGTACTGTGACGTCGCGTAACTTAGAGAATGTATGCAACTAATTAAGTTAATATTATTACTTAAAAAAAAATTATTTCACTTTCGTAGACAATTGCATCATTCCTTAGGTTACAAGACGAGGCATTACAGATTGCTATCAGAGCCAAGGGTCTAACACTGGACGCTCTGGGTAATCGCGAGCCCATTCGGTTGACCTAGTACGTAGTGTCACTATTTGTTAGCCTTGGTTGTTTAGTATCTGAGACTCGTTATTGTTTATGTGTAGGATCATGCCTAGGCGACATGGTAGAGGTCGTGATAGAGGTTGAGGTGGAGGCTGAGGGCCAATCCCTTAGGTTACTCCCCCTCTGAGCCCTCATCAGAGTGATCAGGTAGAGCAGTTGGATCAAAGGAATGAGGGACAGATTCTTGAACAGTTAGGAGTAGAGGGTTCACAGTTACACCCTTTATTAGAGGACGTCCTAGCTCGAATTGAACCTAGATAGGAAGTTGATCAGGAGGTAGTTAGAGAGCATGATAGATCTCCAAGGAGAGTAGATGATATAGTGCATCAAGATGCTATTATTACATGACACATGTGGGATTTATTGAGGGAACGCCCTCCTACTTTTGATGGTACAGGAGGTGGTTTAGAGGCAGAGACCTGGCTATTAGACTTGGGTAGATGTTTCGCTATGCACCCATACAGTAGCAATACCCAAGCAAGATGTGTTATCATGCATCTGAGAGGATTCACCTCTACTTGGTGGTGCTTGGAGGAGCAGAAGCTCCACTTACAGATTGGGTCAGTGTCTTGGGAGATGTTCTTGGAGAGGTTTAGAGCATGGTTCCTATCGGAACACTGGAGGCAATGACGGGCTGACGAGTTCCATGATTTACGTCAGTTGGCTCTATCTGTTGAGCAATATGAACGTAGATTCTATGAACTCAAGCAGTATGCAGGTGTTGGTGATGAGGAGTCCATGTTGGTTCAGCACTTCATCAGGGGCTTAAATGCCCACATTAGTGGTGGAGTCAAAGTCTTTGAGCCAAAGACTATGGAAGTTGTTGTGGTGAAGGCTTCTATTGTGGAAGAGAATCTTGTTATGGCATTAGGTGGTCACATAGGAGTACAGATAGGCAGTGCTCCTGTGGTAGGTTTTAGTCCACGGGGTGGATAGGTGCAGACAGGGGGTTCCTCTAGGAACCAACAAACACCCTCTAAGGGTGGGTAGCAGCAGCAGCGAACACCTCAAAAGAATAATAATCCATAACCACAAGGTAATAGCCCGCAGTCAGGAAAGAATCGTAACTGGTGGCGCAACAAGCGCAATAGATAGGAACAACCTGCTTAGAGTACGCAGTCTACCATTAGTAGAGGTAGTTTCTAGCAATCCAATGCACCTTCGGGTGGCAGAGGATTCGGTAGAGGCACTGGTTGTTACTCGTGTGGTCAGCAGGGGCACATTGCTAGGCATTGTCCGATGAGAGGTTCTTCAGGTTTTGGGCCTCGACCTACAGTTTCAGAGCCTACAATGGGTGATGCAAGACGATCACATACAGTTTATGCTGCGGTTAATGACCGCCAAGCCGATCACCATAACACAGTGGTCGAGACTTCAGGTAAGTTACATGGTGTTAGTGTTTCCATTCTTTTTTATTTTGGAGCTACCGACTCCTTTATTTCACCTACCATCATTCAGCGATGTGGTCTTGTGGTAGTAAAGCAAGGTGGTAAGTGGCAGGTAGAATTCACCTCTAGGGTGAAAGTAGCGGTAGAGAACCTTGTATATAATTGTGAACTTAAAATTGGTACGTTAACTACCTTAGTGGATCTTCATGTTAGACCTTTAGGATCGTATGACATAGTTTTAGGTATGGATTGGTTATTATCGCATCATGCTGTGATTGACTATCGAATTAAGACAGTTAGTTGCATTAATGATTTAGGTGCAAAAGTGGAAATCATAGGTATACAAAGACCTATCTCTATGCAGATGATATCTGCTATGCAATTAAATAGATGTCTTCGTCAGGGTTGTCAATTGTTTGCAACAACAGTTACTAATTTGGAAGAATGTGAGAGTCGAGAGATATCTCTTGATGATCATCCTATTCTTAGGGAATTTGCTGACGTGTTTTATGATGATATACTTGGAATGCCATCGAAAAGAGATATTGATTTCAGGGTTGACCTAGTTCCTGGAGCTGAGCCTATATCTCGAGCTCCGTATAGAATGACTACTCAGGAGTTAGAGGAGCTACGTATTCAGTTAGAGGAACTATTAGAAAAGGGTTTTATTCGTCCTAGTGTTTCTCCTTGGGGAGCACCTGTCATCTTCGTAAAGAAGAAGGATGGGTCACTTAGACTGTGCATTGACTATCGTCAATTGAACAAGGTTACGACTAAGAATCGTTATCCTTTGCCTAGAATCGATGATCTTTTCAATCAAATCAAGGGAGCTAATGTGTTCTCTAAAATCGATTTGAAATCTGGTTGTCATCAATTGCGAATTGCTGAAGCAGATATTTATAAAACTGCATTCCAAACTCGTTATGGGCACTACGAATTCACAGTAGTACCGTTTGGGTTAACAAACGCACCATCAGTATTTATGAGTTTAATGAATGGTGTTTTTCATACATACCTTGATTGCTTTGTCCTGGTATTTCTCAATGATATTTTGATCTATTCAAGAAACATGAAGGAACATGAAGAGCACTTGAGACAAGTATTCCAATGTTTAAGGGAAAATCAGTTGTATGTGAACCTGAAGAAGTGTGACTTCTTTCAAACTGAAGTAAAATACTTGGACATGTGATTTCTGGAAAAGGTATTTTTGTGGATCCTTCAAAGATTCAAGCTATTGTAGATTGGCCTGTGCCTACTAATGTAGGTGAAGTATGTAGTTTCATGGGTCTAGCTGGTTATTATAGGCGGTTTGTTCAGGGGTTTTCTAGAATTGGTCATCCTATTACTTCTCTTCAGAGAAAAGGGAAGAAGTTTTTTTGGACAGAGCAGTGTCAGCTGGCTTTTCAGACACTAAAAGAAAAGTTGACTAATGCGCCTATATTGAGTGTTCCTAATCCTACTAAGGATTTTCTAGTTTGTACTTATGCATCCTTAGAGGGTTTGGGAGCAGTTCTGATGCAAGATGGGCGTGTGATTATTTATGAGTCTCACAAACTCAAGGATCACGAATTAAACTATCCCACGCATGATTTGGAACTTGCTGCAGTTGTGCATGCATTAGTTCGATGGAGGCATTTCTTATTGGGTCACCGTTTCGAACTTCACACTGATCACCGTAGTCTACAATACATTTTTACACAGCCTAACTTGAATGCTAGACAAAGATGGTGGATGGATTTCTTGTGTGAATACAATTTTAAAGTGAAATATGTTCAAGGAAAAGAGAACGTAGTGGTTGATGCTCTTAGTCGTCGTCGACATGAGATTTCTGCTACTACTCTTGAAGTAGATTTGAGAGGTCAAATATTAGCAGCACTTCCTACTGATAGATTGTATCAGGATGTAAAGTCAGAGATTGAATCTGGTAGACCTTTAGAAGATCGATTTGTAGGGTATATCCTTGAACCAGATGGTATATTGTGGCATTTAGGTCGTATCTATGTACCACATTTTTAGGGTCTTCGTACATTGATTATGACTGAAGCACATCGAGCTCCATACTCAGCTCATCCAAGTGTTAAGAAAATGCATGCGGATCTTCAGCAATTGTATTTCTGGCCTGGTATGAAACGTGATATTGCTTACTATGTATTGAGATGTCTTGAATGCCAGCGAGTCAAAATTGAGCATCAACATCCCACTGGATTATTACAGCCACATCTCATTCCTGAATGGAAATGGGATATTATATCTGTTGACTTTATTGTTGGATTACCTACGTCATCACGTCGACATGATGCCATTATGGTAACTGTTGACTAATTGACTAAGGTAGCCCATTTTTCGCCAGTACGATCATCATATAATGCTTCATCCGTAGCTAGGATATTCATGGAGGACATAGTTAGATTGCATGGGATTCCTCGTAGGATTATTTCTTATAGAGATCCCGTATTTACATCAGCCCTATGGACTTCATTACAACATGCTCTAGGTACACAGTTGAACTTTAGTTCAGCGTATCATCCTCAAACCGATGGACAAACGGAGAGAGTTAATCAAATATTAGAGGATATGCTTAGAATGTACGTAATGGACCAACAGTCACGTTGGGAGGATTATCTGTATTTAGTAGAATTTTCTTACAATAACAAATATCAGAGTTCCATAGGTATGCCATCATTTCAGGCATTATACGGTCGTCCTTGTTGAACTCCATTGAGTTGGGATCGACTTGAGGATAGAGTGTTACTTGGTCCCAAGATGCTTCGAGACATGGAGCAACAGGTTGACCGTATTAGAGAACATTTGATAGCAACACAGGATAGGTAAAAGAAATATGCCTATGCGCATATAATAGACCGACAGTTTGCAGTTGGTGATAGAGTGTTTCTTTGAGTGCGACCGCAAAAGAGTCCAATCCATTATGGAAAAGGCTCTAAGCTTGTTCCTCATTTCGTTGGGCCATTTGAGATCCTAGAGAGGATTGGTCCTGTGGCGTATCGACTTGCCTTACCACCCAATTTGTCACGTATTCATGATGTTTTCCATGTATCAGTTCTTAGACCATATCATCCTGACATTTCTCATGTACTTGATTGGAATGCGTTACAGGTACAGGACGGGCAGCTGGCTTTGGAGCCCGTGGCCATTCTACAGTGTCGGACGCTTGGTCTCAGGGGTTGAGACGTTGATCAGGTGAGGGTCTAATGGGATCCTAGCCATGAGGCTTCTGCTACTTGGGACGATGTGACACGCATGAGGGAACTTTATCCCTATCTGTTTGCAGGCTTTCAGGAGCAAGCCTGATCCTAGGGGGGGAGGATATAGTACCCCTCCATTTTGCTTGTGATTTCTGTTAGTATGTTTTCACACTATTAGACTTTGGTATTTTTGTTTGGATATTTTGATCACAGACTTTTGAGCTACAGTGGATTCATTTTGTGATATGATGATACATTGTATGGTGATAATTAATTTCTGACATGCCTTGTAATAGCGTAGATATTTCCTTCAAATGTTGTTGTTATATATATGTTTATGGTAGATTAATTGTTACTTAATTTGTCAGTCTGATGTGATGTGTATTGGTGTGGAGAACGGAGTTGCATCACTCTCTTGCGAGTGCCCTGTGATTTCTGTGATTTTCTCTGCACGGTGTGTTTGTACAATGGATTATATATATGTATGTCATTTGTGTGATTGCAAGATTGTAGGTACATGACACCGACTCCACCTAGTTACTTAGGTCTGAGCGTGTCAAGACTCAACGGAAATGTTGATTGGGAGGTAGTAACATGCTTTATCCTAGTCTAGTCTTAAACCCAGTCACAGTATATTGTCAGTTTTAGTTTGGAGTCTTTGGTTGTCTTGTTTGTGCCTGATTGGATTAATTGTTTTGAAAGGAAAATTTTGTTAATTTTATGATAGTTTATTATTCTTTAATTTACTGTTGATTTTAATTAAATTAATTAATTAATTAAATTAAAGTTGCTTTAATTGTGTGCATAGAATTAAATTTAAAATTAATTGTTATGTGGGAAATGGTATTTTTATTGTTAAATAAATAAAATTAAATGAGGAAAAAGGGAAATATGTATTTTGAAATTTGAAAATTTTAAATTATTTTTAAAAAAAACATGCAAATCTTGAAAAAGAGGAAAGAAAGATTTACCGGAAAGTTGTTAGAAGATATTTTCTTCTTGACATGTGTGCCAGTGAATTTATTGCTTCTTGTTGAGAATTTTCTCGGATGTTATCTGGGATTTAGGGAAAAATAGAAGATTACCTTTTCTTCACGGAAAATGAAAAAATAGTGTTCTGTTAAAAAAATTGTTTTTGGAAAAAAATTTGTGATTGCCTTTGTAAATTGTTGTATATTTCTGGAAGATCTCTGGTTGAGATTTTGGCATAATTTGGGATTTTGTGTTCAGGAAGGGCTTTGGAAGCTACAGGCACAACTACTCTTCACCAAACAAGTTTCTGAAGCTACAGGAAAACAGGTATTTCCCTGTGTATTTAATTTGTTTGCTTTTGAAAAGAATGTCTCTGAAAAGAAATTCTACTTTGTTAAAATCCTTGTTCTTCTCGAGAAAAGTTGTTTACTGTAATCTTTCTCTAAAAATCATAGATTGTAAAGAAATCAGGGAAAACAAAAAAAAAGACTCAAAAGAAAACTTTTGTAGCTTTTTCTCTGTAGAAAATATTTCAGTAAATAAATTGTGAAGAAAATCTTTTACTTCAAAAATGAAATTGAAACCCTATGTGATTGAATAGGGGTTTTTTATGAGAAAATAATTTTGTACATTGTTAAATTTCTCAATTTCCCCGTTACAAACCCTGTAGAATTTTCTAGATTTCCCCATAGGAAAACACTGTTGAATTTGTATAAATATATATATATATATTATACATATATATAATTTCATATATAAATTGGACTGTGCAATTATGAGAAGAAACGTCGTACAGGAAAAATTGATAAATTAAGTTAAACAAAGAAAATTTTGACGGACGAAATTCGTATGAAATCACCGTCCATTTTCATTTTATATAAATTTATTTATGTTTTATTTTAGAAAATATATGAAATCACTGTGAGAGCTGAAGCACTCAAGGTGGGGCTACCTGCGACCGACCCCATAGGGGGATGACAGCAAGGGTCGAGCCCAGCGCTGCCCTCACAGGCAGCACTCGGCTCAACCGCTCGCGACCGAGCCCTGTGGGGCGGGCTGCGAAGGCATCCCTACCCACAGCGCGACCTGCGCAGGGTTAGGGCATAAAGCCCTAACTTCTAATTTTAATGCCATGCGAATTTTAAATTATGTGTTTTAATTTTATACATTTAGCATTAATAATTATAATTTATATAATTTTTTAATGTTAAGATAAATTTAAAAAAATATATATTATGTTGATAATAGAATATTTAAAAATAGATTATTGAATATTTAGATATAAATATTTAATAATCAATTTATTATAACAAAGTTATTTATGCTTAGAATAAACTATTGTTCTTAAGTTTATATAGATTTCATTATAATATGTGGATATGAAATTCAACAAATTATAGATTTCATTTTTTGTATTGAATGGAAGTTGAATTAAATCCTAGAAGATTAATTTTGTACTTTAAATTATTGCTTGATTGGATTTAGTAAATCTTAATGTAGATTCCCAATGTTTTGATTTGCTTTAAATTATGTTTCTTTTATTGGGCAAATTGGGAATGTTTTAGATGAACAAGTCTTCCAGATTAGTTTGTATAGTAAGGGTGTTGTTATTGTTGAAATACAATTCTTGAGTTGACTAGGGTATTGCACATGTTATAGTATGGTGTTTTGACGCTTGGTTTTATGAACAAAGATTTAATGACCGTTGTGTGTCGTTTGGTATTATATGTTGATTTTTGTGCACCTTGTTTACCTTAGTCAGGGAAACTTAGATTCCTTTGTTATTTTTAGGGGAGTGGCTGTGTGTGAGGGCCGACACACAAAGTGGTGCCAAGATAACTTACAAAGAGTTAGTATGTCAGTGAAAACTAAACAACACATTAGTTAGATTAAAATCTTTAATTTAATTATTATGCCTCGCTTATAGACTCAAGAGCTAATTCAGTCTTGAGTATAAGTTGAGAAGGCCTGGAATGGAAAATTGATATCTTGTTACTTTAAAAGATATTTGATTCTGCAATAGTTTGCATGTGGGGTTGGGTTTCGTAAGAGGTTACCAGGGTAACCCAAGTTGGGGGCCGGAACCTAGGAAGAAACACTAGGGTAACCTATGCAACATTGTGATGACACTCCACCTAAAATAACAGTTTACCTTGTGAACTTAGCATATTTGACTGTCTTAATTCTGGAAGCAATGTAACCATCAGTTAAGTATGTACTTGTGTCTAGGGTTAGTAGAATATGTCTAGATAACCATATTACTATCTCCTAGAACGGGGGGTGGACCTACGGGTACCACATGGTTGGGTGGAACGTGCACCTTACTCTGTTGGGTCCCCAGTTTTATGATCATGGCAACGAGAGCTTCATGGATGGAGAGCTCGTATTTGGATATATATGTTTTTCCTTTATTGTATCATTGGAAATATTGTATTTGAAACATCCCTCAATTGTTATGAGGTGAACATTTGTAAAATGTAATTGTAAACTATTATTTGATCTGCCTCATCTGAAGAATGAGTATTGTAATGTTATTTCAAATGCAATGTAAGAAAATTATTTGTACTTTATACTATCATGAATGAAATTCAATTGTTATGCAATGTTTACTTTTAAGTTTATGTTAATTAAATATATGCAATACTAAATACTAAAGTCGTCTATGGAATCTCAAGTAGTGTGATGTCTCGTAACTTAGAGAATGTATGCAACTAATTAAGTTAATATTATTACTTAAAAAAAAATTATTTCACTTTCGTAGACAATTGCATCATTCCTTAGGTTACAAGACCGGGCATTACAACATGTATGTAATTTGTAACAAAATAATAAATATACTACATGTACTTTTTTTTCTCATATATCAATGGTAATCTTAAAATTCATATTTGATGATGAACAAGTTGATGTTGGATCTTTAACATCAAGATCCACTGGTGGTAGTGATCATATGGCAACTTCTACTGAGGTAAGCTTTAGTATTTTTAATCATTATGTATGTAAATGATGTTAGGTATATTTTTTGTCAAATAATGTTCTATTTTTAGTTGATGACATTAGTTTAGAGTCATTATGATAATATACTCATAGTACAATGGAGGTTAGCATTATTTCAATAATTTTATCTTCAATGCTTTTAATAGAGATATGAGCTAGTTCAATATAAATTTTATTTTGTATTTTCTTGTTTTATCCCACGTCATTTAGTATAATTTTCAATGTTATTCATCTTTAGTCTAATTTGGCTCTTCATGCTTGTCACAAGGGGTCATAACCCTAGTTTGTGCACCCACCACTAACACAAATGAAGAGAAGCAACAAATGATTGAGTTGGATTATCAACTTGTTATAAGTGACTATTCACTTATGCCTTTGTATATTTCACGTTTTTAAAATTACTGTGTATACTATTTGATTGTATCAATAGGTGGAGATCCATTATTTTTTAGAATAAGCCCAATTAAGGGGTTATACAATCCCTTCTCCATCTTCCTAACATACAAAGAGTCGTCAACTATTTGATGACACTCTATAAGCCTATCTATGTTATTACATTTATTTGTATACCCATATGGATATTTTTGATGCATATATGGCTTTGTTGTGTGCCTCTAGATTGCTTTTTTATTCATATATTTTTGTTTTACCAACATATAAAATTGTATGCCTATATGGCTTTATTTTACATAGATTTTGATTTTACCAATGTATAACATTGTATACCTATATGGCATTTTTATACTTTCATTGCATTTCTTACATTATGTATATAGAATTTAAATTGTGTATGATGATCAATTATGATTATAGATGTTGTCATAGTTATTGTTTATATATGATACTATTAGATTTCCACGTGATTTGATGTGTAGAATAACTACATAAGAAACATGCATATAAGCCAATGTGAGTTAATTCAAATATTTATTAATCTTCAATTTATTAATAAATTAATTCAAATAAATAAATTAAGGAAACATGATTGCATTATTAATACCCATGACTATTATTAATGCTTTCATGACTACATAACAATCCTAATAGTCCATATTTTTCTTCCCATAATGGTCCTTGTGATTGAATATTGACATGAATGTGATTTTATACTTATGAGTGCCTTTTGGATACTATATTTCAATATGACTATCCTACAACCAATGATAATCCTCTTGTGAAAGGTATGGAAATATTATGATCCATTCTTCATCTTTATATAGGATAGTATTAGTGGGAGATGTTTAGGATTAATTCTATTACATTTAGCACTATCTCTCCATGAGATGCCTCAAGATAAACCTCACATCAGATTGATGCCAATTCTAGAATTAAAATGATAACCTGCTAATTCAATTTTATTATATAATTACCCATTGTAATGATGGATTGATGGATTTATATATTGATACATTATTGTCCTCATTTACATAATCATTTATTTTGACTCTTGAACTAGTTACCCTATAGTATTTATATGAAACATTCCATTATTTTTAAACCCTCTCATGTAATTATTTTGAAACTAGTGGACATTCATCTCCATTACTAAAAAGTAGGGCTAGGATAAGTTAAACTGATGAATCTTTACTCATGGACATCACAAACCTACCTAGGAATTCCATTGGCTTTAGATTGCAACATCTAACTCTATTTGTTAGGATATTGGAAAGGGATGACAACTTTTCATGATGATTAAAATATTTATGTTCTCATAATCTCATGTTGTATTGAAGATAGGATGACCAACCCATTTTTTATTATCATATTAATAATATATTATGACTACTTTTAGGACTATGATGCCCTTATAATATCATTTTTATGATTGTGGATGGTAAAAATTATCCCTTTATCTCTATAAATATAATTAATCTTCATCATGGGTTAAGAAAATAGAAGTATCTCATGACAAACCACCTTAGACATTGATAACTTAGATGTGGATGGTGCTAGGATTACACAAAGTGGTTTAGGACAACCAAAAATAAGTGGGAAAACCTATTTCACCCATTTATGACTCCATATATATATGATAATTCATTTCATGAACCTCTAGGAATTTTCTAGTATTTGGCATTCATAAGTGCATTCTTGAGTAAGTGATGGTCATGATAATTCATTTCATGAACCTATAGGATATTTGGCATTCATAAGTACATTCTTGAGTAAGTGATGGTCATGATAATTAATTTCATGAACCTATAGGATATTTGGCATTCATAAGTGCATTCTTGAGTAAGTGATGGGCATGATAATATTAAGTTTTGATTGCTACCCTCTAGATTTTTATGGCACTTTCAAACTATCATAAGGATATTTAATTTTTTTGGTATCCTATAATCAAAATATCTTCATAATAGTCAAGGATATATAGCTAGGATAGGGTTTGCATGGCCTATAATTATTTCTTTTCAATTCCCAAATAGTCTTCCTAGTAGTTTTCATAATGAAAGATTTGATTGGAAAAATAAGAGAACAATCCTAAGAAGATTAATCCATGAAAGAAAAGGAATTTATCGAGGGACCTAGAACCCACCTTTTAATGGAAACAATGCATTCCTAGGTGCCATAATTTAAGAGAACAAACAAATAAAAGTTTGGAAAAAATTTATTCTTAGGGCTCTCAAGAGACTATATCAATCTAATTTATCTTGGAAGGATTGGAAGGCTTGGGGAATGAAACAATATCTCTCCTAGCATTCACCAACCCACCCCAACATGCTAGCATAGTTATTTAGGTTCCATGAGGTGTAGAGGAAAAATTATGGCTCTAGGCACATCTACATTGCTTTCAAATGAGACATTTTGTAAGAATGCATTCATTGTTGGCATTATCAAACAGTATGTGGTATTATAGAGGGACTCAATATCAACTTCTAAGTAAAAAGAAGACATTCATAAGTGTCATGTTTTGAGAGAATGTGTAGTTGGAAGATTGACAACTCTTTGCTCTCAGGGCTCTCAAGAGATTGTCTTCATGCAATGTATCTTAGAAGGATTGAGAGACTTGATGAAAAAAATGAGGCCTCCCCTATAATTCACCAACCACCTTGATACATGTTGGCATAATTGGTTGGGTCTCACAAATTTTATAAGAAAAACTAAGGCTTAACTTGGAAAATTTACACTACTCTCAAATGAGACATTTTACAAGAATACATTCATTATTGGAATTGATCAAATAGTTTAGATTTGAAAATAAAGTATTATAGAGGGACCTAACATCCAATTTTAGGTGCAAATGAGACATTCCTAGGTGTAAAAATTCAAGAGAACATGTAGGAAGAAGTTTGGTAACTTTTTACTCTTAGGGCTCTCAAAAGACTATCTTGGTGTAATGTAGCTCATAAAGATTGAGACACTTGGGGAACAAAATGATGTCTCCCATAGTATTCACCCACCCAATTTAATGTGTTGGTATATTTAGTTTGGTACCATGAGGTCTGGAAGGAAAAATATGGCTTTTCAATCATTTATACTACTCTCAAATGACATATTTTTCAAGAAAGCATTCATTTTTGGGACAATAAAATGGTATGGATTTGACAAAAAATGAGATAGGGTATTATAGAGGGCCCAAAAATTCACTTTTAGGTTCATGCGAGAAATTCATAGGTGTCATGATTTAAAAGAACAAGTAGGAAAAAGTTTGGAATATTCTTTCTCTTAGGGCTCTCAAGAGACTGCCTTAGTGCAATGTAGCTCAAAAGAATTGGGACACTTGCGGAATGAAATAGGACCTCATCTAGCATTCACATATCAAACCAATATTTTATCACAATTATTTTAGCTCCACAACATGAAAAATTAAAATATGGATTTTGACAACATTATGTTGAACATAAATGAAGCATTTTACAATTCAATACATTCATTGTTTGCATAGTTAAACATTTTGAGTTAAGAAAATTGAGAGAGATTATTATAAAGGAAATTAACATTTATCTATAATTCTACAAAAAAAATTCCTAGGCCCCACAAAATTCAAGAACTGCTCCATCCAAGTTTGGAAATTTATTGTTCTTAAGTCTCTTAAGAGGCCTTTTTAGAGACTTGTAGCCTCAAAGGATTGAGACATCTAGGGAAAAAAATAAGGCCAAAATAACATAGATGAAGGAGAGAATTTTTCATGATTATATTTAAAGAGGGGGCCAAAATAGCATAACATACTTAAATAATAAAGATTAAGAATGCATAACATCATCAAATCGACATCCTAAATTAAAATGCATATCACACTAAAATTGTATTAACTAAGAAGCACATAGCATACTTACAAATTATCTACAAATTTTATGCCATTCCACCAATTCAATCCATTGAACCATACATATCTACTCTACTCTTAGTGGTGTTGAGTATTACTTCATGGTCAAACTCATAAATTTCCAAAAAATATATTCAATGATCGACCCTCATGTTTGATCAATTGAACATTTTATGTCACAAAAGAGTTAGAATAATGCATAATTTTTTTATGTTTGTCAAAGTCCTCAAATAAACATACATCAAACTTCTTCATTGTGTATAAGTTCTAAGCCATGTTCTAATAATAACCACTAATCTTGAAGGATAATCAATGTCTTCTTCATTTATGATAGGGGCTCTAAAAAAGAATCATCTGAACATAATTACACAAATAATAATTTATTCCTTCTTCATTTTATTCATCCATAATACTTGCATGAGCATGCCCTGCATTGAATTGTGCATTTAATAAAATTACTTCAATAAATAATATAAAAATACTACACAATAAAATAAAATATTATTTTTATTAAATAATGTATCAATAATACTTAGTTGAACTAGATTAGAAATATGGTCAAAGTCAACTATTTTTTGTATGTCTGTGAATTGTAGTGCTCTTGCAAGTTGATACATATCAAGTGGAATTAAAGTTCTAGCACACCATTTATCAACCCACTCTTTTAAATCACACTCATTCCAAGTAAAATCTAAAGAATAACATCTACTTCATATGAATTCTCCATGAACTTGTATTTGAGATTATAAAAGAGTGTAACTCACTAGATAATGTCAATGTACAACAATGACCATATTTTATAATTTTAACTTCTTTTACCAACAACAAAAAAATCTATGAACTATAGAATTAACTTAATTACTTGGACTTATTGTAGAGTTACACCATTTGACAATTAAAGCCTTCATTCATAAGCACAAAATTAAACATGTCTTTATAGATGGTGGGTCAAGCTTGAATCTATATACCTTAAATTTAATAACACAATTGGTATATTTTTGATGGAGTCATAAATCCCCAAAATAAAATTATTATCAAGATATATGATGATGCTAAATGAGAATTACAAGGAACTATAAAGTTTCCTATTCAAGTTGGCCCTATTACCATAAAAACCACATGTAAAACATTAGACCTTGACCTCCCATCAAACATTCTCCTTCACCACCTAATTATTCATGACATGCAATTTGTACCATCCACTTACCATCAATACATTAAATTCACTCACAATGGTATAGAAATTACCATTACCACCAATCCTAGACCTTTCCAATATTACCAATGATTGGAAGGAAACTATAATAAATTTCATCATTACCCAATTAATGATGTTGCTGTCCCATCTTCATCTTACATTAATCTATCTTCCGTAACATCTACTTCTACCTCTCACATTCCCACTCCCAAGGTCAAGGCTAATTTTGTCAACAAAGATTATAGAGAGTATGAAATCCAAGACTCATTTTATGTTGGAAATATCAGGAAACCTCTCCTAAATCATATGATCAACCTAGTCCTTATAATTCTACATATACAATAATTGTAAGGAATGGAATGGCTAAATGTTAGTGTTGGAAATTTTTAGATAAAGAAACCATTGAGGGGGATATTACATTATGATTGTACAAAGAGGAAGAAGAACAAGCACCTTCACTACCTATAGATTATTATCCTAAGGGATTTTGTATCTATAATAATATAGGATATAAAGCCAAAGGCCTTCGAAAATATAAACAAGGAATGGTAGAGCCCCTAAATCTATAAGATAGTCCTAATAATCAAGGGCTTGGATTTGAATCACCTAAAATTGTTCCCTCATAACTAGAAATCATTCTCACCAAGGTGGACAAAGCCTTTCATATTATTGAGAGCACCAACAAGGAAACCCATTAAGAATCTTTCAAGCATATCATTGAACTATTTCAAGACCTAAACATCTATAACCTATCTTTTAATTCATCCACTTTCATCGACTTATCACTTGTCTATCTTGAATTGATCAATTGAGATCAATAAATACCTCTAGTTCTTAACACATTTTAGAAAAATGAGGAAATTGCTAAACTCATAAGCATTTCTATTTGAGATCATAAAGTAGGATTCATCATATAATTAAACATTTTCACCTACTTTGGAGAGAAGGAAAAATTCCTTAGTCATAAATATGAAAAATCAAAAAGAAAAAAATGTCCTCTATTGAAAACCTCAATGAGACACTATTGGACATAAAAAAAAGTAAAAAAAAGGATGTATATCCTAGTGAAAACCTCCCTTGGGCACTAGAAGATGAGGAATTTAAACTCCCTCCTTGATGTGAGCATAATATCAAGGCACAATGTTAATAAAGGAAGCATAAGAAATTAATTTGTGAACACAAGAAGAACCTAAGATTACCTTTATGGAAACTTCACTCACACCTGAAGAAAAGTAAGAATTCACATGTTTCCTTGAGAATTTATATACAAATTTGTTTTGGTCCTATATAGACATGCCAAGGCTTGACCCATCATTGGTTTTATATCACTTAGCAATTTATCATGATGCCAAATTAGTCAAATAAAAGGAGAAAAATGCATTTGTTGATTTCTCTCCTAGTATAAAAAGAATAAAAGAAACTTCTAGAAGTTGGATTCATACATCCTATTGACTATCCTGAATGGATATCAAATATTGTTACAGTTTCAAAGGTAACTATGGGCATCTGTGTCTGCAAAAAATTTAGACACCTAAACAAGCCATGTTCAAAAGATGGCTTCCCACTTCTGAATATTGACATCATAGTTTATCTTACTACATGACATGAAATTTATCACTCATGAATGAATTTTAAAGATAAAATCTAATTTCATGATAGCTAACTAAGATTACCATAAAAATAACTTTTATTACTCTTTGGGGTACCTTTTTCTATCAATTGATGTCATTTGGGCTTAAGAATGTAGGAGCTACACATTAGTGGGCCATGATAGTAATATTTCATGACTTGATACATGTTTTTGTAGAAGACTATGTTGATGAAATTTTTGAAAAATAAAAAACAAGATATGGACACATTCAAGAACTTGAATAAATATGTGATCACTTATCCAAATGTCAAGTACACTTAAATCTAAATAAATGCATCTTTGGTGTAACTTTAGGAAAACCCTTGGGCTTCATTGTGTCATGAATAGGCATAAAATTTTATCCAACAAAATTTAAGGTTATCATTGAAATTCATCCTCCTAAGATGCTAAAGGAGATCCATAGTTTTCAAGGAAAGCTTCTAACTATTTGACACTTCATCACTCATATCATAAACAAGTATTAGCCATTGTCACATCTCCTTTATAAAAATGTGATCTTCCAATGGGATCTCATAGTCAAAAAGAATTTGACCAGCCCAAGGAATATCTTGCATCATCTCTTATGCTCATGCCATCCATCCAAGGTAATCCCTTCTATATATTTCTACCACCTCAGCAGCATTAGGGGTACTCTTAGCATAGTATGATTACAACAAAAAATAAAGAGCCATCTACTATATCAATTTCACCTTACTGGGTTACAAGCTTAATTACACACCTATAGAATGAGCATGCCTAATAGTTGTCTTCAACACCCAAAAAATTAGATATACATGCTCAATAGAACAACCAATCTCATCTCAAAAATTAAACCACTCATATATTTGTTGTCAAAATTAGATCTCACAAGATGTATGTAAAAATGGGTTATCATCCTAAGTAAATTTGATATTGAGTACATAGAATGCAAAGCAATAAAAGGACAAGTGATAGTAGACTAGCTAATTGAAGCACCATTAGTAGTATACCATCCACTCATAGCATAATTTCTAGATCAATCAATATTTTCTACAATAGAAAAAATAAGTGGATATTATAATTTGATGGATCCCACACACAACATGATTCAAGAGTAGTTGTTTTTTCATCACACCTCAAGGAGATTGCATTCCCAAAGAATACATGATTTCCTTTCGATGCACCAATAATATAGTTGATTATGAAGCATTAATCATATAATATAATGCAAATTCAATGGAAAATAATAAAATTATAAGTCTATGGGGACTCAAAACTTGTCATAAAATAGTTCAATGATGAATATAAAACTAAAGATGATAAGTTTATCCCCTACAAAAGAATGGTGGATAGCTTTAAACGATACTTCGTTCATATTCAATTTGAGAAAGTGTCACCTCTAAACAAGAAAGAAGAAGATGTCATAGAAACCATTGGATCACTTATGGGAAATGGCTTCCAATAGTTAGATATGTGATTTTATTATTGAATAATTATTATATTCATATGATATTTTCTGAAAAAATAGCATGTATGTGACATTGTTGGTCCCAATTCCCCATGGTACCTTGACATTGACACATACTTACATGAAAATTTCCTCACACACAACTTATCCAATTCCCAATGACAATCCTTCATCTTCCTCTCATCTTGCTTCACAATCCTTGGTGATACCTTCTATCAAAGGATATTTGATGAAATTCTCCTAAAGTGCCTTGATATAGAAGAGTCCCAAACCACTTTGCATGAATTACATGAATTTATCTATGGGGCACATACCAATGGTCCTACACTAGCTAAGAAGATACTCAGAGCAAGTTACTATTGGCTTACCATGGAAGAATATGCTCGTCAGTTTGTGAAGAAATGCCAACAATTTCAATAGCATGGAGATTGCATTCATGCATCATCACAAGAACTACAAGTGATCACTACTCCTTGGCCATTTTCATAGTGGGGCCTTGACCTCATTGGAAAAATACACCCCTCATCATCCTATGGTTATAAATTCATCATCACCACCATTGGGTACTTCATAAATTGGGTTGAAGCCATTCCACTCACCCACATCACCAACAAACAAATCTCCAAATTCATCCTCCACTACATCATATGTCATTACAAAATACTTCATGTTATTTTCACATACAATGGTAGACCATTCCAAAAACAAGCATGCATCATTTACCAAAAGCTTCACATCCAACATCGCTTCTCCACTCCATATTATCCTCAAAGTAACAATCAAGTTGAGGCTTCTAATAAAACACTCCTTAAAATCCTCAAAAAGTTAGTTAATAAATTTTGTCATGATTGACACCTTCAACTCCATCTTTCCTTATGTGCCTATCACACTAGTATCCACTGACCAATTGATGCAACCCTATATTCCATCATATTTGGAACCAAATTCATTTTCCAATTGAGGTTACAATTATTAATTAAATAATTCATAAAATTAAACAATTAGATAGTACAAGGTTGATAGAATTTCAATTGAGGTTGAGTCCTAGTAATAAGGGTTTGAAGGAATCACTAGGCGAGGTGCACCAAGGTAAGTTTTATCATTAAAAGATATCATTTAGTCAAGATTAGAATCTTAAAATGAAAAATAAATTGATTCATAAAAATATATTTTATAACTATTTGACAAGTTTCACCTAAACTATTTAGTTCCAAAATATCAAAATAGTATGAGATCAACTATGTTTAACAACCCATTACAATTAATAATAAGAGTAAACCAATGGCAATAACGTTGACTATGAATTAGTTCCCCACCTTGGAAAATTTACAAAGCGATGAGCGGGAGAGTGTGTTCAAGCGAGAGTGGGAGTTTGAACTATGAGGAAGGCGTGTATGAGGAGGACGACGATGAAGATGATGAGCTTGCTATCCGTTGGTTGTTGGCGTATCTTGGGGAGCTACTGGAGGTCATTCCTTATGAATCTCCTCTCTGCTTTTTGTCCACTTTAGGAGCAGCGAGCAGTTCTACTGATGGAGACGTAGTTGCTTTCGAAGCGAAGCTTTTTATGCAGTTGGGATTTCCTAGTGTTGCTCGAGCCTAGTTTCTTTCTCTGTCGGATTTGGGGTTTACTGGCTAGTTTTGGAATCCTCCAGGGTTGAGGGTGTTGGTTTTGTGCTTCACCCAGTTGTCTAGTGCTCTATTTGGGTCGATGCCTAGGAGGCTGATTGCTTAGGTGAGCTTGTTCATCTATGTTGGTGTCTCTATCCCTTCCATGGGTGTTGTGTGGGGAGCGCCCTGCTTTTGGTCCCTCTGTGGCTTGTTAGTGCAATTTTCTTCGGGGATAAGCCCTTTTCTGTCTCTTGAATTTTTTATTTTGGCTTTAGGGGAGGTGGCTCTTTGGCGCTTGATTTTGACTTGTTTGGTCATGAATGGCCTAGTTTTTGCATTATTGGGGCATGATCTTTTATGGCCCCTTTTTTGTTTGGTTAAGAACTACCCTATGTTCTCTTCGGAAGGATTTTCTTTCCTTCGTTCTTTCTATGATTTTTTGGCTAGGTGGTTTTTAAATCTATGTCTAGATGTTCTTCTTAAGGAAGCTATTATCGTGATTGTTGACCTCTTTCTAGAGCAACCTAGTAGTTACTTATGCCTTTATTTTTCAGAGGTTGCTGATCTTTTGAAGTTTTTTTGTGTGGCTCTTGGCCTCCCTCGTGTGACGAGATATGAATTTGGTATGCATGGGTTTAAGGATCATTCTTGGGCTAAGCAGCCTCATGTTTTTATTCTAAAGGCTCATATTTTTTTGGGTTTTTCCTAGGTGGTTGAAGTGTGTTTTTATGTCCTATTTTTGCACTTTGTTATGCCAAAAGAGGATTGGTCCATCCTTCTAAAGTCTTTGCACTCTCTCTAGATTTGTAGGTGGGGTCTTCTATGGAGGTGGAGACTACTCCCATTGAGGCAGAGCCCTCTTCTATTGAGGTGGAGATGGTTGTTGTAGATTCGATGGAGATTCTAGTCAACTTGTTCCTATCAAAGTGGAGCTTGTGTGGTAGTTGTGTGAAGCCTTTGAAGGGTGGGGCTCTCATTTCTTCTTCTTCTATAGAGGGGAGATCTCACCTATTGAGGTGAAGGGAGAATGGCTCTGATAGGGTGTTGCTACAAGAAGATGGATGTGCTTTAGTGTTTCAATGTGCTCTCTAACTCCCCTATTTAGGTGGGGATCTTCGAGTTGTTGGTGTTTTTGATTATAGGTTTGGGGTTGATGGTGTCCTTTACCATTAAGTTGCCTTTTTTTTTTCTTGGATCAGTGATGTCTTTCCTAAGCATATGGTTTGTTGATGCCTTGCTGGTGCAGGAAGGTTCAATGTTCACTTAAGGTTTCCAGGTCCTAGTTAAAATCTGGTTGTTTAGGGATATTTTCCCTCTCTTGTTATCTGATGCAACTTGTGTAGTCATGTCTTCTTGTTAACTGTTTTTGTTGTTTTTCTATTGATTGTATGTGATTTATCTTTTTTGCACTTGCCTGCCTTGGAAAGGGTTATAGAGCCCTTCAAAACCAGTTGTAATGGGTTCCAGGGCCCCATCAAAACCTGCTTTACCTCTAATAAAAAACAACCCATTACCATTATTATTTTTAACATTAATATACTTACAACTAGCTAATAATATTCACTACAACATTTGAGATAATATAATTTAAAATATCATTATATATTTAATAAAAATTCAAATAAACTATTATCTTATAGATAATAATATCAAATTTAAGGAAATTATTTTGTCTAAATAAAGTTTAACCATAAGTTAAAGTTAGATTCACTTTTGGAATTTCATTCTTAAAACTAACTTAAATCATAGTTCCTAAGTAACATGGCCCCCACCATGACTTAACTCTTCATTTTAATTAAGTTATCTAAAATATGTATTTACTATAAGAGGATTACAGTTCGAAGGGGATGAGAAATAAATATTGTCTATTGAATGAGATCTATGTGCACCCTTAGATTTAAGGTATCTCTATAATTTTTCTTAATCCTAAAGATATATTTTAAAATTATAAATGGTTTAGGCACCCAAGGGATATAAAAAAATGAGGATTTGAGCCCACATTTTGGTAACCATTGGGTTCAATAGATCCAAAATTTAAATACTAGTATTCTATTAAAAAACTAAAAACTCCCAACTATTGGATAAAAGAAACCCCATAAAAATATTCAAATTACACCCCATAGAATAGAAAGGCCAACAAGTTGTCATTTTAAGAGAATATTTCATTCATGCTAGAAGAAACAAACAGACAAATAACATATAATATAACCATATTTTATATGGAATTTTATGGATACCTTATAGATATATCCTTAAACCTAGACTAGCCATTAAACCAACCAATAGACACTAGCTAATCAACTATCTATAATAGTTCAAGAAAAGGAAAAAATATTCAAAAGGTAGAGATAGAAAATTACACATGCCCCCTAAGCCTCCACAAACACAATTTATTTTTGTGCATCCTCTCATAATACTTGGGGAACCAAAATAAATTCATCATGCACAAATTCACAATAATAATACAAGGTATTCAAATTTGCTTCATTAGAAAGAATTAATTTCAAGGTCTTCACAATATCCTTAACTACTATAATCATAGAAAGTTTGTGGAAATTACCTAAACTATAATCATAGAAAATTTTCACTTCACTTTTGACCCATTTAATATCATCATGGAGTAGGTACATCCTAACTACTATCAAGAGAATAGAGGCACACCCCAATGATTGAGTTTTATTGAAGATATATTTCCTTTTGATTTTAGATTCTCCCCTTGCTTCACATTCTTATAGTACTTGAAGCTAACCAAGATGATATCACAAAATAGAGCTTGAATAAACTATATTATTTGTATCACTACCAACGTCAAAGATAATAACTAAAATAGGTCCTTGGTCATTCCCAAAAAACAACGCATCCCCTTGCAAGCCCTAGGTTACATATAGCTCCCCCATCAAATTTTAATTTGATCCATCCTAATTTTAGAAGTAACCACCTCACTAAGACCTCCTTCTCTAGTTTATCTAGGTACAAACTTGACTTTTGTAGCCATCTAATTCTTTTTTGGGTATTCAAGTAATGAATATCCTTATCCTCACAACCAATCATTCTTCTCTCTACACTCCTATAATATAACTAATGAAACATAGAAATGATCCTATCCCAAACATACTTCTCATGGATCATCTTCTCCAAAAATCCTTGTATTTATTTCAAGCCACAAGTTTCAAATTGTATAGTAATGAATTAATCCCACATCAATTGAGCCCCAAGGGTTTGAATTCTAAATGAAAAGTTCATACCAAATAAAAAATATAACATAATAGAAGTCCAACCCGTTCTCGTCTTTGAAAAATTAATATCAAATATTTTGTATAAAGGGGAAATATATAAAAATTTGAACACTTGTCTCCTCCTTTGCCTTGCAAAGGTAACACATCAAGGGGCCCTATCTTCACATCTTCACCAATCTATCCTAGGCGACTTCTCTCTAGTTAATTATGATATTGTAGTGTAGAAAAATATACTCCTTTACATTTTCATACTTTGTTTGGGCCCTCTTAATTAAAATGGACTTAATTATGCCTTAATAACCCTTATTTTACATCTACAAGTCTAATAAATTACATTTTCTGAAGGGGAAACCCAACAATAATTAATGCCAACACATAACACTTTACCTTGAACAATGTGTGTTCCAAGAATAGGGACCTGGGACCCATTCGCCCATAACACTCTGTTTTGGCCCTCTTAATTAAAATGGACTTAATTATGCCTTAATAACCCTTATTTTACATCTACAAGCCTAATAAATTACATTTTTTGAAGGGGAAACCCAACAATAATTAATGCCAAGACATAACACTTTACCTTGAGCAATGTGTATTCCAAGAATAGCGACCTGGGACCCATGGGAAAATGGGTCCACCCTAGGCATCTGAACCTGAATTTAAATTATGTTTTTAGCGGTATTTTAATGTCTCTAAATTCAAATTTCTGTTTTCGTCTTGTAATGTTTAAATTTAGGGAAATTAAGGATACATTCCTATAAATACAAGGTTATTTCATCATTTCAAATCCTAGAATGTTTATGAGATTTCAAGTGCAAGTTTACAAGAGCTAATGTTATGATCAAGGGCATTTAAGAGTAGATTTATCAATGATTTATTGCAGAAATCAATATCTCAAGCATCATGTCAAAGTCTTAAGCATCATGCATGTTTTTGGAGCTAAGATTGTGATGTAGGTTTCAAAGATCAAATTCAAGCATTCAAGCATCAAGATCCACATCCATTGAAGCCATTTCATGCAAGATCAAGATCAACATTATAGTATTCCAAAGGTTTATTCAAGGGTTTGGTGAGTTGCAACATTGTAGTGTTCATTCATCATTCCTTTCATATTTCATTCTTTCAATTCAAGGTTTAATTACCCAAACGGGGTTTGACCAAGGCAAACCCCCATTCACCAAAAAAACATTTTTTCCCTCTTGTGTTTGTGTTGCAGATCTTAGGTTGAATAAGGATTTAATATCTCTTAGAGAGCAAGATTGGAAAAGTTGTCAAAGTTGCAAAAGTTGTCAAAGTTGTCGTCAAGCCACAAAAACTCACCTACCTATTTGATTTTTGACTTTCCGACACTAAAACCCAGATCAAAAGAAAAGCTATAGATTAACATCAGAGGCTTCCGAAAGTTGGTTAAAAACATTGAGTAGAGACCCATTCTCCCATGGGTGAATGAGTCCCAAACAACCTCCTAAAACTGCCTTTTGGTGACTGGTACACATCACTTAGACCTTCTAAGATCTACAAAAAAAAATCTATTTATGTTAGTATTGAGCTTTAAATTGTTGTTTCAATTTTGAATGGGCAAGATTGAGTAGATTTTCTATTTTTAGTTTTTCTCCCAAAAGTGTTGTTCAAGTTGAAACCCTCATCCTCAATCATAAGGAAATCGGTAGATTCCCTCATTGAGTTGACTCGCCTAGGGGTTGCAAGTAAAATATTTGTGTGGATCTTATTTCCTAATAAAAATAGGAAGATAGGTCCATCATAGCCCCATTTTCCCCATTTCAAATTGATCAAACATATTTCTCTATGTTTCATTTTGGTGAACTCGACTTTGTACAACACAATTTTGAAATTTAGAGTCCATTTAAACCCTAGATCTAGGATTTGCATTACTTTGCATTGATTTGCATCTTATTTAGGGTTGTTAACTTGCATTGATTTGCATCTCATTTAGGGTTTTAGGTATGCATTTTTGCATTCTTTAAAATCTAAAAAATTCAAAAATATCATTCATTTTGTAGAGTTCCTACATAACATTGCATGATCAATCACTTAAATCAGTAAATTGAATCTCAAATTAGGTCTTTTTGCTTGTCATTTAACATCATTTCACTCTTGCATTTAGATCTGATTTTCTAAAAATATGAAACTGTAACTACCTATTTGCAACCAGAATCTGAAAGCATAAACATTGACTTAGAAATTTGTAATTTGATTTTTCAAAACCCTGACATGAGATCCATTTTCCCATGGGTGAATGAGTCCCTGATTAGGCTTATTTCTAAATTTTTGGGCATTAAAAACCCCCAATCTACATTATTTTTTTTGTATTCAAGTTCTTGTTTCAGTTTCCAAAATTTATGTTTTTGAAATTATTCACATTAAGGTCAATTGGTTAAATTCAGTGCATTTTTTTAATTAAAAATTGCATTTAAAAAAGACATCATTTTTAGGTTTTTTCATAGTATAATCGTAAAGTTATCTTGTTTAAAATCTAGAGATTTCTATCTCTTTTTACATACTTGCATTGCACTTCATATTCTATGGTGTTTGATTGCATTTTGCCTATTCTCCATTTTGGGTGCACCTTAGGTTTGGTGAAACTTGTATGATCTTCACAACCTAGTGTCCTATTGCCAATACTATTGTGAGTCATAGTTCAAGACTCATGTCACCCTACGATACATCACTCATTGTGGATCTTGGGTTTTCCAACTCTTTCACTCATAGTGTTGACACTAGTCAAGCCACTACAAACCATACCCTTGACACTTCATTTCCTATGACCTTCTACCAACAACTAATGTTACTAATGTTGAATCAATGGTTTCTAATGTCCCTCAAGAAAACCTAAGAAAAATGGATGGATAATTGGACAAATTGCAAAAATTTGTGAGTTTTGAATAAATTTTTGGTATTGAGATTCTTGCCATATATAACATGAAGAGAATGATTGATAATGAACAAGGAATAGAAGTTATGTGTAGAATATCCCACATCATTGATAAACATGTCACTATAATGACTAGTTGTGCTCAAGCTTTGGGGTATACACAAAGTCAAGGTGGAAATCCAATTCCTCCTTCCACAACCATGACCTCTATTCTAACATACACTAATCCAACTATTACTACAACCATACAACCCACTATCAATGTCAATAATACCTTAGGTATTTCCACTGGGAATCCCTTTAGCTTTGTGCATTCAAATATCATATCTCCTAATCTATCTCCCCTCACAAATTTAAAATTCACTTGTCCTTTGAATACATATACACCTCCATCTTAGAACACAAATAATGATCCCATCCTTAACAAAATCTTGCAAAGTGTTTCATCCCTCCAACAACAAATTGCTACATTAAATAAAAATAAAAATGGACAACCTTCACAATATGTCAAAAGAAACCCCTTATCCTTGGAGATATTGAGAACACAAATGCCACAAGGTATAGAGATTCCTAGATTTGAGAAATATGGTGGGAAAGGAGATTTTGTTAGCCATGTTTCTACCTACACAACCCTATGTAGTGACTTCATTTTTGAGGATAAACTCTTGGCTAAACTCTTCCCTAGATCCTTGAAAGGCACTAACTGGGAATGGTTTTTTCCTTACTGAATAATTCAATACATGCATTCAATAGACTTGTTGATGCCTTTCTCAACCATTTCCAAGTGCATATGGGTCCTAAGATGACCTTAGCAAATTTAATGAGATGTAAGAAAAAGGATGATGAAAAGGTCACTGACTTTATCTCTTGTTATCAATTGCTTTACTTGCAAATCAACATTGAGATTATAGATCCTGATCTCCAACTAATGTTCATTGACAATTTGCAAAATAAGCTTCAAGATAAGATTGGGATGATGAAATTTCCCTCCTTCACACAATTGTGTACAACCCTTCGTGATTGCCAAAATTTGGTTAATAGTTGTGAAGTGAAAACTCCCTCTAACCATCCTGAAAAATCTGAATCCATGCCTCAAACCAACTACCAATCATTCAAGAAGCCAAATAAGGGCTTTATACAACTAAATTCCCCTCAACCAACTCAACATGTTGACACCCAAGTGGTTGCTATAAGGTCAACAAATCCATATAAATTTGGGGAGAGGAATAGACAATTTACCCCTCTACTTGATACCATTCACTCCATCATGTTGTAGCTCTTAAACAAGAACCTAATTTCCTTACCTTCTGTTAGAGCTCCTGATCCTAGGGTAAGAGCAAGAAGATGAGTCCACAAAGCATGGAAGTTTTTGTCTTAGGAAAAAAAATGATATCGACTTGTAAAAAATAGGATCCCACTTTTTAATAAACGGGATCTCATTTAGGTTCGGGATCCCAAGCCTAAAATCAAAAAATAGGATCCCATTTTACAAAACGAGATCCCGTTTTGAAAAGTTTCCATTTTTGGAAAGTTTTCAAAATGATTAAAACGAGATCCCATATTGAAAACTTTCCAAAAATGGAATATTTCCAATTTTGGCAACTTTTCAAAACGGGATCCTGTTTTGAAAAGTTTCCATTTTTGAAAATTATTTTGGAAATTTTTTCTCCCGTTTTGAAAAATGGGATCCCATTTCGTAAAAGCATAAAAACAAACATTTATGAAATGGGATCCTATTTTAGAACAGGATCCCGTTTTTTAAAATATGATTTTTTGGTCAAGTTTGTGCTTTTTTTTTTGGTTCAGGAAAAGGTTTGGGGATCCAAACCTAGGCCCTAAAACTAGTTTGACTTGCAAGTTGAAGGTCCTAGCAATGTCACAAGAAAATAGTGACTTTGGGCATATATTTGAAGACATTTTTTGCAAAAAAATTGACGAAATTAAAACCCATTACAGATGAGACTGTAGATTCCAAATATGTAAAAAAATTTACAATTGGATTAATTTTTTTATTTTTCATTTAATTTCTAATGAAATAGGTCCATAAACTTGAATTATCAGGGTTTTTTAGTATTTTAATAACCTTTTATTAACATAATTTTTTGACAAACAGATTGCACGAAAGCGTACTTCAAACAATTCTTTTCAATTTAAAAAAAATTAAAAAAATGATAAGTTTAGGTCATCTTATGCGTGACATACATGACAATTTTTCAAAACACCAAATGTGGCCATTAAAAAATTAACAAAAAAAATATTCAATAAAAAATTACCAAAAAATATGAAAAGCGTGCTTCAGTGAGTTACAAATCGTTTCCCAAAAGTATTTAGAAAATTATGATTATTTAGGTCAAAATATGGATGACGTACACGTGCATGGTATGGTAAAAAAATGACTTTTAAACAATGATTTTTAGAAACGCTTATTGAAAATCAATTTGTATCATCTGGGTGTTGAAATAAATTACATATTTGGAAACTAGACTCCGAGTACTAAATTTTATGATTAGTGACTTTTTTCAAGATTCTATCTCTAAGTGCTTCAAATTTTAAGGTCAAATGTGTCAAATTTTGAAAATCAGGGAAAACACTTCCACTAAATGGCCAAAAAGTGGACTCAACTTCTTGCCAACACCCCCTATTAAACCTTTACTTCCAAACTATAGACCAAATGTTGTTTTCCATTATCACCGAAAAAATGGACATGATACAGAACATTGTAAGCATCTTAAACATATTGTGCAGGGTGAAACCACAATAGTGGTTTACAATTTGGAGGAAGGAAAACTCACCAAAAAAAAAACCCATGGCAAAAAAATTGGTTTTAGGGGTTCGAACGAACTTACTGGTTCGAGCGAACCCACTTAAATGCTTTCCCCCCATTTCCCACCCAAAAAAATAAAGTAAATGAAAATTAAAAGGTGGTTCGCTCGAACCAGGGTTCGAGCGAACCCTGGTTTGAGTGAACCCCTAGGGGTTTGCTCGAACCCCCCTTATCCCCTATTCTCCCCCTTAGACACCCAAAAACTCTAGATTTTTGCGCTTCAAAGCTCAGGTTAAGGATGAAAACGGAGGAGACTTCACAAACCCAATTGGAATTAGGTAGTCCTCGAAATGAGCTATCTAACGACTATAATTTTAATATGTTTTGGTTTTATTATGTATTTGTTTTTTTAGTTTTATTAAACATAGGTTTTTCACCGAAAATCAAGCTCTTTCTTCTGCACATGTGGAAAAATAGTAGATTATCAAAACAAAAATTTGAAAAATATGAGTGCACCAAATATTGAAGTCTGTGATCCAACCAAAAAAAATGAATTTTGATACATACATAAAAAGTTACGTGTTATATGGTCGCGCTATGTCTGAATTGTAATTGGTTTGAATTTGAAACTTGATTAAAGAAAAAATATTCAATAAAAAACTATCTAACCAAGTGGAAGCACTAGATATTAGAGTTACAAATCTAAATTCGAAAGAATTAGAATTTTATCCTTCATGGAAAAAAAGTTATGCGTATACGGTGAGCGTCACTTTTTTAAAATGTTGTTTTATGAAAAAAACTAGTTTTCGAGGGAGATGGAAAAACAAGTGCAATCTTATTCCAAAAATTTTGAAAAATATATATTTAGAATCTACAAACAAAATTTCACGAAACTCTAGTTTGCATCATCTTCAAATTCCTCGCGTTTTAGCCACTATAGGTGCCCAAAAGTGAAGATTTAGTTAAAAAAAAGTTATTTCAGTGTCCAGTTTGGCCAAAAATTGTAAACCACTATTGTGGGATCACCCTGCAAGACCTCATTGATTCTAATCACATTCAAATTGGTGATGTTAATTATCAAGGTAATAATTTTGTAGCCCCTCCTAACCAGAATTTGCAAATTTTTACCAATCCTATGTTGAATCATAACATCTCCTTTATGAAAGCTAGTGAAAACAAAAAATAATGTGATGAATGTTGACATGAATAATGACAACTTGAATGATAATCCTATAGAAAATATGATTGGAACCATTGAATTTCAACCTCATAAGGGCCTAACCAATACGTCCCTTGCATTGTTTTCTCACAAAATGACATACTTAAACATGCACCCAATGGTCCTCTTTACATTGTCAAAAGAATCAATGACAAGCCTACTAATGGGATATTAATTGATCATGTTTGTGTAGAGAATGTGATCACTAAAAAATTCTTGTTTTTGCATGAACTTCATCAAGGTACTTATGAACAATTGAAAGCATGGATCAAAACACATAATGGTTTTGCTTGCCCTACGATAGGTTCGAAAATTCTTCCTTTACAAGTTGGACTGAAAAAATTGAATGTCTCATTCTCCATCATCCCAACGTCATATCAATTTCATGTGAAGTTAGGCTACCCATGGCTTCGCTCCATGAAATTCATCCTATCGGTAGTGCATAAATGCTTAAAGTTTCCATTTGGAAAATATATCTTTACTATGCACCATAGTGGCTTTAATCATGTGTCTTCCCAAGGGAATTTCTCATTGGATTTCTTTTCGCCCAAACCTATGGAACCTATTAGGCCTCGTGAGGAATTATTTTTCAAATCTTATCAAAATTTTAAGGCAAAGCACATAGTAAAATTATCCCTTCCCAATATGCCTCAACCCACAATTGAGCCTCCCATCCTTGATGAAACCATGATTCAACCAAAAGCCCTTTGAAGTAACCAAGACCAAAACATAATAAATCCTTCACCTATTTCATATAAGAGACCATGAGAGAATCAAATAAGTCCTATTGTGCCTCCTAAAATCAAATTTTATAAAGTTAAATAATAATTGGTTGAACAACCTCCCATGGTTCCTTTCGTTCCTCCCTGATGAGAAGAAAAGAGACCTATGGTTAATAAACCCGCTCCTACACAATCACAACTTGAAAAGAGAACAAAAATAAATTGAAATGCTAGAGAGTGTAGGTGTAGATGTTGTGCTATTGCTCGTCTAATACAAGAAAAGCCTGAATCAACAACTCAAAATAAAAATAAAAACTCAAGAAATGCATGATGATTCTCCACCTTCACCGAACCAATAAAATCCTATATCTCGACCACAACAAAAACAAGAACCTTCCATGGACATTATCATTAGACCTTATGTTATGATTAACTTGGATGATGATGATGAAATTGCTAAGATTGATGAGGAAGTGCATAATGAGTTGAATTTATTGTTTTCCTCTTCCATGATCTTAGATGATATCAAACATGGTGATCCTCCTAAGAAAGAGTGATTCACCATGTGTTGAACCTAGTAATGTTCCTAGTACAACACTTTTCATAGTCCCTTTGGCTAGTTATTTTCCCTCCACATATGATGAACAATATTGAGATGCAAACGACTTGCTATAGGTTGACTCGCATGTGCTTTACTAGCATTTTCTTTGTCTTCTTTTCATGTTCTTTGTGTGTGATTGCATGTGTATAATGTGATCCTCTATATTGTTATGTTCTACATGTCTTCATGTTCATTCCTCTATTTGTACCTACATTGTTCTATATGTCATAAACCTTTATCTTTTCTCTTGTCTTTTTTTTTCCTTTTGGGGATGACACAAGGCGTCGAGACATTTAAGTCTCTTCCATGTTGACCCAAAAGATTTTCTTTGTTTTCTCTCTCTATGTGTCATTTTTCCAGTCCTACGAGTATTTGGGGAATGATGATGTTTTTGAGCTCTATAATAACATTGTAGAAAAGACATACATTGACCCTGAATCTATGGATCCCTTATGTGTTTGGTATTTTATTTGGGGGAAACCCCTTTTTCATGAAATGTATTCATTCAGAAACATATGCTTGACATAGGGCTTTCCAAATAAGCACTCTTGTCATCTTTATTGTTTAGCATTTATCATTTGCTACTTTAAAGTAATTTCTCATAGCATGGTGTTTAGCAATTTCTTTAAAGTGGTGGCATACATTGGCATTATCATTTTCACATTTTTCACTATAACTTATGTTTCATAGTGCAATCTTCTTACTTCATGCGATGTGTTATCTTCTTGGTGGTGTCATTGTGTTTGATATCCTCCAAGATTGCAACCTTTTTAAACATATGGCATTCCTTTTAATGGTGATACTATGGATTGCATTCCCTAAGTTACGAATCTTTTATCCTCGACTTGTCCTCTCTTGGAGACATTAGGCATGTTGTTCCCTAAGAGGAGACTTTTCATGAACTAAGTAAAACCCCTCTAAATATCCTATTTGCAAGTTTTTTCATAAGTTCCTAGCATAACACAACTTGCTAGCCTTGTGAATCTTGAAGTTACAACATTTTTCATGGCCACCAAGCATAACACACTGTGCTTGCCAGTAGGGCCATGTTTGTTCATAAGTTCTTAGCATAACGCAAGTTTCTAAGCCTTATGAAGCTCAAATTTTATATTGTGTGATGCCTTATCAAATTTATCAAGAGGTATAACTTTGGTATGGTTAGTTTAATGGGAGCCTAATAAGACTCTCTCATTGGCCACTTCTGGGGGCTCACCTAGTGGATAGTGGATTTCACTAGCCCATGTGACCGCATTGGTGTTTGCATAGTGGATAGTGGATTTCACTTGTAAATTTTTTTGGACAAACAACTAAGGCTTGATCTTCATCGAGTTGGAAAAACACTTGAGGCTTGATCCACCCATTTTTTCTTTTTATTTTCCTTTCTTTAAGTCTTTGACATTGTATGATTAAGTATCATGTCATCAAGATGTTGCATATTTAACAAAGGTATGTGTCTCTTTGTACCTTTTTTGGTTTGTGGTCAGATCTTAGATCTTGGGGGCTTGATCATTCTCCTTGACCTTTTTCATCTTACCTTTCCAATGATTGTACAATAAAACCTCTCTTGATCGTCTACTTTAGTGTGAGTTTGACGCAAGGTCATCCTCTCACTAAAGTGGGGGCTAAATGTAGTGTATAAAATGTACTCCTTTACATTTGCACACTTTTTTTGGGAACTCTTAATTAAAATAGACTTAATTATTCCTTAATAAGCCCTATTTTACATATGCAAACCTAATAAATTACATTTTTCAAAGGGGAAACCCAACAATAATTAATGCCAACACATAGCACTTTACCTTGAGCAATGTGTGTTCCAAGAATAGGGACCCGAGACCCATTCGCCCATGGGTGAATGTGTCCACCCTAGGCCTTTGAACCTAAATTTAAATTATATTTTTTGTGGTATTTTAACGTCTCTAAATTTAAATTTTTGATGTTGGATTGTAATGTTTAAATTTCGGGAAATTAAGGATACATACCTATAAATACAAGGTTATTTCATTATTTCAAATCCTAGAATGTTTATGAGATTTCAAGTGAAAGTTTACAAGAGCTAATTCTATGATCAAGGGAATTCAAGAGTAGATTTATCATTGATTTATTGCAGCAATCAAGATCTCAAGCATCATATCAAAGTCTTAAGCATCATGCATATTTTTGGAGCTAACATTGTGATGTAGGTTTCAAAGATCAAAGTCTAGCATTCAAGCATCAAGATCCACATCCATTGAAACCATTTCATGCAAGATCAAGATCAACATTGCAGCATTCCAAATTTTTATTCAATGGTATGGTGAGTTGCAACATTCTAGTGTCCATTCATCATTCCTTTCACATTTCATTATTTCAATTCAAGGTTTAATTACCCAAATGGGGTTTGACCAAGGCAAACACCCTTCACCAAAAACAAATAATTTTTCCATCTTATGCTTGTGTTGTAGATCTTAGGGTGAAGAAGGATTGAAGATCTCTTGGAGAGCAAGATTGGAAAAGTTGTTAAAGTTGTAGTCAAGACACGGAAACTCACCTACATATTTGATTTATGAATTTTCGACACTAAAACTCGGATCAAATGAAAGCTATAGATTGACATCAGAGGCTCTCAAAAATTCATTGAAAACCATGAGAAGAGACCCTTTTTCCCATGGGCGAATGAGTCCAAATAGTCTCTCGAAACTACCTTTTGATGACTGGTACACATCACTCAGACCTTCTGATATCTACATAATTTTTTCTATTTCTGTTAGTATTGAGCTTTTAAATTGTTGTTTCAAGTTTGAATGGGCATAATTGAGTATATTTTCTATTTTTAGTTTTTCTCCCAAAACTGTTGTTTAGGTTGAAACCACCATCCTCAATCATAAGGAAATCAGTAGATTCCCTCATTGAGTTGACTCACCTAAGGGTTGAAATTCAATTTTTTTTGTGGATCTCATTTCCTAATGATAATAGGAAGATAGGTCCATCATACCCCCATTTTCCCTATTTCAAATTGATTAAACCTATTTTTCTATGTTTCACATATAAAGGAAGGTATTAGCTTTTAGGATTCCCCCATCATCTAAAATTTATTGTTAAACATTCCTCGATGTCACCTATTGTAGTGGAGAAAGATGAAGGAATGTAAGGAAAAAAAAACTAAAATTGCATCCAAACTTGAAATTCTACTACTACCTTTAATCAATAAAACTAATTAATACAAATTTGAAATATAAAAGTATAGTCAATGCAAACCTAGTGTGTGTATGGATGTTCTCATGATGTGTTGATGTTGGGGATAAGTGTAGTTGCTAAGAAATTCCAACATAAACTTGACATCTAATTCTCTTCCCTAAAAATGGTTTGGGGATGGTTTAATTTATAGATTTGATGAGGATAAATGGATGGTTGAGATTGACATAGGATGGAGTTCTAGGATTATTTGAGAGGATTTTTTAATTTAAATTTGGGAGGGAGGAGAGAATAAATGCTAGTGGTTGGTGGATGGAGGGATGGGATTGACTTGATTAGATGGATGGTGGGGATTAAAATTTAGTTTTAATTTGGATTGAAGGTGGTTGGAGATGGGAATCTAGGATTATTTTAGTTGATATGATAGCTAAGCTTGTTGACTTCATTTTGAATTGGTGACTTGTTTTTATTTTAGTTATAAATTACATATATGATATGATTTCCCTATTAGTAAAGGATTAGATTAGAATGTATAGATTTAGGAAAATTAATCAAATGATTAGATTATTTAACTAGTTAGGAGAAAATGGATATAGGATGTTAGCTTAATTAAATAAATATGATTTATTTAAGTAATTAAATAATTAGCATTTTCACCGGTATTGGCATGGTGTGATGGTTTAAAGGTGGCATTGTTGTTCTTGCCGCCAAGGTTCAAACCCCATTGGGGTGGTATTGTTGAATGGTTGTATTCTGTTTCATAGCTCCAATCAAAAGCATTTACCCCTTGAATAAAAAATAATAATTAGCATTTTGGATTAGCAATGTATGTTTCTTGATTTGGGATGGCTTCCCTGCCTAATTATTCAAGGTGATAAGTTGAGGAAGCCTGGCTCTGATTCTTATAAGGTACATATTCATGGTATCCTTCCATTGCCTTAGGATGTAGTCTAGTGGATCATTTGCTTTGCTATTTAGTCGAACAATGGATCTTGGACTTCGGTTGGTAGAATAGCTTGTGCTAGGATGTCCTTTGTGGTTTATGCTTGGGAAACGAGGGCTTATGGTTAGCTTTCCTGAGATAATGATATCTAAAAACTCATTAGTATGCTATTCTTGGTCCTTAATACTATCATCCTCATGATATTCATTTTGATCAATAATTTTGTCATCATCATCAAATTCAAAAGGAATCATGACCTTATTTTTCATTAGGTTCAATTTTTAAATATTTTGTCTCAATTTTTTGCATAGGTTTAGCACAAATAGGGACACAAAGAAGACACGAAGACATCTTAGCTATTCAAGGAGTGTTTGATCTTACAATCCTGCAAATATATTTTGACCTAGGCATAAATAGTGCCACTTATTAATCTCAATGTGTTGACCACTTTTGATCTTCAATATTGCACAAGGATGTGAGAGGACATCATATGTGGGCGCCTATTCTATTTTTAAAAGTATGGTGTTAGTAACTTCCTAGGAATAACCACTTACTAGTACACTACAAAGACCAAATGACCAAAACTTTCCTTAAACTAGGTTTGTACATAGTTTCCTAAGGAGTTTCCTCAATATACCTAAAGATATGTGAAGCTCAAATCCACAAAATTGATATGTATGTTTGATGGTCTAGTACAAGAGGGTAACCCACTCTCCTTCACTTGCAAGCCTAGCCCAAAATGACAAGTGCACCTTGAAGGGAGGATTCTTTCAATTCTCCTCCCAATTTATCTACCTTGCCAAAAAATGAGGATTTGGGTCGCTACTTGATGATGAAATTCAAGCTAGACCTACTAAAATAGAACTAGAGAAGATGAGACTTGTTTTTGGTCTCCAAGATTGTCCCAAAGCACAAGGAGAGAGAATACAAAAGATTCCTTTAAGAAACACAAGTGAAAAAGGTTGCTTTTGATCCTCAAGATCACCTTATGATGCAAGAGGAGAGCATATACAACCGATAACATAGAGAGAGAAAAAAAGCATGATGCACAAGAAAGATTTATTCCTTAAGAGAAAAGAGATGTGTAAAAAAGATTTTAGATTTTTTTCTTCTACAAATAAACTAACAATCACCATGAAATAATAATTTTATGATTTTATCTTCAACACACAATATAATTTACACAAAAAAATATTGACAACAAAAAATAATATAAAATTAGACACAATAACCAAAAATAAAATAATCATAAAATATGCATAAATAATAATAATAAGCTAAACCACTTACTCTTTTTCAATATTCCAAAATATCCTAAACATTCTAGCACATTCTCACCTCACATAACATTATATTCTCAAAACAACTCTTCTAGCAAAATGGTCTTGATGATTTCAATGTGTCAAAACATAGAATCTCTATCAATATTTACATTGATGATGGTCTTTATCTATAAAGACTACATCAGACTATTTGCATTGCTTTGTGGGCCTACTATAGTTGAAATTAAGGTTACTTGTGTGTGAATCTAAATAGTGTCATACACCTCTAACTAATAGCAAGCATTTTCAATGGGGACACTCGCAGTTACATCATGATCAGAAATAATACAAAGTGTTTACTGTTAACATGGGTTTTTTATTGTCTGATTTAACTATTGTCATAGTCAAAAGGGTAAAGCTTCAATGGAAAAATAAGATATTTGACAAGGAATTTATAGATCTTAAATTCTAACTCAAATCAATCATAGCTAATCTACATACCTTAGAATAAATCTGATAGATAGCCCATCTGAGTTGCTAAAAATTTTCTATTATAAAACTTGAAATTAATAAAAGTCTCTACAAACCTTTCAATTCATTATCAAAATATTAGCACTAAAACACCTCTCCCATCTAGCTCTGCATCAGACTGCGCTTCCCCTTTAATCCCCAGTATGTTCTCTAACATCAGACAACCACTAGAAAACACAAAACCAGTTCTGCACATTCTGGAGCATGGACAGTTAAGAAGAATAAAAATTTTGCTGCACAGAGAAATAACCAATTGGTATATGCATCAGGAATAATGGCTTACTACCTACACTGAAAAAAATGTCAGTTTTTTATTCAATAACAATGACAAGCGCGAAAATGTGCATACTAAGATGTAGAGTAAAATTATATAAAAATGGATAAAAAAGTTCCTGTCTTACACCTACCCACACTTAAGAGAATGTAAACTGAATCATAAGAGAACAGCAAATTCCTTTTGTCTAACACTCACTTGTTCTCATCGATGTGTTCATGATTTGTTGATGCATAGAATGAGTGTAGTTGCTCAAAACTTATAATATAATCTTGGTTGGCATAATTTTTCTATTGTTCATAAGGAATAGTATGATTGCTTTTGGTTTTAATTCTGTATGTTTTTTTGATCCACGTTTCGGATCACACTTAGTGATGCATTACTAGGAAAAGGGGAGTCGAAATGTCCATTGACAAAACATAAATAGTTGAAACCAAAAGCAATCATCCTATAACCTTGGCCTCCAATTCTCTTTCTTGAAAATGACTTGGCCGGGATGGTTTAATTTATAGATTTGATGAGGATAAATGGATAGTTGATATTGGTTTAGAATGGAATGCTATGATTTCGTGAAAGGAAATTTTAATTTGAATTTGGGAGGGAGGAGAGATGGTAGTGGTTTGTAGGTGGAGGGCTAGAATTGACTTGATTCGATGGATGGTGGGGATTAAAAGTTAGTTTGAATTGGACTTAATGTGTTTAGAAATGGGTAGCTAGGATAGAATGTTGGCTTTATTGTAAAGTGGTGACGTGTTTTAATTTTAATTTTAGATTATTGATGTGACATGATTGTCTCATTGTTTGGGATTAGACTAGGGTGTAGGGATTTAGGCTAATTAATCAAATAATTAGAATATTTAATTAATTAGGGAAAAATGAATGGAGGATGTTAGTTTAATTAAATAATAATTGTCTCTAAGATTAGGATGAGGGATTTACGCCTCTAAGAAACTCCTCAACTTGATTGGATGTTCTATTTTTGGAAAAGGGTTTGTTAGTTTGACCCATACCTTATAGATGTCATTATCTACCATATAATTCTCTACTTTCTTTCCCATCATCTCCTCAAAATAAGAAACTAGTAGCTTGAGGTCTCACTTGCTTATCCCCCATGCCTCTCTCCAAAAATTTACCTTATCATCTTTCCCTATCATTCATCTAAAATCTCATCAAACCCACATCCCACACTTGCCAAAAATTCCAAATACCTAAGCTTCTCGATATATTATCTAAAGAGAAAATACTCTCCCCTATGACTCCCCTTATTTACTTACAACGTAAAATTCTACTCAGCCTATCCTTCCCTAAGTACATCCTCCTCAAAAATTTCATACCTAAGGCATTGTTCATCCTTTGACAATATTTGAATCCCAACTTCCCTCTTTTTATTTGTACGTACCTTCCACCATTTAAAAGGGTTGAACTTTCTTTTCTCCCCCATTTCGCTTTCAAAAAAGTTCCTTTGTAAATTTGCAATAACCTAGGCCACCTTCCCATTAATATAGAAAATTAACATCATATAGATGGTAATGACCAAAATGGAGGCTTTAATTAGAGTAATCCTACTTAATAAATTAATATCCCTTTCAAAGAGGATAATTTGTATTGTATCTTATCCACCATGGAATTTCACTCTAAATTTGAGGCCTTCCTATCCAAAAGAGTCAAGCAAAGATAGGATATTGGAAGATTATCTACCTTGAGACCAAAAATATTATAAATATCTAAAGAGTTCTCATAATGATCCTTGAGAAAGAAAACCTTAGATTTATTTGGATTGATCCTCTAAATTATTGTCTTCTCAAATCTGACTAAGATTTTTTGAAAACTCTCACCATCCTAGTGGAAGCTTCACTAAAAAAGAGAGTTTCACCAACCAAATACAAATGGATGATGTTATTTACCCTGGAGGTGATTTGAATCCTTTAGGATAACTTCATGATGCATCAATTTAATGTGAAAATTGGATTTATACTATCTAGTAAATTAACCCGAATAAATTATCTCCACTAAACATTGGAACAGAAACCAATGAAGATATTATTCTTCAAAGCTAACTTCCTAAAAGGAGATCCAAGATTCCTGAGTTTGGTTCCTTTGTTGCAAAGAAGGAATATTAATAAAATGTGATTTAATTAATCTAGGTGATACAAACCCTAATCTAAAGAAACAAATAATTATGTAGACTAATATAACAATTCATAGAAACGAATGCATATCTGAACAGGGCAAGCAAAGGGGAACCTATCACCAAAAGTAGAGACAAAAATGGTAGGACACCAGTGTGGGGTAACCATTTCCTTAGGGCTATGTGTGATTTGAATTCATGTTTGTTTGTCACAATCTATTATGCCTTCTTGCAACCCTTCACTATCGAAAAATCCAAGATTCAAATCTACACACACAAAAGAGGGAAAAGCGTTGTGTTGTATAAGGGCTTACCTAGGTCAAACACCGTGTTGGTTTTCCCACCTCCACAACAAAAATGATAATAATAATAAAGAGGGTGTTCTCTTGGGGGATTGGAGGCAAAATAAATGATAAATTTTGTAAATGAAATAGCATAAAATAGAGGTACCTTATGTGTGAAACCATTGTTGGAGTGATGTCATATCACAAGTCACCACAAGGAATTGATAAAGAAATACTAAGTTTCCTTGAATAACTACAAGTGTTAATGTGCATAAGAAAATAATCTTCATAAATGGAGAGCTTTAGAAATCATGTAAAGAAGAATAGAGAAAGAGAGAATGATTATAAAGAAGTTACATGTGTGTGTATGTGTAAAATGAGGGAAATAGAGTTATTTATATATGCATGTGTGTGTATGTGTAAAATGGGTAAAAGAGAGTTATTTATATATGCATTCCAAGTAATTTTTGGATCTAGGTTGACAAGGTGCAATGTTTAAGACACCAAAGGCCAACATTTGAATTCAAAACCTTTTTAAAACTCACATGTAGGACACTAGCACCCCGCACTAGTGTCTAGGCCTTTTAAGCTCCCGAAATTCCAATTGTAGGGGAATTTAACATATTTTATTAATCAAGTCCCAAATTGGTCATATTATGAACATAATTAATCATACATGCAAAATAGAGTTCCAAACCTAGTGTGAAATTGTCAGTCGTGACAATTTATGACACTACAACATCCACCTTCAATGATCTCCATAAGCATGTGACAATTATGAGAAAGAGCAATGGGGAGAATAGATCACACTACTTGATCCCTCTCTTGGATACAAAAAACCTCCATAGAATAACCATTAATTAGGAATGAGAAGGAATCACTCCTAATGCAAATATATATCCAAATGCACTAGTCTTCACTAAAGCCAAATTTTTAAACATCGACTCAAGAAATTCCTAATCCAGTCTATTGTAGGCCTAGTCCATATCCAATTTCAATATCATCTAACCTTTTTTTCTGCTCTTTATAAAATTTATAGTCCCATGGGATATGATAATCCCATCCAAAATCTACCTATTCTCCAAGAATCCATTTGAATTCCCCTTTGATCTCAATGTCATTTCCTTTGTAACAATTTTGTAAATAGTATTACATAGTGGAATTGCCCTAAAATTATTTGAATAATATGGGTTTTGGACCTTGGTAATGAGGTCCAAGAATGTGGAGTTCCACCCTTGTAACATAGCCCATATTTTATTGCACTCCTCTACTACATCCCAAACATTCTTGCCTACAATTTACTATAATTTATGAAAAAACTAGCTTAAAACCATAAAAGAGAGAATATATCATTATATTCCTTAGACATTAATGAGAGGATATTCCTTCATAATTCTTCCTACAAAATCTCATCAACTACCATATTATTGGCTAACAACTCCTAAAAAATTAATACCTTCAACTCTTACTACATCCACCTCTACAAATTCCAAACTTGAGCAGAGAATAATCTTCTCAATCTTGTTAAGTTTTCTCCTTGTGTTATTTCAAGGGTAGAATAATTTTTTGTTACATTCCCCTTCTTAAGCCATTTCACCATTGATTTCTAAAGCCAAAACATTTCCTCCGTTCTAAGTAAAGAGTTAATCTCATTCAAATTACTAACCTTTATTAAGTAGTTCTTATTGATCTCTTATTTGAATTTTTCCAAAATACCTTCCACCTCCCCTTTCCTACTAAAATATCACCAAAAACCATCTTTTCCACGCTTTCACCTCCCTCTTGACCATGCCTAGGTTCCTCTAAATGATATATTTTTTACAATTTTTGATATCTTTATTCCATCATTCCTTTAAGGGATATTTTAATTCCAATCTCTTGAAACAAAAAAAATCCTTTTTAAAGAGGCATTCTCTTTGTCTTATGCCCCTATCCACTCCCATCACAATCAGCAATAATCAAGAATTCAAATTTGATCAAAAAATAATCATATTAGAATATAAAGTTATCAACTCCAAATCCCATTCTTCACTGACCAAGAAACAATCATGTCTAATTTTGATGTTTTCCTCTCCTATCCAACTATTATACCAAGTGAACCAACCTTCCTTAGTTTTTTCATCCCACACCAACATATCCAAGCACCACACCTTGAACTTGATGGAACTCTTATTTTCATCTCGACTTTTGATTACATTAAAATCACCTTTTACCACCCAACTGGCCTCTTGAAAATGGGAGAAAAAAATACTCAAATCATCCGATAACTAATTCCTCTCTAAATATAAGTTGGATTCATATAGATTTGAGCACATAAACTTGACACCAATATATATTATTCAGAACATGACATAAATCATACTTTTCCCTTCATGCAAGATAGTCCCTAGAAGCCTCCTAGTGTGTTAGAAAATAGGTAATTTGATCTATTTGCATCCACTAATACCACCTCATCCTCCTTCCACAAATTCCTTAATATCTTATATGAATTTCACCACCAAATTTTGTCTACTACAAAAAATATATCTAGTCTCTACTCTACTATTAACTATTTCACCAAACAAATCTGTTTAGGGGAATTGAGCCCCAAAAATTCTAGCTTATAAACCTCATTACTTCCAAGAAAGGATGTGTTCCATATATTATGGTAGAATTTAGTGACTGGCACCTAATTTCCTTCTACATATTCTCTATTTCTACCACCTTGGCCTTCATACCTTCCATTTTGTTCCCTCATCTCTTAGTGATACATTATCTTCTCCCCTTCATACTAGCTACACTCCATTTTTTTAGACCTGCATTTTCCTCATGGGTATACTTATCCAATTATTCTTTATTGTCACCATCTTCCAATAGAATGAAAACCATGTTATTCAATCTTTATTGAGATAATAATTAGATTCCTCTTTCTCTTGTATAATCTCTCCCTTCTCAACCTCTTCACCATGTTGGTAATCCTTCAATGTTAATACTTATTAAATTACCTTCAAACCTTCTTCTCTTCCTATTGATTCCTCTACTTTTCCTCCCAAATTTAAAAGATTATTTTTTGTTTGTAGAACTTACCACTAAAAAATTTCAATGCACTTTAAGGGAGTTTCTAAGGCCCCCTACCTTCCCCACATTTTTTTACTACATGACTAAAATTTGAACAATTGAAACATCCAATAGCTAGAACTTTATAATCCAACTCTTGGATCCAAAGACCCACAAAAGACATTTAAATTTTTTTTTCAACCTCAAGTCAAATCTCACATGATCACAAATGCATGCTCAAACTCCCATAAACCAAGGTCCTCCTTTTAAAACTTTTCCCTTGTATCCTTTTGATTGAAAAATAATTTACAAATTCTTATGGAAAGTAGATTAATTATCTCATTAGGGTACTTTGATTAGTATTGAATCATCCACTTCTTAATCTTATCCGTCATAGGCTAGATATCAAGGGATTTTTTAAGGGATTTTTTATGATCACCATATTCTTCATATTTTACACTACCAAATTCAAGAGATATCTAAAATGATAATTGTTAGAATTTCTATTTTAACATCCATATTGACATTGAAAATTAAAATATTACATAACTCTTTACTAACACCATCTTCTTCTACCACTTTCTCTCTAGCTTCCTCCATCATCTTTCCCAACTACTCACTATTGGTGGTATTTATCCTAATCCTTGTGAATTACCTTTTTGAATCTCCTATGTTCTCTCCAATATTCATGTAGAATTTGTCTCAATCCTCCTTTTGCCTCAAATTTCTTTCTTTCTTCTGCTTGTCACCATTCTCTATACTCCTTTCATGCATTGTTGCCATTTTATAGATATTATTACAACTATTTTTAATTTTTCCTAATCCTAAATAATAATCATACCAAATATTTATCTCACTTTTTATGTTTGAGGCAAGAAGAGGAAATCAAAAAGATATAAAATATAAAGCTCCATAAAATAAACTTGTAAACATAAATATTTTGATAATATTATTTTATTTTGTCCTAATTTATTCATTCATTTAATTTTTATTTAAATCAAACATTTAAATATCCCCTTAAAAATAAACTAAGAAATTATATATGTATGTATTTATATATACAAATCAAATCTCCTAACATAAAAGAGCAAATACTATATATTTGTGTATTTTTTCCTTACTTACATTTTATTATATATAAATATTTAAATTTAACACTTTTATACCAATATCTCTATTTTACACACACACCTATACATTCATATATACATACATATATATATACACATATGTATATATATATATATACATATATATATATATACATATGTATATATGTGTGTGTGTATATATATGTGTGTGTGTGTATATATGTGTGTATATGTGTGTATATGTGTGTATATATATATATATATGTATATATGTTTGTATATATATACACACATATATATATATATTCATGCATTTATACATGCATAGCTACATACATATATAGATATATAGATATATATATACATATATGCATATATATATATACATATATACATATATATTCATGCATTTATACATGCATAGCTACATACATATATAGATATATACATATATAGATATATAGATATATATATATATATATATACATATATGCATATATATACTCATATATATATATATATAGATATATACATTCATACATAAATGCATACACACATACATATACATATGTATACATATATATTTTCTCCTATTTGATATATAATTTTTAACTATATACAAATATATATGTATATGTGCATGTATATATGTTGGTGAGTGTACTACAATTCAAAAAGTGAGGGATAAGATAAAGTAGCACCCACCTCCTAAAATAAGACTATAAATTAACTTGTTTGGTGCCTGTGGATGCTAAAATCTGCAAATGGTTAGATTAAAACAAAACAACATTTTAACATCCCTATGAAATAATGAAACATGTCAATCATGCAATAAAATGGAACAATAGAAACTAAAGAAAGCATATAAAAGACATGATCCAACTCTATCTCATAGTGGATTGGTGTCACATGTGCTAGTGACCCTTTCCCAATCCTTGATAAAAAGCTCAAGATGATGAAATGCTATGAAGATGGTGGAATGATGATGAACAAGATCAAATCTCAAATGAAGAGAGTGACCTTGCATGAAATTGTGGAGATTGTGAAGGATTTGCTTGAGGATGAAGCACCTATTTAAAGATTTTCAAAATGCCAAGTGTTGAAGAGGGACCAATGTGGGATCAAAAACAAGCCAATGAGTTGAGGACACTTGTCATCATGTGATTAGTTGATGCATGTGCAAGATTTGGGAAGAGTGCCCAAGAGGGGGAAATTTTGAATTCAAATTTTTCCATAAATGCTGAGAGGGGGACAAGGAAAAACAGCAATAAATGCCATGTTTGACCTGTCATGTTGAAGGAAAATGATTGTTTTAATAAATCAATAAAATTGATTTATTGTGCAAGTGGCTAGGTCTAGATAATGCAAGTGGGATGTGATTAGCATTAGATTAGGATTAGATGATGATTATGCTGATTAATGTTGATTAGATGATTTGAATTTTTGGACTTTGGTATTTGATTTATTTAAATCAGAAAATGATGGAATATAATTTAGGATTTGATTTAAATAAAGTCCTGATTTATTGGATGAATGGAATATGATTATGCATGACGTAAATTTGACATGTCTACATTTTGCCCCTCTTTGAAGCAATGTACTTGTTGCGTTGGTTCAAAGAATAACTTGCCGCGATCGAAATTTAAAAAATTTCATGATTTTTCAGATGCCCCAGTGGAAAGAAGTACACTGGTACATTGCCCCCTCGAGAGATCGAGCGAAAAGATTCAATTTGAGGGTCGATCTCACGATAAAGAGGTTCAAAATGGATGGTTATGGATGAAGATGCAAATGAGATGATTTTCAAGATGCTTAGAATAACAAATCTGTATTATCCTAAACAACTTAAATGATGATATGATGTGAAACGGATGAGACGGATGATGTGATATACTATGATTATGCAATGGATGATTTATGATATGCTTAGACTAACAGATCTATATTATGATGATGATGCAAATGCAATGCATGTGAAATGATCGATGTTTCCTATGATTTATGATATGAATGATATGTGGTATGCAGTATATTGATGGTTTTGCAGATGCAGGATGGATGCATGACAGATACATGACGGATGCATGATGTTAGTGCGGGAATGAGATGATGACAAGAGGATCCAACAAGTCCATGATTGGTCGAGACTTTATTAGAGATGATGATGATAGATGATGATAGATGGATGATCGTTTATCAAGGATTGGATTTTCAAAGGGTCACTT
>VDFB02000015.1:410829827-410950970 GCA_007258455.2 Sequoia sempervirens
AAAGCAATTGTGAATTCGTTTTAAGCACCAAATGAAATATGAGGATTGCTTGTTCAATTTTTAACCCAAAACGAAATCTAGTAAGTGTGTTCTAAGGTTCGTTTTAAGCCCTTTGCAATGAAAATGAATTTGTTCGTTTTAGCCCCAATTGAAAACTAATGTTCTAAAACGAAAAGGAAAACAATTTCGTGTAGTGTTGATTAAACACTTAAAGTGTTAAAAAACACATTGTGTTTTCAAAAAAAAAAATTTCCCTCCTTTCGTGAAGTAGTATTGATCAAACATTTAAAGTGTTAAAAAACACATTGTGTTTTCAAACAAAAATCCTCCTCCTTTCGTTTTCGTTTGATATCCTTCTCTTTCGCCTTGCACCTTTTCGCCTTCATTTGCTTTTGTACCTATTCCATAGTTGGATTTTGATATCAACCTATTACATTGCAAAGTTATCAAAATGAGAATTATGCATGTAGTAAGAACTTATAAAAATATGCATAAGGTATGTCAACTACTTAAAGAAAATAAATTTGACAATGGTTCATAAGTTCTTTTTGATAAAGTTGTCCCAATAATGAATGTCAAAATATTCAAATTTCCATCTACTTTTCTATCCATGACATGATTGATAACCCATCAAAAGATTTACCTTTTTGATCAAAATGAGTAATCGGATGACTAAAACATATAAGATGGTTAAATATAAATTGAGCCAAAAGTCACTTTTAATGGATAAAAAGTAATGAGGACCAATGAAAGGCATCCAATAAATAAAACAATAAATACTTTCAAGCCATTTGCATTTGATAAATACAAAACTGTATCATAAATGCCATATGAGGACCTTTCAAATTAATATAAATGGCGAGTGTAAAGTCATGTTCCTCTTTCTCCAACGTGTTCTTTGCCTGCACCAAACATTAATATATTGACACAAAATTTAATATCTCCACCAATGAATTGGAGAATACAAACCGATACAATTCGTTGTCTATACCAACATCTGAAAAACCCTTTGAAGAAATTATTGTGTAAATAGAAGACCCTTTCAGCTGGTAGTTTGGAACAGCATTTTATTAATCATAGAAATCCTGAGTATACTAAGGCCAAAAGTTAACTTAAGCGTCCTTCTCATCAAGTTTCTACGCGCACTATAAGCACTATACCCTCAGCTAGACCTGCAACCAACAATGTCTACTTAATGAAAATATACATTAGAGACCGGAATAAGTGCGATAGCAAAATATCTTATTTATTGCAGATATGGCTGGACACCAGATATCGACATATAAATGCAAGGACACGTGCTGTCAGACAGAAATGATAAACTGTGACAACTTGTGCAGGTCATATTGATGAGCAGCGGCCAAGTTCAGCGCTATATTAGCTTGATTACTGCGTTTTGAATGGGATGTCCATTTCTACCCAGAAGAGATCTGACAGTCATAGATATGGTGTGTACTCAACGTAAAGGGCAGAAGAATGATTTTCATGGAACAAAAGATGACAGATGTCGATGCTAAAGAAATTCTATAACATAAAGGTCGTTGTTTTTTGAAAACTAGTTGCCACCTGTCAACACAATTTAGAAATAAATGAACAATTTCTTCTTGCAACAAACGACAACTTCCAACCTCTCCTGTGCGTTCAAAGATGTTTGCCGATGGAACTGTTGGTTGTTGATGACTTCAAGCGTGTGTGAGATAAAGTCGATAGGTCTGTGAGAGGTGGCGTCCAAAGTTGTTTAACATAGAATGCAGGTAGATAACATACAATATATGTGCTTTCTTACTATTCCTAACGTGGCAACAGTCTACTCATGTCATCCTTCATAACTCTCTGGCATGTGGACTGTTTTGACATCATGGGTATAAGAGGCCAGCGACTCTCTTAAATGTTTCAGGTAACCGCGCCTCTATGCAATGATGGCATGCTCTGTTCAAAACGGATTTACTGAGAAGACACAAGTGAATCTACAGCAAGAAAATGTTAGCAGGTGTAAATGTAAGTGACAGCCAAGAGCACAACTGCCAGTGCCAACCCCCTAACTCAGTCAAAGTGTGATGACCATCAAGGCGCCTAGAGTTCTTAAAGCACAAAACTCATTAGATTAAACGTTGCTTTCCATTGACACTATTTAAAGGGGTTGTAGAGAAGTCCATGCGCTGCATGTAGAGAGAAAAGAGAATTCCAGATATCATATGTACGAGATCAATGGATCTGAAAGCGAGCCAAGTATATAGAGGACGATAGATTGCGCGCATGGACATCTAGGATTATAGCTTTAAATAATAAACTGAACACCCTTACAAAAACAAAGACGTATAGGAGCGATTCGAAGGATAAATGATTCGCTGAAAACTACAAGGAAAAGACACTGTGCTAATGGTAAAATATCCTCCTTCCTCCACTGCAGCGTTAGTAATAAAATCGAAAAGATGTGTACTGTGGTTTAGAAAGTAAGGCTTGGTTTGATTGGCAATAGAAAAACATGTGAATAGTCACTACAGGATATGCGCAAAATGAACTCGTTGATAGTTTGCAGAAATATTCAAATAGGTGAAAATGACAGGCACACATTCATATTTTCAAACCTTTACCAACATCCTCGCCATCTGTGGCAGACCAAAACAAACCACAACAAAAGTGAATTCAAACATACCACAGGCAGATTCAAAAGCATTTTAGAATATACGCAAATTAGTTTATTTTACTTCTTCCTGTGCAGATGTTAATAAAATGACCCATTAACTATAAAAATGTCATAGGAAACTGAAAACACCTGTTGTTTATATCTATACTCCTGAATCAAAAGCATAAGTTGTATAACATTAAAGAAAATAGTGCCACTGTCATTATCTTTCAAGCAGCTTTGTTCAAGACTGTATGAGTGTTAATCCAAGAGCAAGAAGTGCATGGACCAGCATATTGTCTACAAGAACTTAGGCATGAACTTTAGCATCAAAAATGACAGAACAGAGCTAAATTTATCATTTTCCACACAGTGAGGACTTTAGCATGATTATTTGGAGCATCAGAAAATGCAAATTTGAAGCATATATTTAATGAAAATGAGCTAAAGTTAGAGTAACATAAGAATGGATTGAATGAAAATGAGCTAAATTTCAGCCCTCCTTCTAGCACCATTTTGTGGATGCTAAAATCTGCAAATGGTTAGATTAAAACAAAACAACATTTTAACATCCCTATGAAATAATGAAACATGTCAATCATGCAATAAAATGGAACAATAGAAACTAAAGAAAGCATATAAAAGACATGATCCAACTCTATCTCATAGTGGATTGGTGTCACATGTGCTAGTGACCCTTTCCAATCCTTGATAAAAAGCTCAAGATGATGAAATGCTATGAAGATGGTGGAATGATGATGAACAAGATCAAATCTCAAATGAAGAGAGTGACCTTGCATGAAATTGTGGAGGATTTGCTTGAGGATGAAGCACCTATTTAAAGATTTTCAAAATGCCAAGTGTTGAAGAGGGACCAATGTGGGATCAAAACAAGCCAATGAGTTGAGGACACTTGTCATCATGTGATTAGTTGATGCATGTGCAAGATTTGGGAAAGAGCCCAAGAGGGGAAATTTTGAATTCAAATTTTGCCATAAATGCTGAGAGGGGACAAGGAAAAACAGCAATAAATGCCATGTTTGACTTGTCATGTTGAGGGAAAATGATTGTTTTAATAAATCAATAAAATTGATTTATTGTGCAAGTGGCTAGGTCTAGATAATGCAAGTGGGATGTGATTAGCATTAGATTAGGATTAGATGATGATTATGCTGATTAATGTTGATTAGATGATTTGACTTTTTGGACTTTGGTATTTGATTTATTTAAATCATAAAATGATGGAATATAATTTAGGATTTGATTTAAATAAAGTCCTAATTTATTGGATGAATGGAATATGATTATGCATGATGTAAATTTGACATGTCTACAGTGCCTATCAAGGCAATCCAGGTGCCTCTAGAGCTAGGTACATTGTAAGATATGGATTTAGAAACCTTATCTCAGCCATCTCAAAAATACAACCTAGAAAAAAATGATGACGTTAATATTTAAGCTCTTCTTGCAAGGTTCATGATTTACAGAGGAAAAACATCACCGACATAGACATAGAAGAGGACACATTAATATCTATTAATGTTGTTCAAAGAAGAACTATCTCTAATTGGAAACTAAGCAATATTTTGTAGCACATATGACTACTCAATATGATGGACAACTTCTTCATCCAACATTATTATAGAGAAACAAATAAAGTTTTGGTTATCTTGGAAAATCATGTCATTGATCAACTCAAGGATATTCTAATAGATTACAATCAAAGTGCATGGCGTAACATTAGATTATAGGAATGATTCAAATATGGAATACAAAACATTGTCACAAATTTCATAGGCATGTGAATAAAATATTGACATGGTTGGTGGCAATCATGAATGTACATAGTGAAAACTTATTTTTTCTTTCCATTCATCTATCTTGTCCCAAAAATAGTAAACACAATCTACATGTCTAATATCCAACACAATTGTGATAATGCTTCCATTGCCAAAATACTTGAATGGATGTTTCTCATTGGTTATCCTCATGTAGGGATCACAAACATGATTGATTCATTATCAATATTTTCCTATTTGATACAATTGAATTCATTTGGGATAATCATTCTAATGTCTATTTTATAAGGAAGAAATGGAGGCTATTCAAGGTTATGATGAAGCCTACACTAATGTTTATATTGGTGGAGTCTTCCCAGTCAAGGTGTTTGTGTAGGTTTTTATTTTTCTAGTGGGTTAATTTATTTTCCCTTAGTCCTAGGTTTTCCCTAAACTTTTATTAAGCTTTCTTAGGTTAATAAAGTGATTTTAGTTAATTAATAACTAGGAGATAAGGTGTTGAGGTGTCACCATCCTAAAATGGTGGAGCATGTACTATTTTTATAATACTTGGTGGTCACTCCTTATTGGTTGGATTTTTCACTACCATCTTCTTCCTAGTTCTATATAAACTCACTTCCTAGCTTGTATTTTCATTCACGTATTGTGGTTCATGCAATCATTCTACCATAGATTTGTTTTGAGCTCCTAATGCAATATTGTCATATTGAAATTTTCACATCTCTTGGAAGCTTGGGTCTATAATTATGTTCTTTAATTTACAAATTTATAGCTTATCTCTCTTATAGAAAAAATTTTGTTATCCATTTGTTTTATATTTCTAACATGGTATCATAGATTTTGCTTTGATAGTTTTGAGTACTTGGATTCTTGATTGACAGATTTAAGTTTTTGTAATGATCTTGTAAATTCTTGTATTCTCTTCTCTTGCATTTCAATACAATTTGGAGAATCATAAAGGAATTATGAAGATCTATTAATCATATATTTGCATGTGTGTTTTTTGTAATATTTGATGATTGCAACTATTTTGTCTAAAGTGGCAACATTTTTTACTATTTCATTGTATTTGGGAGGCTTGCAAAAGTTAGATTTTGCTTTTGTTTCACTCAATTTGACCACCATATGACATAGTAGAAAACAATGGTTTGAAGCTTACATCTGGAAAACAACTTTTTATTGGATCATTTTGAGCCCAAAATGGACTTTTCCATTGTGCTCATAAGGCCAAGAAGATGAATGTTGACTATAATTTTTTCTACGACCCCCATGCAAATTCATACGAGGAATACAAAATAAAAATTAAGTTGTTGGAAATAAGTGTTCTCATTGATGACAACCCTATATGGGCTATCATTGATGTTAAGATGTGTTATTGAAGTATGTACATACTCTAGAGTTAGTTGTTGCATAAGCGGATATAAGTTAAGGCATGTCTACAAGGAAATATAAGGAAGAATAGTGATCTAAGTATCTTGTGGAGGATAATACTCATGTCCTATTGTGTCTACCTTGATATCATTTTCAATTCATGTACCACATGTTGAGATAGTTTGCAGGAGACTGGCTAAGGCACCAACTATGTATACCTTAAGGTATTGTTATGTCATTTTGGTTTGCATCCATCCACTATGCAATATTCTATCTTATGGTTCAAATGAAATGAAGGCCATGCTTTGAAGATATTATGTCTAGGAAATCAAGTCTTTAAACTTTATGTAGTCAAATTTATAGTTGGGAGTGTTCTAATATGTGCCCTAACAATGTAATGCAATGATAAAGGCTAGTTGGAATGCTTTGCATTCCTCTGGAGATGTAGGTTGGTCTTGTAGATTTGAGGACATGATCAGTAGTGATCAATACACATTATCTAATAGTATCAAGTGTGTTGGAGATCCGCAAGATTAATATTCAATTAACAGTGTGTTATAATTGATCTAGAATGCTTTGTTCTACATTTTTTAGTAAGCTTCTTCAGTTGAACCAGCATTTAATCATCAAAGCTTTCTGGAAGAGGTTGTCAGGATATTACAAATTACCTACATTGTTCATATCTTGATCTACATTATTTTTTTGGTATCTCCCCGGTGGTGTGAAGTCAAGCAATAACAGTATTGATGGTACTTGTAGTAATTGGGCCAATATGACTTGTTTTCTTCATTCGCGGTTGATCCTGATCAATTAATATTATCTTGGAGAATGTGTGGAAATGCTCTTAGGCATCAACATAATGTGTGTTTATCTGCAATCAAAGTTCTTTCACTTTGGATATGTTTTGATGTCGACCTATGCAATATCATTTGTTACATCTAAAGGTCACTTTTAGTCGACTTAATTGGAGCTTTTGTATTGTTGCAAAGGATATTTATAAAAGAAAAAATCATTTGTGAAGTGAGATGTGAGTTGGATGTGAATTATGCAGAATGTTAAATATGAAGTGTCTGAAATCTATATAATGGTGTAAAATGTGTGAAAAAGGAACCACAATATCAACATAAGTCAGAAGCCTCGTCTACAACAGTTCAAGTCTTAATTTTCTTATAATTTTCATGTACCCTACTCTGAGATAGTGAGTCTCATCAAGTCCCTTGTATCTTTCCCCTGAAGTTGTCTCTGCTTCAGTGCACATGCAAGTCTTTAGGTAGTGAGCCTTAAACTACATTTGAAAACCTTCTAAGTAGTGAGCTTTTATATTGTGAGTTAACTCTCACCATGGTTTTCCCCTCGTTGGTCTTTCCATGTAAAAATATTGGTGTTATGGTGTGGTGCATGTTTTCCTTTCTATTGTTCTTTTAGTTCATGTGATGTGATGTGTTATCTGCAAATGGGAATGGTTTAATTTTAATATATGTTGATTCACCCCGCTCTCTCAACATTGCTTTGTGTTAAACAATTGGTATTAGAGTCAAGTTCCTTGAATAAGCCTAACATCTAAGGTAGATCATGCACTTGAACACATAGTTTGTGGCAAAGATCAATGATATGTTGATCACATAACCAAACCTAGAATCAATGGAACTTGAAGGCTAGGATATCAACCTAGAAGAATGTGAAGTTGATTTTGAAGGTGAACTCAGGTCTTCTCTTGAGGATCTAGATGAAGCAAGATTGAAAAATATCAAATATGAATGTATGCTAGAAAAAGAAAAAGAAATAATTGACAAATTGAAGACAAAGGAAAAAGAATCAAAAGAAGAAGTTAACAAACTAAGCTCAAATAGAAGAAGGAAATAAATTCAAGGAAGAAAAAATTGTGATCTTTGACTTGAAAGTTAAGATTGAGGAAGGAAAAAGGATTGAAGACTATTTGAATACCAAGATTTAAGATAAAACTATTGAATGCTCAAAACTTGAGGAAGAAATTGTTGCTCTAAGAAAAGAACTTGAAAAGGAAAAAGAGAAAATTGATAAAATTCTAAAACTGAAAGGAGGTTCTAAAATTCTTGATAAACTGATTAATTCTTAAAATATCTCTAAAGAGAAATATAGGCTTGGCTTTGAAAATGGGAAAAGTCATATGTTCAAGGCATCTACAAATCTATATGATAACTTCAAGGTAGAAGGAAAATCTGAAACAAAGGAGACATCCTTCAGAGAAGCAAAGACAAATCAAGACAACAAGAAAGAAGGTGACTTCACACCTATCCAAAACAAGAAATTGAATTTTAGGAAGCCTGCCCAAATTGCTTCTATCAGGTTCAAAGGTAATTGCTATGCATGCAAAAAAATTGGTCATAAGGCAGTTGAGTGCAGAAGCAAGATAATTTTGAATTCTCTTAAGCCTCCAAGGTACAATGGTATGAACTCTCAATCATTTAATGGTCAGTGTTATGCTTGCAATAAATTTGGCCTCAAGACTAATGAATGTAGAAGTAAGGTGATAAGGAATAATTTTGCTATGACCTCTCACTCTTTCTATGGTTATTGCTACTCATGCAACAAATTCAATCATAAATTTGGAGGACAAAGGGTTCAATCATCCAACATTAGGAGGGACCTCACCTAAGTGATATGGCTACTAATAGCAACTCAATATTATTTTATAACACAAAGCACATTTTGTAAAGATTCTGAGGCCATAAATAAAGTGTAATTCGTGGTTTTTCCTCTAGCTCAACCAATTCATGAAAATAGGGATCTCCTAAGATATTTGAACCTAATAAGACTACATGATCAACCACATAATATGTAAGGCTTATAGATCTTATTACAAAGAAGGATACACAATGATAAATATCTCCATTAAAAAATAGGAACAACCACTAATCCCTTAACTATTGATGATAAGTGGTCACCACATATCATGGATTTGGCCACACAAACAAAGGGTCCATTGTGTTACATCATAAATAGCCATGGGAAGTGTTGATTAGGTCAATGAATCTTTGGATATTTGATAGCTAGCACATAGCTTGTAGCCAAGGGGCACACTTGTAAGGTTTAACCACTAAGTCCTTTCCATGAGCCATCAATTAGGATACACCATGCGTTGGTCCTACCACAAGCTGTACATGTGATTTCCATGTGGAAGATGTAGATATACTATCACACATGAGAGCATATCCCACTGAAAAATCCATGGAACCCCTACTATGGCAAGATATATTACACTAATGGGACCAAGTAAGCAACATGAACCCATGTTTAACCTTGCATTAATAATACTAAAACCAAAAACTATATCAAGCTCTCCATTTTATTTGGATTAATTTGTTGCACCTAAGAACTTCATAAACAAGTATTTTAAATATGAATAAGTTTGAACACCAAATTCAAGCAAAAAAGTAACAATGGAAGATATTCTAAAATACACATAAATATAAACTTGATCCACTGGCCCATGCAATGACGGAGTTGTTCTACAAATGACATGAATCCATATTGGTCACAAAAAATTTTATCCTACTAAAATATAAAAATGTGGATACCTTAAGTTTACTTTCCAAAACCTAGGGTTAATTCCATCATTTCTAGGAATTCATTGGGATACAAATAAACAAGGTGCATCTAGATTGACTTTCAACCTCCAAGGTGAATCAATCAGACCTAGATCTAATCCTTTTGAGTCTTAGGAATGAACTAGAAATTATTTGGAGTGATTTCCCTACTTAGACTATATGAACTAATGATGACAATGCAGGGGTCAAACAACTCAGATCACAAAACTGACAAACTTCTCTTTTGAGGAAACTCTCCTTCATAAAACAACTTGGTTCAAATCTCCCAAACTAAGAACAAGGCAATAAATCACTTGTTGAATTCTCAAAAAAAAATAAACAACATAAAAAAGGACTGACTCAATCCTTTTCCCCACTTAGACAACTCAACCATTAGCACTTTCAAACTAGACTATCCCAACTGGCCTAATTACGCTTCTTGCAAACATTCATTCTTACTTTTTTGACCTGCAACCATAAAGGCTCTATTGGACCTTCAACTTTTTTCTATGGCATGAAAACTCTATGATTGAATGACTCTTCAATGACTCTTTAGCCTCTTAACGAAGAAAATTTCAAATACTGCAAATACTGTCCAATCTAGGCCTTTGACAACTCTATCCTGACAAGACAGTCAATAAATGGACTCCAAAAACTTATAAATTCACCAAACCCTGACTTGAAGTGGCCCACAACACACCTAAGCATATTTTAAAAACAAAATTATACAATGACTCAAATAACCCCAATCAAAACTAATAAAGTCTCACTATACACAGATTTATCAGTCATATTCATCATTTACAGACCTAGGGCTTCGTGGAATCTGCCCCAAACCTTAACCACAGACCTTGCAACCTTGAGAATATTTAAAATATTTATCAAATTATCTTCTCACCAAATTATATGGATTTTCCATGGTAGAAATGAGGGAAACAACATTTTAAATGCTTATTGTTTACCCTGGATCAGGGTTTTACCTGTCTGAACAAAATTGTCAATAACTTTTATAAAACTAAATGAATTTACATGAAACCAAATGGAAAAAAAAAGTAGATTCACATGGCTATAACTTCCAATGGAGGAGGAAAGGATTTATGCTCAATATATGGTCGTACAATGGCCTGAAAATAAGAAATTGCAGGAAAATAACAGAAAAACTAAACCTTTCATTAATTTCCACACTCCTACATCATACCCCAACCTTCCTCGAAGTGTTTCAGGTTCCAAAATTCCTTTATGAACTAGAAAAAATGACTAAAACTGCCTCTCCAACTATTTTCCTCTTCATATTCCCCCATTTTACAATTTGTTGAATCTTTACAATTTTGCATTAACAACATTTTGTCAATTTTTGCAACTTTTGCACTGTATGCCCAAATTAACTAACTAGGACCTATTACATGCTTATTGTGGCCTTTTAGACCTTATTACAACATGAGAAAAACTATACAAATTCAAAAACCTAAAGTTGCCTCATGGAGGCAGATTCTTGCTAGGGTGCACCTACACCAACTAGTATGTAAATTGCAAAATCCTGAAGATAAAGAGATGGAAACAATAACTTGCAAGTGGATCTAAAAAGTGCAGACTGGTGTGTACATGTCACCAAAAGTTGGAATTAGCATGTGTAGAGGGACTCAACCACCCAAGTGTGAATGCATCTTTGATAGGGGGTCTGAAAACTATTTTTGTAGTCCTTTGGTGTTGGATCTGAGCTTCTAATTTCCAATTGTAAACTCGTCAAAATATCGTCAATAAATTTTGTAGGTTCAAGTTACATTTCTTGACAAGGTTGGTGACAACAAATGTAACAATTGACAATTTACCTTCAATCTTCCTATAATCCTTTCCAAACTTGTAACCTCCACATTCAAAGAGGGAGAAAATATTGTGTTACATAGGGGCTTGCCTTAGTCAAACCCCGTGTAAGTGTTCCTACTTCCACAATAGAAAAAATTCAATGATAAATGATAATGGAAGGGAAGGAATGATGAAATCACAATGCTCTGCAACTTGCCACCCTTCAATGGTTGCCTTGAAGGACTGAATTCATACACATCTCTTCAAGAATTTGGATCTTACTTTGCTTGAATGCTTGAATACTTTGGAGACCTACAAAAAGATGTTAGCCTTCACAAAATAATGAAAACATGAACACACATAAACTTTGACATGATGTTGGATCTTGAATTGTTGTAATAATGCTCTTAAATGTTGCTCTTAAATGATCTTGACAATAGTATTTTCTCAATTGTGTATCTTAGAATATCACTTCTTAGATCTTCCTCTTTTTAAATGGTAAAATAACTAGGTATTTATAGGTATTTATCCAATTTCCAAAAAAATAGATCCCAAAAGCCAACACTTCATATTTAAATTTTGGATGTTAAAATGTTGCCAACAACATATTTGAATTTGGGTTTTGGCTAAGAAGGGGGACCCATTCTCCCATGGGTGAATGGTTCCTAGCCCAAATTTCCAAGACACACCTAGTCAAGAGAAAAATAACAACTGGTTGTATTTATTTAATGCTTGCAATCTTTCGAAAAATGGTAAAAATTAGGCTTTGAAATGCATAATTTGGAAAATTAGAAGCTTAATTAATTCCAATAAATTAGGGGGACAAAACATAATGTGAAATTGAACATAAGGTATACATTTTTTTACACTGCATTTAGCCCCCACTTTAGTGAGAGTATGAACTTACACTCAGACTCACACTAAAGTAGAGAAATACATGTCAAGAGGGGTATGATTGTCTGGATGTTGAAAAGATGGGATGAAAAAGGATTAAGAGGTGTCCAAGCCCCCAGGATCCAAGATCCCATGGAAAACTAACATACACACAAAGGAACACACATGTATGATATTCAACACTTAGACAAGATACACAAACATGCAATGCCAAATTAAATGAAAGGAAAAAAGGAAAAAGGAAAAAGGTATGGGCTAACAAGCTATAATATGCTAGCAACCATGTGAAAAATGGATACTCAAGTTCGTGACCCACAAAGGTTTATTATGTTGAATCCATGAACTATCTTTCAATAACTCACCTTAGTAGGTGCAAAAAAAAACTCACCTCAGCGAGTGCAATAAAACTCACCTTAGGGAGTACAATAAAACTAACCTCGGGGGGTGCAATAAAACTCACCTTAGGGGGTGCCATAAAACTCACCTCAAGGTTTGGAATAAAACTCACTTCAAGGGGTGCAAATAAATAATGATAAAACAAGGCCAAAACCTCAAGGGGTATCATGATAACACCACCTCAAAAGGTAACTTTAACAACATCAAAGAGGTACTTCTTGATGCATGAAAGGTCACTCCTTAGGGAACATTACACATGACATCACCACCAAGAGAGGACTAGTCAAGGAATAGAAAATATCACACTAGAGAACATCAACCATAGTATTACCACTAAGGAGAAAGTCACATGCGAAGAAAGGTCACAATCTTGCAAGAGCACAAGTCCAAAATTATCACAAAGGAGACACATCACATGGATTAAGGAGGCCGCACTTTGGTTGAAAAGGTCACACTTCCTAAGAAATGTATGTTATCATTACTAAGAAGGGACCATTTCTATGCAAACAATAAATGGGGGATCATATCCCCCCCTTAAAATCTTAGTGTACTTGCTACACTAACATTTTAAGGAGACACAAAAGGGATCCCTTGTTACAAGGAATGCACCCAAGACAAGGCTCCCTAACCCCTTTCCCCCAAAGTGTAAGGACAAGGTGAGCCCAAAATAAATGATGATATGCTTCCTAACTCCTTGCAAAAAAGTTGATCTGCATAAAATCTAATGCATGTGGTAGTGAGCATAATTTGATACTACAACTCACATGGCAAGGAGAAAAACAAAAAAAACATTAATTTATCGCACGCTCATAGTGATTCGCTTAAGGATCAAATTATTTTAATACTTTTTTTAAAGCACGACATTCATCGGTGAGATGCCCAAGTGTTCTATGGTATGCACAATAAGACATGTTTCTCATGCTTCCATTTTTATCTTCTCATTCACGAATAGGTGGTAATGTGATAAGTCCTAGGTTGAGAAGTGTTTGTAAGGCCTTTTCAGTCTTGGTTATAGTATGCAGAAATGGTAGATTCTTAAGTTTATAAGAGTTGTGTTTCTTACTTGGTTGAACAACTGTTTGATGTTAATGTGGAGGATCTTGATAACCTAATCGCTTAGTGTCTTTTGATGGTGTTTGCTCCAAAATGGAATGGACTTCATGTTCATTGTTAATGTCACATCTTTGCATGTTCAAGATCTTAAAGCCTTGTCCATAAGTTTGTTCCAAGTCAATGGGTGTATTTGTGACTTTATGCTCATAAGGTGAAGGGTTGGTTGATATACTTTATTTATTATTGATAGGTTTTTCCATGCATGTTGTTTGATGTATGCCTTGTGGTTTAGTTTTGAGATGTAACAAAGTGAATGTTTGAAGTGATGGTATGGTACGATGTTGTTGGTATGTGGTAGTAAGTTGTTGCATTGGGGGATAAAAGGATACATTATTTTCAAGGTTATGCAAAGATTGTTGTATGAACTCATGCATGCTCTCTTCGTCGTGACCTCTGACATAAAAAATACTTGTAATCAGATAAGGTGTATCTTGAATTTCAAAAATACTATCCTCACTAAACACACAACTTGAAACATCAACCAAATATTTCAAAGACATCCATTTTTTTCCAAAACACATATCCATGATGAAATTTGCAATAAGGGGAACTTAGATAGCAACCCCAGATAGAGATTCTTGAGAGTGTTTTGTCATAGAAACATGACCGGTGCCCAAATAACAAGATAGATTCACCCAAGGGCATCTGAGTCCTAGTGAGGGGTTCTAAAAGTTTGAAGTTGGACTATAGACTACACTGCTTAAGGATTCTGATTCTACTTGTAAACAGGTGTAACAATAAATAAACTTCCAAAATTTTCTTAGTGTGTTCCAATGTAAAGCACAATGCAAGTATGTAATAATGTTTAAAATGTTTAAACAAAGTTAAATGCAAATTTTAGATGTGAAATGTAGCAATTGACTAATTGTAAAATGCAATGACCTAAAAATGTTGATTTTTGAATGCAAATTTTAACCCTAAATAATGCACTTTCTTCACCAACTGAACTATATGCAAAAATTCTTTAGAATATGCAATTATGAAATTCAAACAAAGATCTACAAGTATAAGAAAAATGAGTAGACAGAGACAAACAACTGTGAAATTTTTTGTTGATACACCTATACAAGGACATGGTCACCCAAGGGCATATGAGTCCTTGTTCAGGGTTCTGAAAACTAAAATGCTTAATGTTTAAGTTGTTGTTTAAGGTTACTATTCCTATCTACAAATAGGTTTGACAATGATTGTTTTTCTAGAATTTTTCAATGTAAAATAAATGCAAATTTATGACAATTTTGGAACAAAATTACACTTTTTTGCAAGCAAATTTTGAAATTAAATCTGATCTAAATAATTTAACACACTATAATGCAACCTATGATGCAATATTTTTGGATTATTATGACTTTTTATGATGCAAATATGAAACCCTAAATGAAAGATGCAAAACAAAATGATGTAAAACCTAGATCTATAGTTTGAAAGACTACCAAATCATAAAGTTATGATGTCAAATGTCAAGTTCACCAAAATGAAATATAAAAATTTGGATACCTTAAGTTTACTTTCCAAAACCTAGGGCTAATTCCTTTATTTCTAGGATTTCATTGGGATACAAATCAACAAGGTGAATAGATTGACATTCAACCTCCAAGGTGAGTCAATCAAATCTGGATATGGTCCTTTTGAGTCTTAGGAATGAGTTGGAAAATATTTGGAGCGATTTCCCTTATTAGACTATATGACCTAATATGTAAACTGCCAAATCCTGAAGACAAACAGATGAAAACAATAATTTGCAAGTGGATCTGGAAAGTGTTGACTAATGTGTACCTATCACCAAAATTTGGATTTAGCATGTGCAGAGGGACTCAGTGGCCCAACGATGAATGGGTCTTTGAAAGGGGGTCTTGACACTATTTTTACAGTCCTCCGGTTCTAGATCCAAGCTCCTGATTTCTAGTTGTAAGCTTGTCAGAATGTCCTCAATAAATTATGTAGATAAGTTTTTGTGTCTTGAAAAGGTTGGTGACAAAAAATGCAATAATTGACAATTTTCCTTCAATCTTCCTTTGATCCTTTTCAAACCTGTAACCTACACATTCAAAGAGGGAGAAAATGTTGTGCCATATAGCGGCTTGCCTCAGTCAAACCCCGTGTAAGTGTTCCCACTTCCACAATGATAAAATGGCAATGATAAATGATAATGGAAAGGAAAGAATGATGAGATCACAATGCTCAGCAATTCACCACCCTTTAATGGTTTCCTTGAAGGACTGAAGTCATACACATCTCTTCAAGAATTTGGATCTTGCTTTTCTTGAATGCTTGAATGCTTTAGAGACCTACAAAAAGATGTTAGCTTTCACAAAATAATGACAACATGAACACACAAACTGTGACAAGATGTTGGATCTTGAATTGTTGTAATAATGCTCTAAAATGTTGCTCTTAGCAATATTATTTTCTCAATTGCACAGTGTCGTAGAATGTTGCTTCTTAGATCTTCCTCTTTTCAAATGGTAAACTAACTAGGTATTTATAGGTGTTTATCCAATTTCTTGAAAATTATATCCCAAAAGCCGACACTTCATATTTGATTTTGGATGTTAAAATGTTGCCAACAACATATTTGAATTTATGTCCTAGCTAAGAAGGGGGACCCATTCACCCATGGGCGAATGGATCATGGCCCAAATTTCCAAGACATGCCAAGTCGAGAGCAAAGTAACAATTGGTTGTATTTATTTAATGCTTGCAATATTTTAGAAAATGATAGAAATTAGGCTTTGGAACGTATAATTTGGAAAATTATAAGCTTAATTAGGACTAATAAATTAGGGGGACAAAACATAATGTGAAATTATTAAGGTATACAATTTTCTACACTACACCTACAAGATAAAATTACTTAAAGGCTATCAATTTCATTTTAAGAAAATATCAAAATAATGTAAGCAATTATATAAATCCATAAATCCACTAGAAATATTGGTAAATATGTACATTGTCTTCAAAAAAAGTTGGATATGCTTTCATGGGCACTACTTTCCTATGATTTTCTTTAATATTGATAATTTATAATTTATGCACATTATGTATCTCCTAAGCAAATAATACTTCTAATACATATATGTTGAGACACCAATGAAGCAAAATTGGTAAAATCAAGTATACACAATGGTTTGCAATGTGAGAGTGGCATTTCTCTCTTCCATCTTATTGAATCTACTTCATCCATCAAAGTCTACTTCCATTCCCCATTAGCATTGACATGGTCAAAATCCATCATATTAGTATAACATGACCTAAAGAGACATTTTCTCATGGATTGCAATTATTGCAAGATATGCAAAAAATAGAGGTTTAATATCATCAACTAAAGTAATTGCTCCATGCTTAATTTTCCCATAGTTTTTTTTGTCATTGTAGATTATCTATTGATAGATGATAGCTTTAAATATAAGACCCATTGACTAATTTGAAATTTCCACAGCCTACGAAACCTACCAAGACTTGATAGTCGTAGATAGAGGTATGATCTTTGCTCATTGTTTGATCAATTCCTAAGGTAGTCCAAAGTGTGATATTGCTATCAAGATTCAATTGTGTAGTTTTAAGGGTCAAACTCATTGACCCATTTTTCATGAGTAGTGGTTCACAAGAACCCATCTCTCATGATAATGAATGGTCCCCTTAGCACTCATTTCATCTAGGTGATGCTTACAGGGGTGAAGCACTAGGCCTTCCTGAAAGGTCACCCATCCCATTACTACTCCAGCTCAAGCGTCCTTAACCATGGACTTTTTCGCAAGGCTAAGCCCACTTAGCTTGCAACCCCATTTGAAAAACCTTCAACAAGTGTTGTTTCTTATGAACCATTCATTATAGAGCCTCTTTAGCAAATCAATTGATAAGTAGGAGGTATTTCCAAAGTGTGTCAAATTGTGATATTGCTATCAGGATTCAATTGTGTAGTTTTAAGGGTCAAACTTATTGACCCATTTTTCATGAGTAGTGGTTCACAAGAACCCATCTCTCATGATAATGAATGGTCCACTTAGCACTCATTGCATCTAGGTGATGCTCTCCGGGGTGAAGAATTGGGCCTTCCTAGGAGGTCACCCATCCTAATACTACTCCAGCTCAAGCGCGCTTAACCATACCGTTTTCCCCAAGGTTAAGCCCACTTAGCTTGCAACCCCATTTGTAAGAGTGAGGCCATCAAATGTACAATAAAAGGTAATTCTTGTATTGAAATCATGTTTGTTGCTTTAAGCTCAATGATACAATGGATCGGTAGCTACCGAGTGTCCAAGGACTATGTTAGCAAATGTCAATTTATTGATGTTGCAAACCTATTTTTTTAAGTTCTCTAATTCTTTTCCACTGACAATTTGAACAAAAAATGATGTAATTGTTAGTATTGAACACAAAGCTATGGCTAAGATCAAATAGTTGCATAGATTTATGTCTCTTCCCCATAATCAGTTACCACAAACATAATGCTTGCCAGGGATGAACTAACACTAGGTATACAGTCTTAATCATTTGTCTTTGGTTCGTCCATGTCAAACTACATGAGCAACAAGAGAGATGAGGTGCAGACGGTGGGATTTTATTTCACGTGTCATTAAAGAGAGCAGGTACAGAAAACTATCAGAATACAGAGAACAGTATCAGATTTGTTTAAATACTTTCACAAGTCCCACAGACAAAGATATTTTCATTGTCATCATCATTTAAAACTGTAGACATCTAAATTTGATCACCCCCATGCAATCAAATTCACCTCTTTATTCATCCATTCTTTTAATATTAATTTATTTAATTAATATTACACTTTCTACCTAAATTCCTTACAATATTTAATTTAACAATTAAATTCTTTACCTTACACCTTTTTCCTCTCTAAATTAAATAAATACATCAATTTATTTAATTTAGTCATTTAACCTTTTTGAATAAAATCAATTTAAAATTCTTCCTTTTTCTCACTCCTTGTCACATCCTTCATAATCCCTTTCTAATCTGGATTAATTTCATTAATTCATGATTAGGATGTGCATCCTCTTAATCGAGGATTAATGTCACATCCTCCTACATTTGCCACTTGCCTCTAATCTTTTATTAATTTTCTTAATCAAGTGTTTGCACAACCTTAATCAAAGTCATTAGCCATATTTAGCATACCTTTTTGGTCAACCTTTTCATTTTCCTTTCTTAGCATTGACCCTCTTTCCCATGTGAATTTTTAATTCACATTTATTCACCCTAGGTTCCCCTCTTCCCCATGTGAATTTTTAATTCACATTTTATTCCTCCTAGAATTACCTTATCCCCATGCAACTTCTAGAACATTTGACTTGTCACCTCATCCACATGTGACAAACTCCCACCTTTTTGGAGACCCTCTCTTATCCACTAGATTCTCCCAAGCATGTGAATTTTTAACTCACATTTATTTCTCCAACCACTTTCTCATTTCCCATGGAGATTTTTGAAGAATTCCAAAATTCCTCAAATGTCACTTTCATTCTCACTTGGGGACAAGAAGTTCCTCTTTGAGGAAATATTCTCATCCCCCAAGGTACTTGTCCTTCCTCCACATCACGTACCCTCCTTCCACCTCACTTACACATCATCTTAACCTAAGCCACTTCACCCTCCACATGTCAAGATGTGAGGGTTTGTGAGTCCTCAACTCACCATAGCCCTTCATCTTGGCATTGGTGGCTAAATCTCAACCATTGAATTCTCTAGAGAATTCAAATTCCTCTATAAATACCCCTTTTCTAAGGCATTTTAAACACTTAGTCATTTTTGCACCGTTATGTTATCAAATTGTCTACTCAATTTGCAAGCATTGTCTTAGTCATTTGCCAAGCCACTTAACCATTTGCATTTGCATCCCATCATATTGTCAATCTTGCATTTAGTCATATCCATAGCCATCCAAGGAGCATACAAGTTTACATTCAGAAGGGCCAACCAAGGAATTTCAGTAGCAAAGAAAGGTATATCAATTCACAATCTTCATTTTATCTTAGTTCTTTGTGTTATCATTCCTTAGGCTAATATTTTGAGGTGTTCCTTGTGTTTTTTCATTTCAATCTTAGTTGTTTTGCATCATTAAAATAGTTAAAACTCGAGGCTACACATTTCTAGCACGCACGGTGGGACCCACAAACAGGTTCTTTTACTTCACATTTACTGTTGATATTTTTTGCAGGTATAGGTCACAGAGGGGCGACTACGCCCTCCTGTTCACTGTGGAGGGGGGACTGCATTCTCTGGTTCACTATAGAGGGGCGACTATGCCCTCTAGCTCACTACAGAGGGGTGACTGTGCCCTCTGGTTCACTGAAGAAAGGCGACTACGCCCTCCTATTCACTGCAGAAGTGCAGATACACCCTACATTTGACTACAGAAGGGCGACTATGCCCCAGTTTGAACATTGCTTTTGATATTGTACTATAGAAGGGCGATTATGCCCCAATTTGAACTCTATTTTCTAACATTATGGTGTAAAAGGGAGACTACGCCCCGGTTTGAATTTTGTTTCTGACATTTTTCTGCAGAAGGGCAACTACACCCCAGTTTGAAATATGTTTCTGACATTTTTCTGCAGAAGGGCGATTGCACCCCAATTTGAATTTTGCTTGCTAACATTTTACTACAAAAGTGCAACTGCACCCTCCTGTTTACTGTAGAGGTGCAACTGCGCCCTCCTGTTTACTGCAGAGGTGCAACTACGCCCTCCTGTTTACTGCAAAAGTGCAACTGCGCCCTCCTATTTGTCATAGAAGTGTAACTGCGCCCTCCCGTGTGCTGCAGAAGTGCAATTGCACCCTCCTGTTTGCTACATAAGTGCAACTGCGCCCTCCTGTTTACTGCAAAGGTGAAACTGCGCCCTCTTGTTTATTGTAGAAGTACAACTGCACCCTCCCGATTACTGTAGAAGTGTAACTATGCCCTCCTGTTTGCTGCAAAAGTGCGACTGCACCCTCCTGTTTACTGCAAAAGTGCAACTGCGCCCTCCTATTTATTGCAGTGGGGTGAATATGCCCCAAAACAACATAGTTTGAGAGCTAAAACAGTCATTTTTGCTCCTGTTTTTTGCTATTTTCATATCCTAACCCCCTAACATTGTTTGTTGCAAGGATATTTGTGTTTTTGCTAACATTTTTCTTGCAGCATATTCTTGTGTAATTGACAAAGAAGGAAGGATAAAACAACTAATGTTTGCTTGCAGGGCCTTTTGTTTGCACAAATTTCCAAATCTATCATTGCTATTTTTCGTTAATCTGGGAACATAGTTTAATTAGGGGAAGTAATATTCATTGATTGTTGTGTTTGTCTTTTTGTGTTACCCAAAGGGGGCATTAGTTTGTTCTCACTTTCCCCTTGCACTTCATGTGAGCCTGGCGAGTAGTTGGAAATAATTAGTGCCTTCTTTCTAGTGGGACCTGCTTGGGGATTTCATCACCCCAAGGGACGATTCCAACCATGCATACCGGCGAGGTATATAAAGGGGGGAGAGAAAAAGTTGTACCTCAATCCAGTTGTGTCGTAATTGATGGAGTGTCAAAGCTAGGGTGATACCTAGATAGACGTGAAGAGTTGGTTTGAACCCTTCAGTATCTCGCTGGGGTTCCTAACTCACGCTTGTGACGGGGTGGTGTTCACGGTTGTGCCTCATGTACAGAGAGTATATCGAGGACAACCTAGACACCCTGTGCATCCTAGATTAAGACCTTTATTGGCCATACCCTTAACACTAATCGTAGGATTGTGCTTGTTTGAAAGTGTTTTCTTGTGAGAAAACAGTAAATTTTTTGATAAATTAGCCTTATGGTTGTCATTCTAAGTCCTTGCCATAGTCATTTCCATCTAAACCAAGTTCCTGTTCACTGTAGTGGGGTGAATTTTCCCTCCTAAATAGTCAAATTCTCCCCGTTTAGCTTCGTTTAGCCTCCAAACCTTTGTTTAATCATTCCAAACCTCCGTTTAATCATTCTAAACCTCCATTTTTTCATTCTAATCCTCTATTTAATCATTCCAAACCTTTGTTTAGCCTCCAAACCTCTGTTTTGTCATCCTAAACCTCTATTTGATCATTCCAAACTTCTGTTAGTCATCCCAAGCCTCCATACATTTATTCTCTCAATCCGCCCACTCATTCCAAATTTTCTAAGAACTCATTTGGGAAGCCCATGTCATCACCTAGTGAACTTGTTTCACCAAAATCTTACCATTTGCATCACCTAATCCATATCATATAAACACCACTCATCATCAAACCACCTAAACCTTGTGTTAAAATTTGTTATCCAAATTGACCTTAGCACTTGAATTTGATTGTTATCCTTCATATCAATCATCAACTTTGACCCAAATCATTTCACTTCCATCTTGAGGTGAATTCGGTGTCATAAGTTATCATCCTCAGCTCAAATCAATCCATTTCTATCTTGAAGTGGATTTGGTGTCGTGATCATCCACTTGATCAATCAACGCTCTAGGTCACTAAGGGTGATTTTCTAACTGGGTTTATGATCCCTTACATCTTCCATCATTTAATCTTAATCCAATCGCACCTATCCAATCACTCGATCTATTCTATTCAATCATCTAATCATCCAATCAAACCAATCACACTTATCCAATTATCTAATCGATCCAATCACATCCATTCAATCAAACCCATCCAATCAATCACAACTATCCAACCAACTTCATTCAATCATCTAATCTATCTAATCAAACCAATCAAGTCCTCTAATCAAATTCATCCAATCATCTAATCCAATATTTATCCAATCACACAATCATCTAACCATTACCCCCATATTTACACTAGTCTTGTCTTTTTATGCCCGTTCAAACTCGGTCACAAACTAAGAAAAAAATGGCACAAAAAGGTCAAGGTTCCCAACTGAATACCTCTCAAGATCCTAACAATGTGGTAAATGCCCCTCAAGATCCTAACAACGTTGTAAATGCTCCTCAAGATCCCCGTAATGGTACTTCATCACAATCCAACACCGAAGAACAAAACAACTCACCGCCTAGTGAAGAGAGCATGGTCAATCAACTCAAACTCACACTTGAGAAATATTTCGATAATCCCACCAATGTGCAAATGACAGATCACCTATTCGAAACACATGGGGAAGAAATCTTGGCCCACCTAATTGAAAAAGGTGTCAAACCTCCACCAGGTGTCAACCTATCCAAATATAGCAGTTCCACATCCAACATACCCCAAGGTTCACAAAATGCACTAGATAGTTCATACATCCCCAATGTCCCTCCAATGGAGGGTTGGCATCAACTTGAATTCGGAAACGTCATTCTTTATCATGTTAACAATCCCCCACATGCCACAATCTCAGTCATGGGGGCTCCTCAAGTATTTGATCCCAATAATCCTTTCACCTACGGCATGTCATAAAATGTTCCACAACTTTCGCCATTAATGTTGACAGCACCACCCCTTTCAAGTCAACCTCCAGTCAACGTTGGGGACAACCCTTTTACTGCATTGCCTCCACCTCTTGGGGCCACAAACCTACCACTGCCTTCGTACACATCTCAACAGCCTCCCCAATCTAACCTACCACCTCAATTACCTCCACAAGGTACATCCCAACTAAATGTTCCCGTTGGTACCCAACAACCTCCTTTACAGAACACCTCTACGTTATCTCACCCACCTCATCAGCAACAACCCTCGCATAATGCTTTAATTTCTTCACAACAACCACTATACCAATTGCAAGGAAATCTATCCCGACCTCTCACCCATACCATATCCCCATTCCTCACATCCACTTTATGTCCACAAGTTCAACCACAACACAACATCCCATCTCGGCCTACACAACAATCAACATCACATTAGCAACCTCCCCAACATTATTACCATCATAACCAACAGTAGTTCCAGCAACAACCACCCTATGTGGCCTCCCAACACTTGCAACAGTACCTTCAGTACCAGCAGACCAATCCACAACACCACATTCAAGCTCCTCAGCATCCTGCCGCACATTCTTATCAAACAAATCCATACTATACCTCGCAACAACAACCCCAGTACCAAAAAACTCCCTCGGCATACCAACAAGGGATATCATCATCTCACTATCAAAATCCATATGTTAACCTTCAGACACTGTCTCAGTAGGATCCTTCGTCATCCTACCACCCATATCCATCCAACCCATCTGTCTCGATTCCTACACCACCAGTCAACACAGACTTGTTGGAAATCAAAGCTGCTTTGAAAGATCTCCAAGTTGGGACTGGTAAACAATCCTTCAAATTTGAAGATATATGTCCCTATTCGTTCGATCCATCCATCTCACAAATTCCCTTCTCGAAGCACTTTGAGATACCAAAGTTTGATAGATACAAGGGAAACAAGGATTCTAAAGCCCGCCTGCAAGAGTTTTACTCCCAATGTCAAGAGGTTATACACAACGAAAACTACCTCTTGCACCTATTCCCATGAAGCTTGATGGGATATGCCTTGAATTGGTTCATGGGTTTGGAACGGGGGTCCATTAGATCCTTCACAGATCTTTTAGAAAAAATTGTTTCTTACTTCTCCTTCAATCTGGAAAAAGACATGGATACCTTGGATCTTCTTAAGGAGAAGCAGCATGACAATGAAACCTTTATCAACTACCTCCAAAGGTGGTGTGCATTGGGAAGCTGAATGAAAACCCTTCTCAAAGAGAAACACATGGTCACCCTCTTTGTGGAGAACACACATCCCGACATGGCTCATAATTTTAGGTTGCACTATGTTGCCGCTTTCGTTGAAATAGTGGAAAAAGAAGCCATCCTTGAACGTGCCCTTATTGCCAAAGGGCACATAAAGATACACAACCATGACAAAGAAAGGCCATCCATCGATAAGTCACGCTTTTGGAAAAAGAATAAAAAACACAGTGAATGATGGTGTCACTGACACTAAACATGTTGAGGTGGACAATACATCTTAGAGGCAACAACCATCTATACCTAATGCCATATCCGTGCCATAGGGGGAATCTTGTCCTCCTCAAAAGTTGAACCAGAACAGTCAAGGGAATGGAAAACACCAGTATACTCAATTAGGAGAATCCTTGAGTGTCATCTTCAATAAGTTGTTATAGGTCAACTATCTGATCACATACCCTGTCATCAAACCACTTGATGAATCCAAGCCCAAACGAGCCTAGTTTAGGGAGAATGAATATTGTAAATTCCATAAGATTAAAGGGCACACTCTGAATAAGTTTCAAGGCCTCAAAAACTATGTCCAAGATCTTATCTATCAAGGAGATATCAAAGTTGACACCAGTCAAGCTTCATCAACCAATGCTCAATTGCAAATCTATCAAAACGCCTTCCCTAACCATAATCAAGGTGCAATCACCTCTAACAACAATCCCCAAGACAATAGCACCAATAACTTAAGCTATAAGAATGTACCCCTCAATTATGATGGAATTTTCCATTACATTGAGCAGGTAGAACCCTGTGTGTCCATGATACATGTTAAAGTTAAAGATCCCCAATGTGTTGTTCCTACGCGATGATCCTACATTACTGTCCCTGTAGCCAGCGTAGCCAAATCCTTCAAACTCTCAATACAACATTCTTGATCACTTAGGAAAGACCCTTTCTCAAATCTCAATCTTGGATTTTCTTAAGTCTTCTCCCGTACATCAAGAAATACTCAACAAAGCTTTACAAGAAACTCACGTACCTAATGACATCGATCCCACATAGTTCCAAGCTTTAGTAGGACACCTGGCTTTATCTTACCAGCTACACTTTAGCCAGAATGACATGCCAATCACAACCATCCCTTACACATCAAAGTCCTGGTTGCCCGTCATAAAATAAAAAGGGTCCTGGTAGATAATGGCTCTGCCCTCAATCTATGCACTCTGAAGTTCATAAAATAGGTAGGGTATACTCAAGCGGATTTGAGTAATCAAATCATCACAATCAAGGCTTATCATAATGCGGAAAGAAATTTTGAACGGATTATCAGTCTTCCTATCCAGGTTGGACCTATAGTTCAGTACACTACCTGTCATGTCCTTGATCTGGACTTACCATATAATCTCCTCCTCGGCCGCCCATGGATCCACACCATGCAAGTCGTCCCCTCCACGTAACGTCAATGCCTAAAGTTCTTGGTTAATGGACAAGAGATCACCATTTATGCCAACCCACAACCATTTGAATATTGTCGCGCTTTAGAAGCATCATTTCCCATTTACATTATTGTCCTGGGGTCGAAATGGGGGCATCTCAGTCATTATCCTCCAACCTGTTATCCACCACGACAACCACTCCATCTCCTGCCACCAATCCTACCGTCACCAAAGTCTAAATCATTGACAAGGGGTGTGGTGAATATGAAATGCATACAAATCTAATTGTGGAAACCATGCCACCATCACCACACATGTATGGCCAACCTTTGCAATCTACACCAAAAGAAGACAAGACTATCACCTTTAGTGCTAAAAACATTCCCACTGCCACTTTCCAGTCTCCTAGTTTAAAGACAGATGCACCAGAAGAGGATATCAGTCAGTGGATATACCATGAAGAATCCCAACTAGATCCTCCTCTAAAGGAATACTTTTAGGAAGTATACCCTTGGTCAGTTAAGTTCACAGAAAAGCATAACTACCAAGGCGGGGGGCTAGGTAAGGAAGAACAGGGACGGTTGCAACCTATTGATGTATCAAAGTTGTCACGGAATATAGGCCTCAGATATGAAAAAAAGCAGAAAGGCCCTGCAACATCATCTAATACCTCCAATAGTGTTACTGTGGACAATGGTCCCTTGGAAGACATACCCGAGGAAGAATCCATCATACATGGATACAATGATGTTGATCACACAGACCTGTCATCCATGTTTGACTGTTTATCCGTCTTTATCATCAACCTTTCTCTTCACCATCCCAAACTCATTGATTGGGACCTATGTGATAGCACACCTGCCAATGTATCCTTGGATACATATGTCAACCTCATGGGATTGGGGGAGGATGAACGCTCCAACCGCAAAAATAAAAACAAGAAAAATAAAAAATGGTCATCTAGTGAAAACCTCCCCGAGGCACTTCCTAACCTAGAAAAAGTAAAAATAAACGACGCATCTGATTGTGAAAACCTTGAAGAGGCGCTGGAGGATGGAGACGTTCATCTTCCCCTTGTGGGAACTCAATTATCCACACGGTCATCCATCCTAATTGAAGAAACTCAAGAAGTTAATCTGGGTATTGTAGAAAACCTTAAGATCACCTATGTAGCCAAATCTCTATCGAAGCAAGAATATTCAGTCATTGTTCAGCTACTCCAAGATGATATCATTAAATTTTCTTGGTCGTACTCAAATATGTCAAGCTTAGACCTTGCTTTAGTAGTTCATCATCTGTATGTTCGCCCAGATGCCAAGCTTGTCAAACAGAAGCTCCGAAAAAATGCATCCACATGTAGCATTATTAGTCAAGAAGGAATTGGAGAAATTACTGGATGCCGGTTTTATCGGACCCATTAACTACTCTGATTGGATCTCCAACATAGTACCTGTTGCCAAACCAAACAGAGACATTCGGATTTGCACAGACTTATGGGATCTTAACAAATCCTGTATGAAGGATGACTTCTCACTACCCAATATTGACATGTTGTTTGACCTTATTGCAGGATATGAGATGTTGTCCCTTATGGATGGTTTCTCTGGTTACAATCAAATCTAAATTGCACCTGAAGACCAACACAAGACCGCTTTTATAACACCTTGGGGCACTTTTTTCTATAATGTTATGCCCTTTGGTCTCAAGAATGTGGGGGCAACATATCAGAGAGCAATGACTGTCATCTTCCATGACCTCATTCATATTATCATGGAAGATTATGTTGACGACTTGCTAGGAAAATCCAGAACCAGAGCAGAGCACCCTGCTATCCTAAAAAATATCTTCGAACGGTTAGAATAATACAAGTTAAGACTAAATCCAAAAAAGTGTGTCTTTGGTGTCACATCAGGGAAATTTTTGGGTTTCATAGTCTCTCGAAGAGGCATTGAGGTTGATCCCGCCAAGGTGAAAGCTATTCTGGATATTCCTACACCGTGCAATCTGAAACAATTAAGAACTCTCTATGAAAAGTTGCAATCCATCCGTCGATTCATAGCCCAGCTTGCAGATGAGTGTCATTCATTCACCCATCTTCTAAAAAAAGACTCCACCTTCAAATGGAACTAACAATTTCAGCTAGGTTTCAATAAAATCAAGGAATACTTGGCTCATCCGTCGATTTTGATGCCACCTATCTTAGAAAAAACCCTCCTGCTTTACACCTCTGCCACTTCAGTCACACTGGGGGCATTATTGGCACAACACGATGAGTCCTCAAAAGAAAGAGCAATCTACTGCATCAGCCAAACACTGGTCAACTATGAATTAAATTATTCACCCATGGATAAATCATTCCTTGCAGTGGTCTTCAGTACATAAAAACTCTGACCTTACATGGTCAGCCATCCGGTCAAATTAATAGCAAAAATTGATCCACTAAAGTATCTATTATCCAGAACCACTTTAACTGGCCACATGGCTAAGTGGGTCATGCTCCGAAGTGAATTTGACATAGAGTATGTGGATCGCAAAGCCATAAAAGGACAAGTCATAGCTTATCAGTTGAACAAGGCACCCCTAGTGGATGCTTACCCTCTAGTCACTAAATTTTTAGATGAAGAATTTTTCACAGTAACAGAAGCACCTTCTTGGACATTGTATTTTGTGGCTCATATACTCATAATGGATCGGAAGCAGGAATTATGTTTGTTACCCCTCAAGGTGACTACATCCCAAAATTATTTAGGATAGCATTCACGTGTACCAACAACATAGCTGAGTACGAAGCCCTCCTCACAGGTCTCTGAATTGCAAAGCAGTGGTACATAACTCACTTGAAAGTCTTTGGTGATTCATTGTTGGTCATTAAGCAAGTTAAATGATGAATTCTTAACAAAAGATGACAAGTTGGTTCCCTACAAATGCATGGAGGATGACTTCAAGAACTATTTCACCTTCATACAATTTGACCAAATTCCTAGGATACAGAAGAAAGCAGCTGATGTTATGGCTACTATTGGCTCCCTGATTTACATGCCTAAGGATTGAATAGAATGTGAGTTCCTTGTGGAACAACTTTTAATTCCAGGATATGGTATCCCTGAGACTAACATGGTGTGTGACATTGTAGGTCCCACTTCCCCATGGTACCAAGACATATATACTTATCTACGTGATAATATTCTACCCCCAGACCTCACACAAAACCAACAAAAATCCTTTATTCAGCATTCAGCTCGATACGTTATCGTCGGTGATACGCTTTATTGTTGCGGGTATGATGGAACCCTCCTTAGGTGTTTGGATGAGACCGAAGCCCATACTACACTAACAAAGGTACATAGTGGTGTTTGTGGGGCCCATTCGAATGGTATGGTCTTGGCCAAAAGGATTCTTTGAGCTAGATATTATTGGCCTACATTAGACCATGATGCTTGTGAATTTGTGAAGAAATGCCTTCCCTGCCAGCAACATGCAGATTTGATTCATGCTCTGACACAGGACCTTCAACCTCTTCTAGCATCGTGGCCCTTCTCTCAATAGGGTTTCGATTTGATTGGAAATATTTATCCACCATCTTTCGACAGCCACACATTCATAATTACTGCCACTAAGTACTTCACCAAATGGGTGGAAGCAATGCCACTCTCACAAATCATCGGTACTCAAATTTAAAAATTCATCATTTACCATATTCTTTGCAAATAAGGTATTCCATCTACCATCCTCTCAAATAATGGAAATCCTTTTAAAAACCAATCCATGAAACACCTTTGTGACACCTTTCATATCCAGCATCATTGGTCAATGCTTTATTACCCCCAAGGTAATGGTTAGGTGGAAGCTACGAACAAGACCCTTATCTACATCCTCAAAAAGGTTGTCAATAACACTGGTTGAGATTAGCACCTCCATATTCATCCCGCTCTTTAGGCGTATTGCACCTCCATCTGTTCCCCTATAAGCACCACCCCCTATTCTTTAGTGTATGGTTTCGAAGCCATCTTTCCAATCGAAGTTGAGCTCCCATCACTAAGGATTTCTCTAAAGAACCTTATCAGCGAGGAGGATGCTCGTGTCGCATGGCTTGCACAGCTGGAGTTACTCGATGAAAGACGAATCAAAGCCTATGATCATCTACAAGCTTATGAAAACTGCCTCAAATGTAATTACAACAAGAAGGTTCACCCTCGACAGTTCCAAATTGGTGATCTTTTCCTTAAAGATAACTAGCATACTCAAGAGGACCGCAGTAAGAAAGGAAAATTTGAAGCAAACTAGTTGGGTCCTTATATCATAACTAATAAATATGGATCTGGGGAATACATACTTGCTACCCTTGAAGGAGAGCCCCTCGAAGAGCCTATCAATATCATACATCTGAAGAGGTTCTACACCTAAGTCTGCTTGGTAACGCTACCTACAAAAATACAAAAAAATTAGAAAAAAACAAAAACAAAAAAATCCAAAAATAGTAAAGAGAAATAAATTTGTCCTATGGTGAAAACCACCTTTGGTGGCACCTTGAATAAGTACGGATGGTGAAAACCTAATAACATGCATCATCTGCAGAGGGCTTAATCATTATCTACCTTGCATCCTAATTACTTTGTGACTCCATCCATCCTATCCAGACATCCTCTCCCATTCCATCCTTGGCCGCTTGGTATCTTTTGATTGAGCATTGGACGATTATATGCTATCCGTCATCCTGAGCTTTTTATCCTAGTTTGAGCTTTTGTCATTATTTTGTCTGTTGGTCAATTTTCATCCACGTCTAGGATCATCCATCGTGTCAATTCCCATCTAGTCCTCATCCTGTCATGTGGGTCTCTTTGGTCTTCATCGAGCTACGTTGCCCATGCGCTTTCATGTAGGCAAGGTTGATCATTTGATCTGCCCCCGAGGCCTTTAGATCATCCTATGATGGTCCCCCATCATTTGTCTCCATCGTCCTCTTTTTGCTTTTACCCACGGTTAGTCATCGTTTGTTTTCTTTCAAACTGTGTTTCCCCTGTGCTTTCACATAGGAAAGGTTACTCATTTGATCCTCCCCCAGGGAATTTGTGTGTCATGTCTTGTGTTATTCATCATCGGTCACCATTATCTTCTTTTTGCTTTATCCACAGTCTTTTCAAGAACTATGAGGGCTTTGCGCTTTCAAATAGACAAGGCTAATCTATGATCAGCCCCAAACCCCTAGGTCTGTAGGGTGTTTCAGTCTCATGTTTGGTGTCTTGTGTTGTCTCATCAAGCTATGCCCTTATCTAGCTGGTTCTTCACAAATGAGAACCACTTGTGGCAAGAGATTCAATCGATTTTGAGCATCCCGCATCATAACGATCTTTTAGTTTAGTATCCATCATCTTTGGTCTCAACAAGATACATCCTTCCTAACAGACCTCATCAACCCCATCCATCCTCTCGATCCTATGGCAAAGGAAGTTTGAAATTTGATTGTGATCTTTTGATGCTTTTGGTTTTTGTTTATCATTTGAGCTCCCTATTACAGCTAGTTAAGGCCGCCATAATCTATCATATTATGGTGTGTTTTGGCTAATTCAGATAGGGGCATATCTTGAACTTTTATTGTTGTTGTCTGTTGGGTTGCCCCACATAGTATCCACCAAGACCCATGTGATCTTGTGTTATGTTGGGACATCCCTTTGTGCTAGTGGTTATCCCAATGCCTGACCCGACCAAAGTCTTTATCACTTTGGGGTGTTGGGATAACCTTCTTGCTTGTGTGTTTGTTTCATGCATTAGATGCTAACTCGCCTTGGTTGCCTATACCCTGGAACTTGGTGTCTTATGCTATAGCAAAAATCAGTGATTCGAAGATGGAAAATCATATTAGGATTCTATTTCATAATCATTACTGTTTCTTTTCATTCACCCTATGATTTTGGTTGTGCAAATACTTTACCTCTTATCTCCCATTCTTCTCAGGCTACTAAGGGTTATTGACAAATGCCAAATTACACCTATTTTCCACTTTCACTACACATACATCTCCCCCCCTTTTTTATCATGTAAGTCCTTATTGACGCTTATGATCATGTGTTATTACCTTTCATAATTTACTATTCGTATTATTAATTCATTATAGCTTTAAATCCATTATAGGTGCATTATCATTTTTAGATCCACACATATTAGGTTCATTCTACTATTCATGCATACATCGCCACGTACATCACAAAGTGTTAGATTTACAATACATCACATCTTGCATGTATATAACATTCAAATAAGCATCCACATAAGGTCTCATAAACATATACATACATGTCAAAAAAAAAATAAGCATCCACATAAGCCATCATAAACATATACATACATGTCAACAAATCAAATAAGCATCCACACATAAACATCCACATAAGCCATCATAGATAGAACATATGCATATATCAAATCATCCATCCAATGTATGAACATGGTGTCAATAAGGGTTGATATGTATACCATATAACTATATCAAAATCTAAAAGTACATCACAGAATAATGTCTATCAATGACATCAAAATACATGTCCATCATATACAAAATCATCAGATGAAATATTAGTACAAGGCTCTGAAAATAACCGTTGTCACTCTGAACTATCCATCCACCCTGCACCTGTCAAAAAATCAGTAGCCTGTCATTTGCCAAATGAGCTACCCACATCTGATCTTTGAGGAGAATTAGGTACTAACCTCCTGCCCGAAAAAACCCCCTATGACTCACTGAAACCTCAGGTCTGCGTCCCCAACGTCTAGGATGGTGCTAGTATCTATGGTGTATGTCGAATGTACTGGAATATTCGTTGTGTCCGATCTAGAACTACATGATGATATGCGGCCATCCAAAATCCTGCTTCCCTCGCATTCTCCTCTCACTCAGTAACTTGGACCCGAGTGAAGTTCCACTCCTGACGATACCTATCCCGATCTCTAGTGATCACTCTCCTCTCCCACTCCCAGGCCTCCTGGCATTATCATAACTGTTCCATCTTTGCCTGAACCCGATCTCTCATCTCCTTGACAGCCACTTCCCTAGCCACTTCTTCATCCCTCTCCCTCTGTAACCCCTATATGTCTGCCCCTATCACATCGCCAACCTATACTGACTACAACTGAGCCACTACTGCATCCCACTCTCCCTATAGCATCTGCATCTGTAACTCTGTAGCATCCCTCTCCCTTTGTGCGGCCTGTGACCAAGCTACCATTGGATCCCTATCTCTTTGTAGCTCCTATAATCTCAAATCTTATTCATCTCACTCTCTTTACAGTGTCGATACCTCTAAAACTGCCTCCTCTCTCCTCCGCTGAAGAGACTGTATCTGTACCTCTGTCGCCTCCCTCTCACTCTGCAACACCTGCACCTATGCCTAGGCTACATCCCTCTCTGCCTCCATGGTTTGCACTTGTTCTAGTGTTATATCTCTCTCCACCTGCATCATGTGTATCTGACCCCTCATCTCCTCTAGCTCTTGCCTAATGTCTACTGGCCCCTGATCTGCTGGCTCCCCCTGGCTTGTAATCTATCACAGTCCAAACTCACAGTAGCCAACACATCTCGTACCCCCTATTTGTTGGCCCACAATCCATCTCTCTCCCTCTCCACCATTGCTACCTGTGTGAATAGGTGGTCAACAATAAATCCATAATCTCTCTGATCCATTTCCTGTACCCTCGCTAGCTCGGCCCTAATTCTGGTCAACTCTGCCTCAACTATCCTCAACCTCTGATCTGTAATCTGAAGCCTCTCCTCAAAGCCTCTCAGTTGAATAGTAGGATCCTCTAATGTTACACAATGAACCACTGACAACGGTGCTACTTCCAACACCTCCACATCTAGCCCATCTACATCCATGGCATCCCCATCACCCCTGCACTCCTGCTCCTACTGTGCCCTACATACTACTTGAATCCTTTGTGGCTATCCATGCCTCCCCACTCTCATCTGTCGTCCTATAAATTCTACCTCCCCTGTTGGTGCCTCTATCTCTCTCGTCACCTCCACCTCATCTATCTGCTTGGCCCTGCTTTCCCTCTATCATATCCATGACTACATCCTCCTCTGTGAGCTCCTTTATTGTCCTACTATCATCACCTCTCTCTCAGGCTCCACCCTCTCCTCCCTCACCTCCATCTTGGCCCCCTCATGCTACTGATCACCCTCGATCTCCCTTTGGCCTCCCCTATGATGCCTCCTCCTCCTCGCTGCCCAGACTGGTTGTCCTGTAGCCTCCTGTCCTCCCTCCTCCTACCTCGCGGCCACCTAAACCCTCCTCTGCTGGAACCTATCCCTCCCTCTCATCTCTACTTGTAGCTCCCACTCATCCTCTGATCCAAATCCCAGTGCCTCTGTAATAGGCTCTGTAGGTGTAATCCTCTCCCAACACACATTTTGGAACCACCCCAAAAATTGGCGCGTCACCCCTAGAACTCAAACTCCTCCAATCCTCCTTGGATAAGGTGTTTGTTGTGTTGTCACCCATGCCTCTCTGGCAGCACTAGAAGAAATAGGGCCTCCCCATGGTTTCTCTCTAGTCAGCCGACGAAACGGAGGAGGAGCCTCTAGAATATCCTACCTTAGCCGAAACTGCCTCAACACCCTGTCTGGTCGATGTGCCTCCACTATGCATGATAAGCTGCCAATTAGGACACATCTACTCATAAAGTACCCCTGATGTCTCGCCTCCTCCTCCACCCATCCTCTGAATCGACGATACATATATGGCCTCCACTCTATGTCCACCACCTGTAGGTCATCAAATGCTCTCCTCCACCCATCCATATCTTCCTGCATCTCATATCGCAATACCCAACCTCTGGCATCCCCATACTCCCATGCCACAGTCTCGCTATCATCCACCTCCCCTCTCTGCACCACTACTGTCCTAGTCACCATAATGTGCTCCTACGCCCACAACTGTAGTAGGGTCATGTGTGTCAAACTCACTAACCTCTAGTAGAAAATCCTATGCATATCTCAGTATAATTGCGCTAATAAACATAAGCCCTGTGAGAACTACCCCTCTCACCACTCGACAATATGCCGAACTACCTCCATATACCAAGACTGCAAAACCGCCTGCTCTGATCTACCAATAATATCCCGCTATTCATGGTGCATAGATACAATAGTAGGGGTGGCACCCCCACTGACAAGCACCTATCCAAGTCCAACTGCCCCTTCTGAATGGGCAGATCATCTCATCTAAATAGCACTAAGATTGTGTAATCTAACTCTACCCCTCTGGATACCACCTCGCTCACTAATCGCCCTGCTATCGACAACTTCAGGATGTGCCACACATCCTCGAGAGTCATCATCATCTCCCATGTCAAAAGATGGAAGGTTGATGTCGCAGAACTCCATCTCTCTACAAGTGTCGTCAACATCGCTCGATGTGCCCTCAATGTTAGATAGTGTAGCAAATGCAATAATCCTGCATGCTCCAATGCTACGTTATCTACTCTAGTCATCACTGCCACAGTCGCCACCAATACCTTAGAATGACACTGGTGAGTTCACACTTGATCAAAACTTTGCATCCATAAATCATCCACCCGTCAGTCCTTTTTCTTCCTGGCCCCAAGATGTCTTTTTTTTCCCTCTCTTTGGCTTCTTTTTCTGCCCTCTACTTTACCCTCTTTGGCGTGGATCCCTCCTCTCGCGAGGGGGACCCACCCCAGGTTAGGGCGGTCTTGCCCTCGCCTGCAGGGTGGACCCGCCCTGGGCCAGGGCAGACACGCCCTGAGCATGGGGCAACCTTGCCCCTGCCCGCTGGGCAGACCCACCCTGGGCCAAGGCAACCTTTCCCCCGCCTGAGGGGTGGACCCGCCCTGGGCCGAGGCGGCCTTGCCCCCGCTCGCGAGGCAGACCCGCCCTGGGCCGGGGCAGACATGCCCCAAGCATGGGGTGACCTTGTCCCCGCCCGCAAGGCTGACCTGCCCTAGGCCGAGGCAACCTCGCCCTCGCCCTCGGGGGGGAAATGCCCCAAGCATGGGTGCAACCTTGCCCCCACCCACGGAGCAGATTTGTCCTCGGCTGGTGTGGCCTCACCCCTACCCACAGGGCAATCTCGCCCCTCCGTGGGGCGGCCCAAACCCAGGCCAGGGAGATCTCGCCCCACCTGCAAGGAGGCTCTGTCCTGGGCCAAGGCAGATCCACCTCACAAATGGGGCAGCGCCACCGTAGTGGGGAGAATTCACCCACTATTTATCCCCCCAAAACTACATTTTTTTATTTTTTTCTGCCTCCTACCCATTTTTCTACTTTAACCCGACTACAAAACCCATGTTTTTAAAAACGTATAAACATTCACAAATATATGCAAATTACTTAAATTTAAACATAAGGTTTTGAATCTAACCTAGTGTGGAACCACGCGCCGATGGTAGAAATCTCGTACCTCATCCGCTTGATGGATGATTTATGTCTCATTATCCCTCAGCATTGTCGCCCCCTGTCTTCTTCCTCTTCTGTCCTCTTCTCTTAACTACTACAGTGAAAGTGAGATAAGGTAATTTCTAAAATTACCTTTTAACCCCTTCCCCCCTTTTTTACCTTTTTTAAAATAAAGGGTATTTTTTACCTTTTATTTAACTTTTTTCTCCTTCAACTAATTCCCTAACTTCTCAGAGCCACCATTCGCAAATCGTGTGTCCGGTTGCTCCATTTTTTGAGCTCTATCCAATGGTACCTTTTGTTTTCTTCTATTGAGAATTCATTTTGGGTCCCCTTTTTCTTCCCCAAACACCCTCTTAAGGGGGCATACCCTACCATCGTTCCTCCTCTCCTTCGGCGCAATCATTGGGGCATCTCCCTATAATTCCCTCTGTTTGGGTAGCTCATTCAACCTCTTTCATGCTAGGGCATTGATTCTGATCACTTCCTTTGTCACCTGCATTTTATTTTTCTTCAAAACACTGTTACTCTAACAATATTTCAAAGAGGGGCATAATGTAGACATCTAAATTTGATCACCCCCATGCGATCAAATTCACCTCTTTATTCATCCATTTCATCAATATTAATTTATTTATTTAATATTACACTTTTTTCCTAAAGTCCTTAAAGTATTTAATTTAACAATTAAATGCTTTACCTTACACCTTTTTCCTCTCTAAATTAAATAAATATATCAATTTATTTAATTTAGTCATTTAACCTTTTCGAATAAAATCAATTTAAAATTCTTCCTTTTTCTCTCTCCTTGTCACATCCTCCATAATCCCTTTCTAATCTGGATTAATTTAATTAATTCATGATTAGGATGTGCATCCTCTTAATCAAGGATTAATGCCACATCCTCCTACATTTTCCACTTTCCTCTAATCTTTTATTAATTTTTTTAATCAAGTGTTTGCACAACCTTAATCAAATTCATTAGCCACATTTAGCATACCTTTTTGGTTAACCTTTTCATTTACCTTTCTTAGCATTGACCCTCTTTCCCATGTGAATTTTTAATTCACATTTATTCACCCTTGGTTCCCCTCTTCCCCGTGTGAATTTTTAATTCACATTTTATTCCTCCTAGAATTACCTTATCCCCATGTAACTTCTAGAACATTTGACTTGTCACCTCATCCACATGTGACAAACTCCCACCTTTTTGGAGACCCTCTCCTATCCACTAGATTCTCCCAAGCATGTGAGTTTTTAATTCACATTTATTTCTCCGACCACTTTCTCATTTCCCATGGAGATTTTTGAAGAATTCCAAAATTCCTCAAATGTCACTTTCAATCTCACTTGGGGACAAGAAGTTCCTTTTTGAGGAAATCTTCTCATCCCAAAGGTACTTGCAAGGTACTTGTCCTTCCTCCACATCATATACCCTCCTTCCACCTCACTTACACATCATCTTATCCTAAGCCACTTCACCCTCCACATGTCAAGATGTGAGGGTTTGTGAGCCATCAACTCACCATAGCCCTTCATCTTGGCCTTGGTGGCTAAATCTCAACCATTGAATTCTCTAGAGAATTCAAATTCCTCTATAAATACCCCTTTTCTAAGGCATTTTCAACACTTAGTCTTTTTTGCACCCTTATGCTATCAAATTGTCTACTCAATTTGCAAGCATTGTCTTGGTCATTTGCCAAGACACTTAACCATTTTCATTTGCATCCCATCATATTATCAATCTTGCATTTAGTCATATCCATAGCCATCCAAGGAGCATACAAGTTTACATTCAGAAGGGCCAACCAAGGAATTTCAAAAGCAAAGAAAGGTATATCAATTCACAATCTTCATTTTATCTTAGTTCTTTGTGTTATCATTCCTTAGGCTAATCTTTTGAGGTGTTCTTTGTGTTTTTTCATTTGTGTCTTAGTTGTTTTGCATCATTAAAATAGTTAAAACTCAAGGCTACACAAAAACATTATCATTTTCCTAATCAATGTGAGAGCGAAAGTGATGAGGCGCAGAGAGTGGGATTGTACCATTGAAGAGAGAGCTATCCTTCATAGCCACCCATTCCTTAGAAAAATACCTATATGCAGCTAACCTATGAAGGCTGTGGAACCTCCTTACGTTTCCTTTTACATGGATTCCAAATGTTATAAATGCACCTTCAATGTGGGACCAACTGGGCTTCTTTAAAAGAATAAAATGAAATTAAAGTTTTTAATACATCTATAGTACTTAGATTCATTAGAATAGTTAAATTAGAGTATCTCTTTTGATTAAGTAATCTTTGTTTTAGTTATCCTTTCCTCCTCAGACAAAATTGTTAAAGATTATATTTATAGATTATTACTATGATTGAATTTATACTTGTTTAGAATACTCATCTATCGTTCAAATATTGTTTGGTCAATTCTAGCCCATCATGTTTAACTATGAAAACATGTAACTCCACTAAAAATTGAGGCAAAATAGATACTCTATCTAACTTTTCTAAGGTAAGCATGTTGTTTAAGTTGCAAATTCATTGTTTAACCTTCTCCTTATTCCTTTTTCATTGTGAATGTTACTTTCCACTTCATTTGAGTTCTAGCGATCCTTGCTTTTCATTTATTTGTTTTGCATTATTATTTAGGTAAGCTTTATGTTCTGTGGTTGTATGTGATGATTGTCACTTACATAATTGGCAACAATGTTGTTACATTTTGTGTTTCATTTGTTAGAACAAAAAGAAAATTGTTGTCATATTTTTTAGAGTATTAATTTGGAAAAAATTATGGGCATTAGATTCATCAAGAAAATTTGCACTCAATTATAGAATCTTAAGATTTACACTTATTTCCCAACCCCATTAAGTCATATAATTTTATTTTTTCATATAGAAGTAGATGATTATTTTGAACAATCCAAGAAGATTTGATTCTCTACATATTTGGCACAAATACTATATCACCAAAACTATAATATTTTTAGATAGCATGGTTGGTTACACCCTTTCCAAAAAAGACAAAAGGGAAAATTATTTCCTCTAAACAACTAGATCTCCATATGAAATAAGGAATAATTCGCTTTCATAAATATATTACAAGCTTTGTGGCACCGCTTATAGCTATTCTTTGTAAAGATAAACATGTTGTGTGCCTCACATGGGACTCCATAGACCTTGTACACACATAATGTAAGTATATCGGTATTTGTACCTCGAGAATATAAAGGTAGACTTCACAAGTTTCAAAGACTTGTTACCATGCTATTGTGGTGTTGTGCAAAAAAAATCCTAGGGATGGAATTCCTTTGGTAACTCAACATTATTAACAAGAGTCATGGAGTGGCTTAAGAGAAAAACAAGACATTTCCACTTCAATGACTATAATAATCATGATTATGAAAAGGAAGTGCATATGAATTATTGAGCATGATGAATAGTAAGGTAACAACACAATGAAAATATTACAAAAATGATTATTTAATCCAATACATCATGTGCTTAATCCAATTAAATTTACATACCAATTAAAAAGCAAGCATAACAAAGGAAAAACATATGAACATCATGTTTATGTAGTGAAATACTTGTACGAAAAAAATCTACCATTGAAGAGACCCAAACTTTTATTGATCTCAATAAAGAGTATAGACCAATTACAAAATCGCTTATGCCTCTAATAGTAAAGTGGTGGCATAAGAATAGCCACAAAAGAACCTAACAATCCTCTAGCTCATGCTTGTAATATATAGAAAAGTAAAAAAAAAAAACTACCAACTAACATCCAAAATAATGAGTAAAAAAAGTGAGCCATTGAAAATCTAACCACCACATAATCATAGTCAAACAACACTAAATAGTAACTCCTCTTGCACATGTTACACCTCTCTTGTGTAATGGATTAAATTATAAAAGTCAAGTTGACCACTCTTCTAAATCTAGGCACTCCACAAAAGCATTCAATATTTGTATCATAACCACCAAATTAGGAAGATGATTTATAACTCTCAATTTTAATCCTTTGAATACAACCTACATATTCAATGCCACACCCTTAATCCTATAGTGTGCATAAGATTTTGACTAGTCGATTTATGACTATCTTAACCCTTATTTAAGGTATATGATTATTATGATTATATTCTTGTTTAGATATTTAGGTTATTTTAGGAGTTATATGTAGGTATCTAAGTCAGTTTGAGTGACATCTAAGGTATAAGTAGGGTATATATAGGAGCTAGTTAGTTTATTAACATTATATTGTAATTTATATTATTCTTGGAGACTTTAGGAGGTTTTCCCCTTCAAAGTGGCTTGTTATTCTTAATTATTATCAATTATTTGGAGCATATTTACTCTTTGGTGTAATTTATTTCATTACAAGTGGTATTAGAGTAAGATCTTGATACTGTGAAGGTAAGAAATATTTTTTAAATTTTAGAGGTCACTTTGGGAAGTGGATATCTCTCTTATTTTTTTGATATTACCCTAATTTTAAAGGGTTTTCAATGATATATTAAATCTAGTAAAATCTATATTTGAGGACATTTGGAGAACAATTCAAGGAATTATTACAAAATTAGGGTTTCTATAAAATTCACTCATAAGGTCTAAAATTAGGGTTTTTTATTATTAAGAAATTAAGAGCATTTGGAGTTGTTTTCAACAAGTTACTATAAAATTATGGTTTCCACCAAATTTTCCCTCGAGGCTACAAATCAATTAATTTTTTGGAGCACTTTTTAGTAATAGAGGACCTTGGTCCAAGTAGTAAATTACAATAAAAAATTGATCATTTGTATCTTTTTTGTTATTTCTTGCAAAATTATTTTTCCCATCATAGTAAGCCTACAATAAGTGGAAAAATAAATTTTATCCCATGTGGAAATCTCTATGCAATGATGATGTGGGAATTTAGGAGTTTGATCATAGAGATAATAAATCTATACAAGAAAAAAAGTAGGAAATAACTAATAGGAATAAGGATGAAATATTTTCAACGATAAATGAGTGATTGCAAGAGGTACTTGAGTTTAGTGATGACATGAGAATAGATGAAATATTTTCTAGTCAAGATTCTAGAGATTCTAAACATATGGAGCTACACAAAAAAGAATTGAGAAGAAGATGATGCTTCTAAGGGACATGATGCTTGTGGGTTTGACTCAAATCTCAAAATGGATCATCACTCAAAACTCTATGGATAGGTGCTTCAAACCAAAGATGGATGTGCAAAATTTTGATGTCAAAGATCTTACTAGTTGGCTTTTCCAAAAGGGAAATTATTTTTCTTCATCATGTTCCTTTCCAACAAAAGGTTGTTATGACATACTTATACTTGGATCTCAATCAATTCATTTGCTATCATTGACTGTGTGAAGAGAAGAAAAAGAAAGGATGTGTTTTTACACGGTCTATTTTCTAGTCCAACTCACTACATATTATTGTGACAATCTTATGGATGCCTACTTTATCCAACTTACCAAGTTAGAGAAAATAGATATAATCAAGGATTAATTCATTAATTCCAAAATTTATCTTTAAGAGTGGAGAATGTTACAAATAATTTTTTTAGCAATTAATCCTATGAGGTTTTAAGTACCGCATCAAATATGAAGTACACATGTTTTCTTCATATTCTATGCCACAAGAAATAATTATGGAAATTTAGGTAAAACAAAATTTTGTGGCTAATAGAAGGTAAGATTTGCTAAAAATAAGACATAAAAGTTCTCCTACATAAAAAAAAAAAAGTTTGTGGCCTATTACTACGCTAATGGGATCATATCTTCTCTACCATTTCCCTAGACATAATATGGAGGTAGAATATTTAAGATGATATTTTTGATGATGAGAAGCAAGCAAAAATTTTATTTTGGGTTTGGATTCAACACCAACTATGGTACATTAGAATTATAGTATGTTACTTCATAATATAATAAACCATAGGTAGCCCAATATATTGGTGAATTTGGTGGAAATTTGATTCTCCAATTATTAAGTGATACTATTGCATCTCAAATAATGTCCCTTGCTATAAGTATAACTTTATTTAGTGAAGAAACAAGAAAAAAGTTGTAGGCTAATTATGATATGTTACTAGGGGAGAACAACAAGCTATTGCACAAGTGCAACAAGATCTTGAATCTATAGTGGTCCAACCTACTATTGCTATGAAAGAATCCAAAAACTCACCATCTCTACCAGCTGGCATGTCTAAGCAAGACATAAACACTCTTATACTTAGAATAAAAGGTCTAAAAGAGGAATTGAAGAATGAAAAATCTAAAGGAGCCAAAGAAGTTGTTGATTTGGTTAATAGAATTTTTTATCATAGGGTCTCATGCATATTACATAAAGTTGATGATGCATGGGGATATTTTGATAACTTGATAAAAGCTAAGAAGCAATAACAGAAGCATGAAATTTCCCTTAGGTCCATCTTAAATATGTGGATCCCTAGACTGCTAATCATGAATATAATCCTAGGAAATGACAAGTACAATATTGATGCCCCTAAAAACATTGCATAAGGTGGTGGGGTTGTTGAATGATGTCTCTACATTCCAAATAAAGCTTGATATAACACTCCATAAAAAAAATGGTTTCAATCACTAGAGGAATGTCAATTACCAACTATGATGGTAATGGTAGCAACATAAAATCATTAGAGAATTGGAAAAGGTAATTTCAAGGCATGAACCCTACACTTGTCATGACACCAATTCAAGGGAGGTTTTGATCCAATTATATATAATTCAAAATTAGATAAATTACTAAAATTATATTTTGTACTAGATAGCTTCATTAAGGAAGCTAAAAATACTACTAGATGCTAGGTACTCTACACATCAACACGAGTTAAAGAAAACTCTTGACTTCCAATGGCTTCTTGATGATGATTTTTCTAGATGGGTTGCTTATTATTCATAATCCTAATTTATTTGACAATTAGTGTGTCCAAGTAACATTTTTAATATCATCGCACTATGCTACCATAACTAGCACTTACATTTTTGGCATAGATGATAAGTGATGTATGATATGGGTTGGTAGAGCTTTTGGAAGAAACTAACTAGCTTAATTTTTGTTAAGAATGGATTAGAAAAGTGGTTAACAACATATTTTGGTTATTAAATGTGCATAGTGTTTGCGTTGAGATCATCATTAGTTGTGTGTCTAGTTAAGTTGTTAGGGAGTTTGTTTGGAGTCTCTAGTGTTTTTAGGATGGTCATTAAGGTTGTTTGGGATAATTCTATTTGGTCATTGTGTAAAATAGGTGAGGTTGGAGGTATAAATATTTGTGATATTGTGTATACTCAAATGATGGGAAGAATTAGAATAAGAATGATCTATTATGGAAAAAAGTTGGACAATTACCCACTAAGAATCTTCCACTACTTGTGAAGGATGAAAATTTATTTTCTTATTGTTTAGGTACAACTATAAATCCATACATAACTTCCATCATATATTCATTAATAACATTTTCCCATCTCTAGCTACTCATGGATTTTCCTTAGCTACCCTAGCACATGAACATGACTTGAAGGTGTTAGAAATAAATGAAACTTCTACAATATGGAAATATGATTTAAACGTGTAAATCTAAAATTTAATCTATAGATAATGAATGGAGAAGTGATCTAACAACTAATAAATTAGCAACACACAAGAGCCATACACATAACACAAATATTACATGGAGAAAACCCTTTCAAGTAAAAAAATCCACCAAGAAAAGAGGCCAGTCTATATTATTCTTCAAAAAGATCACAATACATGTAAAATTTCCTCTATCCTGCATCCAATTCAACAATATTTGTGTACCTACAACTTCTCATTAATGTTCCCATCTCAAGCTCTCAATATATAATGCCTCCTTGCATACATCATGCAAAGCACATGCACGTGCAAAGATCAATAACTTATGTAAACTCATGTCCAAAATGATCTCCTTTATTTTTAGCCCTTACAGTTGTCATAGAAATCATCACAACATCCTAAAAAGTAGGATTTTCATGTTAGATCACTAAATGGGAATCTTTTAACAACTAATAGCTTATTTTCAACATGGGGAAAAAGTCTCAAAATATCACACCCCTTTTGATGGAGCACAAATATTTAATAATATAAATGCTAAATAACCATGTGAAAATATAAAATAATAATAAATAAATAAAAAGAATTTACAAGGTTGACACACCTTAATTCCCAACAAAAGACTACCAATCAAACTAGTAGGCTAGACAATGGATGGTTCCTTTACTCTAATATCTAGTTTTCAGTTGGTGTCTTCTATATTTTCATTCTCATCATTTCCTTCCACATCACTAGGTCCTATAGTTCCAACTAACTGTAGATATTCTTCACCCTTTTCTACATCTACATGTCACCTTACTTGCAATCTCTCTACCTTGGTGAGAATTTAAAGTATGATTTGGCTCTAGCTAATTCTTTATAAATAGCTTGTGGGACATTGTGATTTCCTCACAAGGACTACACGTGTGCTCCTATATGCAGTTTTTAGTAGTTCATCTTGTAGTTTTAAGATGATAAGTGTCACCCATTTAAAGGGGCTATCAATGTACTATATTTTATATAATTATGGGATATTTCATTTGTAATAAAGTTGGAAAAGTGAGGGAAGGACCTCTATATTGTAAACCATAGATAATTGAATTAATACAAATAATTTGTATCTCGTTTGTCAATTTTTTATTTTTTATTTTTTATTTTTTGATAAAAGGCCATGGCCTGATTATATTTATTAATGTGAAAATAGCAGAGATTACAAAAGGCCATAATTATAGTACTGGTAGAATCATGATAAAAATTTGTGCTAGTAAAGCAATGCCCATGTAATTTTTGAGCACTAGGTACAACAAAATTAAGAAGAGTTTACAAAAATGTTGCTAGCATACAAAGAAAATTTTGAATTTCCTCTATTGTTAAAGCATAGATGTACAAAAGGCACATCTAACATTCTATAGTTCAATTCTTCTTGAAAAAATAAATGCACTCCTCTAGGGAAAAATTGTCCACAATATGGGGCTTCAGTGAATCTTTGCTAATGCATAAACAGTCCCATCCTCCTTAAGCAAGCATTGGTGTGTGGTTTAGCCTACTTGTCCATACAAAATAAAGAATCATATGAAAGATATCATATCTCTTTGGAGAAACCTTGTGCCACTACAATACCAAGAAGAATATCTTTCAAATTGGGTATATCTTTCTTTACCATTATAATAGAAAAAGATTGGCATTTAAGCACATTGTTAAAGGGAAGGAAAAAATTGTCTGCTATTATAACAGGCACACATTCATAGTAAATTGCCTCCACCATTCTAGGGTTGTTTACTTCATAACCCATAGGACAAATGCAAAATTTTCTTTCCTTCATTTGTTGAATTATGTGAAAATGTGTTTTTTGTTATGACCATCCCCTTTATGTTGCTTTATTTCTTTGAGAAGGGTAACTAAGTGTTATTGTCCTCTTCATGCTCAATAACATTGAATTACCAATTTATGTTAGTTTGTATTCTAGTATTGCTAAAAAAAAGTTCATAAATGGTAAAAGGAAAGCAATATTTTTAATAAGTGGGATCATATAAGAGAGCCATAATTGTTGATTTTATCACTGCGAGGTAGTTATACAAATATCAAACCACTAGAGAAGTTGTTGTCATGACAAAATGGAGACAACTTGCATTGAATCTATACTTCTTTGAATAGGCATTGGTCGGATAGAGATTTTCCTCCCAACCCCACTCACATTCTCAAGAATTAAAATCTTCTAGTGATACTTTGTTTTTGTTATTTATCTTTATTACTTTATCACTAATGGTACAAGGAATATTTCTAGCAGCATGAAGAATCTTGTTAATTTTTTTGTATTTGTATGATTTTTTTATCTGTTATATGATATGATAAGTTAATTTGGATCTATATAGAGTTCAATATGTTAATAGGCCACCCCTTGGGTTCTATGGAGTTGAAAGATAAAGAGAGAAATTTGTTTTACCTCATTCATTAAACATCCTACCATCCACCTCAAACATATAAACTTGCCACTTCTTAGAGGTTACTAGTGTTAGATTGAAGAACCAACACCTTGTTGCCTTGTAGAATGTCTCTCACATTAGTATACATTGAGTAATCTTATACAATGTAGCATTAAAGTGCCTCATGTCATGAGCATATAAAATTTGATTTCTCACTTTAAATTTGACAACTATTCACATCAAAATATTAATAAATATTTAATGATAAACATAATATTAGTGATGGCGATGAATGTGGCGGTGTTGAAGGTGGGAGCTGAAGATTTCAAATCCGTAGGTGATGCAAATGAAGGAAACGATGAAGAGGGGGACCCAGATGGTGGATGTTGTCTGCTTCTTTGAGTCGACCTTGGTGGTGGAATCTCCCTGCAAGTGTTTGGAGATGTTGCGAAAGGAGTGAGCGGGGTTTGGCATGTTGGTGAGTTTTTGAAATTTGTGGAGATTGAAGATGGTGATCCTGACATCGTGGATGTTCTTCTAGGTCTTTTGGAGGATCATCTTCTTGTCCTGGAGGTGGGAAAGTTTGGATGGCCTCTTTCCTTTGTTGTTTTGTGGGAAGCAGTTCTTGGTTTGTTGTTGGAGGTGCGCTTGGTTGCTGGGGAAGGTGGTTCTATGTTTTTTGTGCCCCATCCTCTGTTCTTGAGGCAATTTGGTGTTGAGGCTCTTGTTGGGGGTGGAGGTCGTTCTCCCTTCTTCATGTTTTGGTTTAGTATTCCATCTCTACCTAGTTTTATGTGTTTTTTGTTGCACTTGCAACAAGTGTGGGTGTGTGTGGGGTTCTCTAAGGTGGATTGGTGGTTGAATGGGCCTCTTTTTGCTCCTATTCAACTTAATAGGAAGGTCGGTGTGTCCTTTGTGTTTGCTTGTTTAACTACTCGGTTCTTCTTGGTCTCCCTATGCCCCTTTTGGGTGTCTGTTTGGTGGCACTCTTTTGGGGGTTCTTGCTCATGGAGATTTTGTGCTTCTAGGTTCCCTTCTATGGACTGGTAGTGTCTTCTTCTAGTTGGATATGTGGAGGTGTGGCTTATTTATGGCTCTGACCGGCATGTTAGGGTAGCTGAATGTTCTCATTGTTTGGCCTTCTCCAGGTTTCCTTCCTGTTTGGGCGCCTCTCTCCCTTTTGGGGCTTGTTTGCTTACGCTCTCTTTGGGTTTTGGTCTCCGGTGGTCTTTTGGCTTGTGCTTCTTTTGTAGGCCTTTTGGAAAATTTCTTGCTTTGGGGGTGTTGTGGGTGTTCCTGGTTTCGCTTTTGTGAACTAGTGGTGCTTCTTGTGGGTTGGCTCTGTGGAGTTTTGGCTTATCTTTGGCTCTGACCGACATGTTAGAGTAGCTTGGGGGCTTTATGGTGTGGTTGTCTCCCAGTGTTCTTATTGCGGATCCCTTATTTCTTTTGGGCCTAGTGTGCTTATGTTACCCTCAGGCTTGGATCTTTTCCTGGTTTGGGGTGTGTGGGGTTTGGTTGTCCCTATTTTTTCTGTGAATGGTTATTTTCCTTTGGTGGTCTTTTGTCATGTCTTTCCTATTGCTATTGTGCTTTCTATGGCTCTCTTCTCTCTAGTTGAGTTTTCTCTTTGGCTAAGAGTCTTTGGTCCCTCTTTGTTGAGGTTGCCCTCTTTGGTGAGGTTGTTCACTAGGTCAATGTTGTTGGGTTGCATGGGCATTTCGTGGGATGAGCTACTTCTTCATGATATTATGATGGCTTAGTTTTTTTGGTCTATTGTGAAGACTCTGAAGTGGAGGTTATAGAAGGATGCTACAGATGCGTGTTGGGTTATAGCATTGGCTTTCTCCTTTGGTCCTATGGAGGTGGACCTCCCTCAGATGTTCTTATTAAGGTGGGCGGTTCTCCTTTGGAGGTGGAGGTGGAGGGTGTCGATGATGTCCAGTTGCGGTGGCTTGGCTATTTGTTCGGAGTTGGTTTCCTGGTTCGAGCTATGGCTTTATGCCCAATGGTTTGTTGTGCTTTCCATCTCCCCTATTGAGGTGGGGTTTTTGGATTTGCTCAAGTTTTTGATTAGGGGTCTACTGGTGTCTTACACTATTATGTAGATTATCTTTCTTGGCTCAATGGTGTCTTCCATGAGTGGCTGGTATGTTGATTCCTAGCAGATGTAGGCAGGTTTTGTGTGTATCTAATTGGATTTCTGGTCCCAGTTAAAACCAAGTTGTTTAAGGGTTTCAAGCCCTTGTGTGTTTAAATGATGCAACGTGTGTTGTCCTAATCATCTTTAGAGGCTAATGTGGGGCTGTTGTTAGTTTATGATGTATTATAATTGAAGCCTACTTTTCTTTGTATTAGGTTTCAGGCCCCATCAAAACCCATTTTTTACCTCTAATCAAAAACATAATATTAGTGATAATAAAATCTTTAAGTATAATATAAAGTATTAAAAAATGTCTTTTCTAAAAAGTAAAAAACTCTAAATACTACTAACATACACACCTTTAGAAAAGTATATTTAAAATATGATGATATAATTAGATGTTTATTTAACTTAAGTAAAATGTAAAGTAAAAAAGAAAAGAAAAAAGTGTTTCTAAAAAGTTAAAAAACTCTAGATATTACTATAATACCTATCTTTTAAAAAGTATCTCTAAAAGATATGGATAGATATCATTCTCTAGATTTTTATTAGTACTTGTGGTGCAAATAATATTATTGGAATGAGTTATTCAACTCATTTTCTTCTTGCTTTTGAACCAATTAAAAACTAAAATTTTATGTTCTTTAAATATAATTTAATATTTTTAAAGTGAACATATTAAATATTTAACTTTAAAATATAATAAAGTGCTTTCTCTAGATACATACATAAATTTTCTATATTTATGCATATAATCTTCCTAGGATTTGATTTTACACAATTAAAATAACAATTTAAATTAAATATTAAACTATTTGATATTGCCATTTTTTTATTTTCCATATTTTATTAACTTCAAAACATAAATAAATACAAATTAAAATTAAATTAAAATAACTTAAATTATTATAGTTATTAATTAAATTATAATTCTAATCCCATTTTTATTAATTATTATAATGGAAAAGCATTATAATTAAGATTAGGATTAAAATTAAAAATAAGGTAAAAATTATGGTTAAAACTATTCAAAAATTAAAATAAATTAAATTTTATAATAAAAATCACTAAAATATGATTAATAGATATAATGCTCCAAAATTTTATTATCTAATATCTTTGTTCCAAACTTATTCCCAATATTAATTCATAGATTTTTTTGTAATGTCACTTTACAATTCTTTATTGTTAGGATTACGGTTAGGACCATAGTTATGGATAGTGTTACAACCATAGTTAGGGTTAGAGATAGGTCTAGAATTACGATAATGATTTAGAATTTATTGTTAGGGTTAGGGCTAGGGTTAGGGTTAGAGATAAAATTAGAGTTAGGGTTAGGGTTAGGTTATGCAAAAAAACTAATTAACAACACTAAAACACTATAATTAATAAAAACTTACATTTATTTTTATTCACATTAATAAAACTTAGATTTGTTTTTTTCAAATCTAGAAAACAATAATTACAATACTATAAAGGCAAGTACTAGCTATTAGGTGGCACTTGTTCCACTTACGCACACTATAAAATAAAAATAAAATAAAAATGTCTTTTCTAAAAGTAAAACAATTGTGGATGCGAGCTAGGTCTACTAATTATTTTCTAAACACTTAATATTACATATATTTATTAGACTCTTCCCCTGCAACTCTGTTTAAATCTTCATGATAGATATGAATTTATTCAAAAACTAACACACAATCTAATCCAAAATAAGTGAACTCTCATCTATATGAACTACGAAAATCTAATATTTTCGATAATTAATTAACTTAGACACAATCTTCCTTTCATATAATACATTTTTTTTTAAATATAATAATTAAAAGAATACAATCATAAAACCATCAAATTTAATTTAATTAAGAAATTAATAACATTTTGTTTCCACAGTCCATAACAGATAGTGAACAAGATTTCTGAATAACTGTGTGCAAGATTTTACGTCAACGTTTCGGATCATACTCCATGATCCATCATCAAAATAATACTCTGATAAAAAGAGAAAATTTAATTAAGAAAGACAAATTTGAAAGTATATCTAGATAGCCTACCAACCTGCCATTCCTCGGAAATGTCGTGGTGTGCTGCCAACCTACGAAGACTGTGGCTTTTGGGGTTTGTTGGTGTACGTGCCGGTAGTCAGACGAAGATTGTCTGTTAATTGACTCCAAATGTCAGGAAAAACAAGAAATTCATGGATATGGTCCTATTAGCTAAAGAATCCTAGTTTTCTTGAATTTGACATCTGTAAACAGATTTTGGTAACTCGTGGCCCTAAGCTTCTTGAACAAGTCGATTAATTTTTGCAAAGTACCAGGCAAACCAGGTAATTCTCTTCGGTATTGAGTTGTTGGAAAACGAGATTCAGCTGTCATTTAATGGTAAATCAGTTGTTGTATAATGGTAAAATCTTTCAAAATATTTATTTATTGCACAAAACTCAAACAAGTATTGATTTGACAATGGATAGGAAACAAATATTGATTTGACAATGGATAGGAACATTTTATTTTTATTTGTAGTGGTTTTTTGTCAATTCGATGGAAACTTTATTTTTGCATTTGCTTTGTTTTATGTTTCAAATTTGTATGCAAATATTTCATAATTAGATAATACTTAATTTCTTTAAGGAAAAAATCCAAATTTGTCTAAGTTTATTTCACTCCATTATTTAATATGTATTATTAATTGTTTAATCCAGCCACATGCAACTAGAATTTGTAGTGCATCCATGCACAAACACAAACACAAATTAACATATGTATAATTTGTCGTAGTGTTTTTGGATTAGATTGTGTTGTATTTTTTGCATCAACGTTTCAGATCACAATTTGTGATCCATGCACAAACACAAGCACATATTTAGAATTTGTAGTGCATCCATGCACAAACACAAACATATATTAACATACGTATAATTTGTCGTAGTGTTTTTTGATTAGATTGTGTTGTATTTTTTGCATCAACATTTCAGATCACACTTCGTGATCCATGCACAAACACAAACACATATAATTTGCTGCAGTGTTTCTAAATTAGATTGTGTTGTATTTTTTGCATCAACATTTCGGATCACACTCTGTGATCCATCATCAGGATATGAGAGAGTATGAATAAAAAATACAACACAATCTAATCCAGAAACACTATAGCAAATCTTCATGGATTGTGGAAATCTATTATCATTAATACGCATAATTTTCTATCAGCGTAATTCATGAACCTCCTTTAGACGCAAGTGCTAGGGGAGAGGGGTCAGTAGTCGTGTGGGGTCCAATAGTTGTGCAGTCGATTGTGATTATAATACCCAGTCTTACCGCATATTTATACTATATATTGTAAATAAATAGTCCAAATGTAAATAAATAAAAAATCAAATGTTGATCAAAAGTGAACCTATACTTGAACATATGAGAACCTCTAAATGTTATATAAAAAAAAACATTCATGAACAAGTGAAATAAGTATTTCTTTGTCTCAAATAAAATATCATAACTATCCACTATACATGTATCATTTAAAAAATAAAATGCTCATTTAAACAAGTATTGCTATCATAGTGAAAAAATATTGTTCTTATGTGTACAACTATTGGGGTAGCAATGTACAAGCATTGGAGTATTTTGTATTAATAGTTTGTCCTATCACAAATATAAAAGGTGAGCAAAATAAATAACATGTATTTTCCCATTAAATATGAAGGATTTTCAAAAAGTTTTAGTGTTCAACTATTGGTCCATTTTTGTTTGATATAAGTTGTATTTTAAATAATTATGTGTTCTTTTTACAACAACAAATAATTTTTTGTGTTCAACTATTGGTCCATATGTGTTGAATATAAAAGCTAGAGATATCAAAGATTTATTGTTATCAATAGGTATTTGGTCTATTTAAGTTGTATATTAATTTTATTTTAAATAAAAATAAGATATTCTACAAGCAACAAATGATTTTTTTGGTTCAACTACTAGGGTTCCATGATTAAGTTTTCATCGAACCTTTAAAAAGTCAAATTTTAGACACTTCTCAATAGACGTGCTAATGTGGCAAGTTGCATTATGGGTCACACCTCCAAACCTTAGTTATAGATAAATAAGAGGCCAGTTTACGTTTCAAAAAAAAATGAAGGTTCTACGATGTTCTAGTCAATTGCTACATGCTAACAAAGTTAGCTCACACAACTACTAGCCCCTCTCCCCTAGTTTATAATCCGAGAAGGGAGAGGAGGATGCTTTTGGTCATGGAAGGTTTTAAATTTAATGGTCACCTTATAATATGGATAAAATTTTACTTGTAACATTCTCAAACAATAAATAGTTAATAAAAGTAATAGTCATAGTCATAGTTATTAGTATGAGGATTAATTAGGGCATGTGAGTAAATAAATAAGGAGATAGTGTCAAGCAATTTGTGGTTTATTGGTGAAGTTGAATGGTTTATAAAGAGTATTAAGGATCAAAGTCTCGCTAAATACAAAGGCTTGTGATGTTGTTGAGATCGTGTTCAACGGACCTTTGGTGGAATAGATACTCATTACTACTTAGTGCTTGGTTGAAAGAGGTGGATTGTTTATGCAATTGTGATTTGTGTTCCCAATACCAATGCATTGCTACAATGATTCATGATGCTTATCCTCTTAAAAAAAAACAACTATATCATATAAGATGTAGTTACCAAAAATTATGGGTACATATATAGATATGTAGTTTGTGTTCTTAAAATGAAGTTTATTGACTTGATCAAACAAAGATTACTTATTATGATACATATAAATATGTACAACTCCTTATATGATGGTTAGTGTGGTACAAATAATTTTAAAATGTCAACATTTTATTAACTCATGCACCCAATTATAGCATGCACACCCACAACCACACACACACTTAATGCCACAATTGCCCTTCAAATATTTAGACATATCTTTTACGTCTTAATATTTCAAGGGAAGTTATGACATGTAAAGTAAGATTTGTCTAAAATGACAACTTTGAATAGATAAACACCACACAAAAGAAAAATAACAAGTTGACCATCAAATTTAGGCCTTGCATTTGATTATTACATAAAATAATAAGATAAACATTACCTATAAAAATAAAGAGGTGTCTCATACATACACACATATACATTCATATATATACATATGTACATGTATATGCAAATATACATATATGTACATACATACATACATACATACATGCATATACATACATACATACATACATACATACATACATACATACATATATATATAATGAAAATATTTAAATATATATTAATTTTAAACATTGGATTTGATGAGCTACACATGGTTATGAAGTTAAAAAAATCATGATCATTGTTGCATTAGAATGCTCTTGTTTATTTATATTTTATATATTCATGTTCTTTTGAGAGAATATGTTGTGAGACTTCTCTTGTATGTATATGATCTCATTTTGATCACAAAGTTTGGTCAAGGATTGAACAATACTTAAGGGTCGTACAACACTTTTGCAAGGAGTTGGTTATGTAAGTAAACACTAACAAGACCAAGATCTTGATCTTCTCCAACAAAAAGAAAAAAAAGCTTACTTTTTTATTTTGAAGGGGGTCTTCTAGAAGAAACAAAAGTATAAATATCTTGGGAGTTGGGATAGACCTCAACAACAAAATTAGTTGGGAAACTTGTGGAACAAAGAGAATTTTATGAGGTTGGAGAGCTATTTTTACTTCACAATAGAAAAGTAGAGGGATGGATTATGGGATTATAAAACTATTTGAGCTATTAGTAACCCCAATAATGCTTTTTGGACATGAAGTGTGGGCTAGCAACATATCAAAATCAAAAAGAAAAAAATATAGAGGATTCAACAATACTTAATTAAAAGTAAATTCAAGCTAAACACTCTAGTTACCTATCAAGTAGTTGCTAGAAAGATGTACTTTATCTATTAAGATAGTTTTTATAATTCATCTCTTAGTATAGCTAAAAAAATTGAGTAAATGGAGGCAAGTAGATGGTCTAAGGTCATCATCAAATAATTCTCAATGAATCAAAAAATGTATGTGAACAAAGAAAAATGACAAATAGATCAACAAATAAAATATCATCTTCAATACATGTCTAAATAATAACAACGAAAAATTATATTTTTATGGATTTATTTCGCACAACTATGTGCTAAAAGGACTTAAGAAGAAAAAAAAACATTATCTTGATGAATTTAACCCAATACATGATCACCATCAAAATTCTTATATAGGGACAAATACCACTAGAAATCAAATATGCTCTTACTGTAATTTAGGAATAACCCATATCATCTTTGATATAAAATAAGTAGATGAAAGAGATCAAAAGAAAAATGAGAGGAGAGAGTATGCGTCATTTGAATAACCAAGGAAATAGAATCAAAGAAACACATTTATTTTAGAGTGTGAACTTATAGAAGCATCATTTCCAACTATATGGATATTTTAGAGGAGAGTCCTTTCAACATCTATTTTGATGGGAAAACATTATTAAAATAGAAAATCTCATCATACAAATCAATACTACAAAAAGATAATTTCACTTTATGTACTAGATCAACTCTCCCTTTAAAAATATTTTTGAACTTATAAACATTATAAATATTTTATTATATTTTGACTTGATTGTGAAGTTGTGCAAACTCCATAACTAAAGTAACATATTTTAATCTAAAGACCGTAGGGTTATAAATATTTATTCAAATATGTGAAGGGAAAAATGTTATTTCCTTCCCTCCATAGTGAAAAGGTCCTTTCTCATAACCTCCATCTTATTCAAGTTGTAGTCCTCTTGAAATTTAAGAAAATTATGGATCCAAGTCGCCCAAGACAAGTTCTTCTAAATGTAACTCCTAATTAGACATGGGTAGAGTGTTGGGATTTGGGTGATATTCACCTTCAAAGAGTCCTTATAGGAATATATTTTATTTAGTTTTCATTGTAGTGAGATACATTGAGTTATTAAATATTATGATATAGTAAGCATAGTTTTTAGCATATGGCAATGATGTTGTAAGTGTTATAGTACATCAAATATGTTATGTCACATTTGGTGATGTTAGGAAATCAACCATAAGATATTTGGAAGTGTAACGCCCCGTCGTGCAAACCCCAAAGGACAACTAAAAAAAATGCAACAATTTTTTTTTTTGAAAACATAGAGAATAAACACTAAATTTACTAACGCAATTAACATAGCTAATGATTACAAGTTAAACACCTAAGTCCCTTGGGGTACACGAGGTGACATTACGTAATCTATCCCATAACAAAGTTGATGAAAGTAATTATCAATTCTATTAACGTAACCCATTCATTCACATATCTTCATTTAAACATTTATTAAGGATAAACAATGTGACAAGAATAAACCATATAGAAACCATACATGCATTCATAATAAATTATACTTGGAAATATAAAGAACATATTTTCTCAAATATAATACAACATTAATGATATTTACAAATATGGTTCAAGAATGAATTACATAATGTGATTATACATTACATCAGTCTACAGATACATCTCATTGAGCAATTACTCAAGATTACATCATAAGTTTTCCAAACACATGGGGAAGTATCACATCAATACACAAAGTATAATTGAAGTACAAGTATACATCTAGAAACATATAAACTCTGGATCAAGCTATCTCTGTAAAACTCTGCACTAAAAGGTACAACTACAAGATAGGGAACCCAACGGGGTGCATAGCACGTTCCACCTAACCACCCCCATGCAAGGAGTAAATAAGGAAGGATCCCCGACCAAGAACATCCAAACAAACACACAAGTCTAAACTCCAAAGCATGAAAAATAAGAGCACACATAAAGGGAACATAACATCAAAAGACCTCTTCCAGAGGTTAGCAACAATAACAACTCAAGGGAAAGCTAGAGGAGAGTGTCATCGCACAGTCCTACATGGGTTATCCTGACTTCCTTTCTCTAGGTGCCAACCCCCATCTATGGTTATCTTGACAGCCTCTCTAGGCGCCGACCCCATAGGGTGACTCGTGCAGAACCGTTAACCTCTCGTGGAAACGAGGCAATGATCTTGCCAACCACGGCCTTCTCAGCCCACCTTTAGTCTGTGAAAGCCCTAACAGGTGGATGAGGTATCCACAATTATCTTGTTAATGTTTAACTACCCACCCTTTAATTAATTAATTAGGTTATCACTTATTACTCTAACTCTAATGTGGGTTATCCTGACACCCCCTTTGTGGGTCGGCACCCACATAGAGCCACTCTCTCTAGAAACCCAAAACATATCATCAAATTCCAAGGGGTTGTGCCAACAAGAACATTGAACCACAAAATAGAACAACTGTGAGAAAAAACCATCCCGCCAAAAGTCATATAAATCAAATCGCATAAAAAAAAGGTACAACCCAAAAGAAAACTCAAGATCTCAACTATAGTAAAAATAGAGACAAGTATTAGATTAAAAGATCAAATAATAAACCACCATTTTTCCATGCCTCTGGAAGTTTTAAACAATAACCTTAACTCCTATAGAAGGGTCAACTAACTTAAGGGTCCCCACATGTTTATAACCCAACTCAAGGAAACCAACAAAGAACTCAAAGAAAATCAAAGAATTAAATAATTATTCAACATCAAGATTTTGTTTAAGATTGCACATTTACTATACTTAACAATCACATTTTAAGAAAATTCATTGCATGATATCCACCATGGAAATTTAAACTATCAGTTTACTTAATCTATTTCATTTATTAAAATCACTCGATTTGATTTGATAAAATATTTTCTTTCAATTTGTCCAGTAACAACATGAAATCAATGCAAATAACCATCATAATATTTTTCTATAATTTTGGACAAGTGTGTGTGTATATATATATATATACATACATACATATATATATATATACATACATATATATATACATATATACATACACATATATATACATATATACATACACATATATATATTATATATTAATATTATACCTATATATATATATTTATATATATACATATATACATATATATACATATATATACATATATACATATATATACATATATATATATACATATATATACATATATAGTGTGTATATATATATATTCAATTAAATAAATGAATTTTAATTTATATAAAAATAATTTATAAACTTATAAAGCATTGTGGGGAGGTCGCGGTCCCCACCCAAGGTTACGCCCAGCAGCCCGCATGCTGTTGTGGGCGGTCGTGGGCGGTGTAAAACCCCGTCCCACAACCTAGAGGATGATGCAACATTGCGGAAGCCCAACAATTTTTTTTCTTAAAAAGTAAAACAAGATGAGTAAAGTACTCTACTCTAACCACATACATCCTCTAGGCCACGCAACACGTCTACATGTAAACCCATTACTTATAAAATTAAACCAACCATAGTATATGAAAGTTAAACCACGATCCAACATACATCAAAGCATTAAACCATTTCAAAATAAAATTAACTCACAGAAATGTATTGAACATATATTCATAGGTACAACACCACATAACATCCAATACACCATTAAATCCAATAATGAATAGATCATAAATATTATCACAATTGCATCACAAAGGTTCACCTCGATACAAATGAGGTACTACAATTATACATAATGATCCCCAGTTACAATGAAGAAAGAGAAGAACAAATCCATAGAACCACACGAGCTCCTCGAACAAGAAGATCATGCCATCACGAACAGGAAGAGAACTCAACAGTATAAGACACACGCCACCCAACCATATGGTACCCGTAGGCCCAACCCCCATGCTAGGAGATAGTAAAAGGTAACCAAGACAATCCTACTACCTCTAGACACAGGCCATATACGAAATACTCACAGTACAGGTAAACAAGAACTATGGTCACATTGCTTCCAAAATCACTGAATCAATTACAAACACAATACAAATAAACTAACTGTTGTCATAGGAGGAGTGTCATCACAATGGTTGCATTGGTTATCCAAAGGAGATCTTCCTAGGTCATGGCCCCCCTCTAGGGTTATCCTAGTAACCTCTTACAAACTCTGGCCCCACATGCACACCAGAGCGGAATCGATTATCTTTCGAGAAGACAAGATAATGATCATGCCATTCTAGGCCTTCCCAACTCATCTCAAGTCTAACACAAGCCCTTGAGCCAATGAGAGAGGCTAAATTTCAAAGTTAATGTATTAAGCTACCCATTCCCCTAAAAATAGGTTATTTAATTTCCATTGGTTAAAACTAACTCCCACACGAATTGTCCTGGGACCACTTTGTGTCCTGGCCCTCGTTGAAAGCCACTCCCCTATCGACAACACATAAACTCATACCACACCCAAGGGTAGACAGTGCACTAAAATTGACCACACATAATCAACACACCTCAAAAGGTAACACATCCCTACGAATGTCCAATACTGAATCCCAATATGTGCACTACCCAAGAAAACTCAAAGGGTGAACTAAAGTTACAACAACCCTTTCACAATTACCACTCTGAAAGACTTAGATTTTCACATTAACAAATACTTTCCCCCCCAGTACACAGTTACAAAACACTTGATTTTATAAATACAACTTCAAGCAATTAATAAATGCTATCATTCAGATTTCCTAAATCCAAATCAATCAAAATCACATATTTAAAATAAACCTTTTAAACATAATTTCATTCAATAAATCCATAGCGATTAAAACAAAAGTTCAGTTTCCAAATCCACAAATATAGATAAAAAAAATTCTCAATCTTACTAATAAAATCACTTCATTATAAAATAACAACTGGTGCTTGCATGCACTTAACCATTTAATATTCCTTTAAAAATAATACACTAACTTCTAATAAAACAATTTAAATAACTATATTTAAATATATATATGTAATTATATATAAAAATATATACAATTATATATATATATATATATATATATATATATAATATATATATTATTTAATAAATAAAATTATATACATATGACTTATAATATATATAATATATATAATATTTATATATTATATATAATATATATAATATATATTATATATAATATTTATATATTATATATAATATATATATCATATATAAATATTTACATTATCGAACCCATATACAATAAATAAAACAAAACATAAACATTCGCACGCAGAGGGACACAACCCTGGTTGCGTCATTCCCACGTAGGGGGTTCGCTGCCCGTGGGCAGCGCTTACCCCACACAGATGTGGGGAGCACTGCTCACAACAATGCACCCCAGGTGTGGGTGCAGCTGGGGTTTCACCCCCGGCCAAACCAAAAATGAAATTCATTTTATTATTTTTTTTCATTTCACAGTCCAGCATTCGTCGTACGGCAATTTTCGATTTCATTTCCCAATAAAAATTCCTACAAGGAATTTTACATGTTTTTAAATAAAACAAAATATTTATATAATATATATATATGTATATGTACATATATATTTTAATATATATTTATATGTACATATATATTTTAATATATATGTATATATATATATATATATATATTTATATGTAATTAATCCAATCACTGGTTCAAGTTGAGCAAATAAATTACACAGAAGAAGTTTTCTACAGGAAAGCTCAGAGATTTCATTTTCCCAGATAATTAAAAGGAATTGGGAAATCATAACAAAATGAATGTTTTTCTACAGAGATCTATAATTTTCTTTTGTATCAATCTATTTCAAATGATCAATTTACACAGAGGATTTTTTTTAAATTATTTTCTACAAAGGTTCAACTTTCATGGCAATCTTTTAAAAGAAAGAAACATGAGCTTCTACAGTATTGAAAATATTTTCCTAAACATTTCCAAATTGCATTACAGTAATATAAACAACCTTTCAATTCAAAATTCACAAAAACAATAAAGGAACCTGTTCCAGAAGAACTGTTGCCCCAAGAATTGTTGCCGAGTTTCTTTGTAGCTTCAAAATGCCAATGTTGCCAAAGCTTCCTCCAGTAAATTTTTCACTTCCAGAAAACACAACAATACCACAACCAAGAATTCTACAGCAAGATTCTAAAATAAAATCCTCAGAGAGATCCACAAATTCCTCACCAATTTTCAACCAAAAACCCCAAAAACTCTTCCCGTAAAACAACTTTCTTCCCTTTTTTTCAATATTTTTCTCCGAGAATCAATTTACAACAATAAAATAGAAAAATTCTAACTTACAGTTATCCCAACAAAATATTTTTTCCCTCAACAACCCCAGATATTTTCCAACCTCATGCATTTAAAATAAAATAAAACAATTAATATATTTCAACAAATTTAAATAATCTTATTTATTTAATTCCCATATAATTTAATAATTAAAAGTTTTTAATAGCATAACTAAATTAAATTTATTTATTTATTTATTCTAAATCCTTCACAACAATAATTCAATTAATTAAATATTTAAATCAAATACACATTTAATCTACCAAATTAAACTTGCACAATAATAAAATACCCAGAACAACAATGATAAGGCTAAGACCAAAACTCAAACTGACGACACATTGTACTAAGGTAAAGGTATGACTAGGTAGCTCGTTAATATCTCCCAATATTACTATTGAGTAGTGGACACACTCAGACCTATGAAACCAGGTGAAGTCGTTGTCCTGTACCTACAAACCTACAACACAAGCAAGAGTCGTGCATGTATACAGATAGTAATTCATACACACCATGAAGAGAGAATCGCGGAAATCACAGGGCACTTGTAAGCGAGTAATGCAATACCGTTCTCTTCACCAATACAATGTCACATCAACTAACAAGATAATATATCAATTAAACTACAAGAAGCATATATAGCAATGTCATCACAACTAAGCATCTATGCAAACATAAAGCATATTAAACATAATCACCATGCATATAATGTGTCATCACATCAATATAGTCTATCATCACTCCACTGTTAGCGATAGAATAAAAATAACATAAAATAAAGTCTAACAAAGTATCTGAGCTATCAAGAAAACATAACAAATCAGAGGGGTGTCACATCCTCCCCCCTACGATCAGGCTTACTCCTGGAAGCCTGTGAACAAGGGTAGAGCTCCCTCATCCCGGTAGCATCTTCCCATGTAGCAGAAGTGTCATCTCTAGGATCCCACTCAACCCTCGCCTGCTCAATATCTCGACCCCTGAGGGCGAGTCTCCTGTGCTGGGTAACGGCCATGGGCTCCAAAGCTAGTTGCCCATCCTCTACTTGTAAAGTAGTCCAATCAAGGATATGAGAAATGTCTGGATGATAAGGTCTAAGTACAAAAACATGGAACACATCGTGGATATGCGAGAGACTGGGCGGTAAAGCAAGGCGGTAAGCAACTGGCCCAATCTTATCTAGAATCTCAAAAGGACCGACAAAATGAGGTGCGAGCTTAGAACCCTTTCCATAATGGATCATACTCTTCCTCAGTTGCACTCGCAAGAAAACTCGGTCACCTACAACAAACTGGTGATCCACATGGTGTGCATTTGCGTACTTCTTCTGTCTATCCTGTGCAGCTACTAAATGCTCTCTGATCTGAACCACCTGTTGCTCCATATCCTATAACATATTTGGACCCAATAAAATCCTTTCCTCCAACCTGTCCCAACTCAATGGAGTCTAACACGACCGTCCATACAAGGCTTGAAAATTTGTCATGCCAATAGAACTCTAAAACCCATTGTTATAAGCAAACTCTATAAGATAGAGATAATCCTCCCATCATTTCTCCTGGTCCATGACATACATTCGAAGCATATATTTGAGGATCTGATTGACCCTCTTAGTGTGTCCATCTGTCTCTGGGTGATACGCTGAACTGAAGTGCAACTGTGTCCCCATAGCATGTTGTAATGATGTCCAAAGAGCCGAAGTAAACACATGATCCCTATCAGAAATAATCTGACGCGGAATACCATGCAACCTCACAATATCCTCCATGAACACTCTAGTAGCTGATGAAGCATTATAGGAGGAACAGATAGGTGAGAAGTGTGCCACCTTTTTCAACCTATCTACCATCACCATAATCGCATCATGTTGTCACAAAGAGTTGGGTAAACCAACAATGAAATCCAATGAAATGATGTCCCATTTCCACTCAGGAACCAAATGAGGCTGTAGAAGACTATCCAGATGTTGGTGTTCAACCTTAACAGGCTGACACTCCAAACATCATGATACATAATCGGCTATATCCCACTTCATACCTGCCCAGAAATAAAGTCGTCGCAGATCGGCATACATCTTCTTCACTCCAGGGTGAGTTGAGTAAGGTGCCCAATGTGCCTCTATCAAAATCAAGGTACGAAGCCCTTCCAAAGATGGAACAAATATACGTCCCATGTATCTCAACAACCCATATGTCTCCAAAGAATATCTTGAGTACCTACCATCCAAAGTCCTACCTAACTCAATCTCAGAGCTTACCTCATGGTACTAGCTATCTGTAGGAAGTGCAGTAAGAATCCGACTCCTCAAATCCATAGTAAGAGTCATCTTAAATAGTTCGTGCCTCCATTTACTGAGAGCGTCGACCACTACATTCTCCTTTCCCTGGATGTACTTCACCTCAAAATTGTACTCATAGAGAAACTCCATCCATCGCCTTTGCCTAGCATTAATGTTAGGCTATGTAAAGATATACTGTAGACTCTGATGGTCACTGTGTAACTCAAAACGATGCCCCAATAGAAAATTCCTCCATCGAGTCAAAGCATTTACTACTGCAGCTAACTCAAGATCATGCGTAGGGTAGTTCAACTCATGATCCTTGAGCTTGTGCAACTCGTATGCAATGACTCAACCATCCTGCATCAATACCACTCCTAACCCCTCTAAAGAAGCATCAACACATATAACAAAGTCTCATGTAGGATCACGTACTACAAGGATCCGTGCGCTAGTCAACCTCTCCTTCAATGTTTGAAATGCAGCCTCGCTCTGCTCTGACCAATCGAACTTCTTCCCCTTCCTCTGAAGAGAAGTAATAGGGTGTCCTACCCTAGAAAAGTCCTGAACAAAATGCCTATAGTAACCTGCTAGCCCCATAAAGCTACGTATCTCTACCACATTCATGGGCGCAGGCCAATCCATGATTGCCTGGATCTTTGCAGGATCCACTACAATTCCCTCTCCCGATATAACATGACCAAGGTATTTGACCTCAGTTTTGAAGAACTCACACTTAGACAAGTTGGTATACAACTTATTATCCCTCAAACACTACAATACCTACCTCAAATTTTCCTCATGCTCCTCAACAATCCTAGAATAAATCAAAATGTCATTGAAGAATACCACTACAAACCTATCAAGGTACATGTGGAAAACTCTGTGCATCAGGCTCATGAATACCGATGGCGCATTCGCCAACCCGAACGGTACCACTATGAAATCATAGTGGTCATATCGTGTGTGAAACGTTGTCTTATGAATATCAGCGTCTACAATCCGCAACTGATGGTATCCTGACTTTAAGATCAATCTTAGAAAAGATTGTCGCACCTTTGTCCTGATCAAACAAGTTATCAATCCTGGGTAGAGGGTATCGATTCCAGATGGTGACCTTATTTAACTGTCGGTAATCTATGCAAAGACGAAGAGATCCATCCTTCTTCTTCACAAAGATCACCAGTGCTCCCCAAGGCGATACACTAGGGAAAATGAACCCCTTTTCCAACTCCTCAAGCTGTAGGCGGAGCTCCTTAAGCTCCTGAGTCATCGTGCGATAAGGTGCTCGTGAAATGGGTTCAGAACCAAGTAAAAGATCCACCTTGAAGTCTATGTCATGTTGAGGTGGCATCCTTGGAATATCCTCTAGAAAGACATCTGCATACTGTTGTAGTATGGGGTGGCTATCTACAGACAACTTCTCCTCTCTAACAACAATCTGATCTACCTCCTGCCTTGGCCCAAGACGAGCAAGAGTTTCCTCCAATAACTGACGCAACTGTGCACCCTCGATCCCCGGTGGATTTGGATCCTAAATACTGCATCCCAGAATGTTTCAATAAGTCTGTTTCTCCTCACAGTCAGAATCATGAGAAACATGTAGAGGTGAGTTATGCTTACTACCCCCATGTCTGCCTCCATGGCCATGACCACGGCCTTGACCTCTCCTAGGTGGCATGATCCTGCACAAACACACCAAGGTGTAAGATAAGATATGCAACTTAAATCCTATGCAAAAACTTAATGGTTCAAACATTAACCCAGAGTACCCAGTGTTTAAACATAGGCTCTAATACCAAGTGTAAAACCTCATCCCGCAACCTAGAGAACGATGCAACACTGCGGAAGACCAACAATTTTTTTTCTTAAAAAGTAAAACAAGACGAGTAAAGTACTCTACTCTAACCACATACATCCTCTAGGCCACACAACGCGTCTACATGTAAACCCATTACTTATAAAATTAAACCAACCATAGCATATGAAATTTAAACCACGATCCAACATACATCAAAGCATTAAACCATTTCAAAACAAAACTTTAACTCATAGAAATATATTGAACATATTTCCACAGATACAACACCACATAACATCCAATACACCATTAAATCCAATAATGAATAGATCATAAATATTATTACAATTACATCACAAAGGTTCACCTCGATACAAATGAGGTACTACAATTATACATAATGATCCCCAGTTACAATGAAGAAAGAGAAGAATAACTCCATAGAACCACACAAGCTCCTCGAACAAGAAGATCCTGCCATCACGAACAAGAAGATAACTCAACAATATAAGATTCACGAAACCCAACCATATGGTACTCGTAGGCCCAACCCCCGTGCTAGGAGATAGTAAAAGGTAACCAAGACAATCCTACTACCTCTAGATATAGGCCATATATGAAATAATCACAGTACAGGTAAAATAGAACTATGGTCACATTGCTTCCAAAATCACTGAATCAATTACAAACACAATACAAATAAACCGATTGTTGTCATAGGAGGAGTTTCATCACAATGGTTGCATTGGTTATCCAAAGGAGATCTTCCTAGGTCCTGGCCCCCCTCTAGGGTTATCCTGGTAACCTCTTATGAACTCCGGCCCCACATGCACACCAGAGCGGAATCGATTATCTTTTGAGAAGACAAGATAACGATCGTGCCATTCTAGGCCTTCCCAACTCATCTCAAGTCTAACACAATCCCTTGAGCCAATGAGCGAGGCTAAATTTCAAAGTTAATGTATTAAGCTACCCATTCCCCTAAAAATAGGTTATTTAATTTCCATTGGTTAAAACTGACTCCCACACGAGTTGTCCTGGGACCACTTTGTGTCTCGGCCCTCATTGAAAGCCACTCCCCTATCGACAACACATAAACTCGTACCACACCCAAGGGTAGACAGTGCACTAAAACTGACCACACATAATCAACACACCTCAAAAGGTAACACATCCCTACGGATGTCCAATACTGAATCCCAATACGTGCACTACCCAAGAAAACTCAAAGGGTGAACTAAAGTTAGAACAACCCTTTCACAATTACCACTCTGGAAGACTTAGATTTTCACATTAACAAATACTTTCCCCCTAGTACACAATTACAAAACACTTGCTTTTATAAATACAACTTCAAGCAATTAACAAATGCTATCATTCGGATTTCCTAAATCCAAATCAATCAAAATCGCATATTTAAAATAAACCTTTTAAACATAATTCCATTCAATAAATCCATAGCGATTAAAAAAAAAGTTCAGTTTCCAAATCCACAAATATAGATAAAAACAAATCTCAATCTTACTAATAAAATCACTTCATTATAAAATAACAACTGGTGCTTGCATGCACTTAACCATTTAATATTCCTTTAAAAATCATTTACTAACTTCTAATCAAACAATTTAAATAACTATATTTAAATATATTATTTAATAAATAAAATTATATACATATGACTTATAATACATATAATATATATATAATATATATTATATATAATATTTATATATTATATATAATATATATATCATATATAAATATATACATTATCGAACCCATATACAATAAATAAAACAAAACAAAACATAAACATTTGCATGCATAGGGACGCAGCCATGGCTGCGTCATTCCCATGCAGGGGGTTTGCTGCCTGTGGGCAGCACTTACCCCACACAAATGTGGGGAGCGCTACTCACAGCTCAGCGCACCCCAAGTGTGGGTACGGCCAGAGTTTCACCCCCGACCAAACCAAAAATGAAATTCATTTTATTTTATTTTTTATTTCACAATCCAACATTCGTTGTACGGCGATTTTTTATTTCGTTTCCCAATAAAAATTCCTACAAGGAATTTTACATGTTTTTAAATAAAACAAAATATTTATATATAATATATATGTATGTGTACATATATATTTTAATATATATGTATATATATTTATATGTAATTAATCCCCGACCAAGAAAATCCAAACAAACACACAAGTCTAAACTCCAAAGCATTAAAAATAAGAGCACACATAAAGGTAACATAACATCAAAAGACCTCTTCCAGAGGTTAGCAACAATAACAACTCGAGGGAAAGCTAGAGGAGAGTGTCATCGCACAGTCCTACATGGGTTATCTTGACTTCCTTTCTCTAGGCGTCGGCCCCCGTCTATGGTTATCCTGACAGCCTCTCTAGGCGCCGACCCCATAGGGTGACTAGTGCAAAACCGTTAACCTCTCGTGGAGACGAGGCAACGATCTTGCCAACCACGACCTTCTCAGCCCACCTTTAGTCTGTGAAAGTCCTAACAGGTGGACAAGGTATCCACAATTATCTTGTTAATGTTTAACTACCCACCCTTTAATTAATTAATTAGGTTATCACTTATTACTCTAACTCTAATGTGGGTTATCCTGACACACCCTTTGTGGGCCGGCGCCCATGTAGAGCCACTCTCTCTAGAAACCCAAAACATATCATCAAATTCCAAGGGGTTATGCCAACAAGAACATTGAACCACAAAATAGAACAACTGTGAGGCAAAACCATCCCGCCAAAAGTCATATAAATCAACTCCCATAAAAAAAGGGTACAACCCAAAAGAAAACTCAAGATCTCAACTATAGTCAAAATAGAGACAAGTATTAGATTAAAAGATCACATAATAAACCACCATTTTCTTATGCCTCTGGAAGTTTTAAACAATAACCTTAACTCCTATAGAAGGGTCAACTAACTTAAGGGTCCCCACATGTTTATAACCCAACTCAAGGAAGCCAACAAAGAACTCAAAGAAAATCAAGGAATTAAATAATTATTCAACATCAAGATTTTGTTTAAGATTGCAAATTTACTATACTTAATAATCACATTTTAAGAGAACTCATTGCACGATATCCACCATGAAAATTTAAACTATCAGTTTACTCAATCTATTTCATTTATGAAAATCACTCAATTTGATTTGATAAAATATTTTATTTCAATTTGTCCAGTAACAACATGAAATCACTGCAATTAACCATCGCAATATTTTTCTATAATTTTGGACAAGTGTATATATATATACATCCACATATATAAACATATATATATATATATATATATATTATATATTCATATTAAACCTATATATATACATACACACAGACACATATATATATATTCAATTAAATAAATAAATATTCAAAAAAATGAATTTTAATTTATATAAAAATAATTTATAAACTTATAAAGCGTTGTAGGGAGTCTGCAAACCTCCCCATATGGGGAGGCCACAACCCCCACCTAGGGCTACGCCCAGTAGCCCGCAGGCTATTGTGTGCAGCTGTGGGTGGGCTGCGTACAACACCCCCCACTGGCGCACAATAAAGCATGGGGAGCAAGGGTACGGTGACAGTCGAAGCCCCCCCGCCCCCCACTATTATTTTATTTTATTTTTTAACTATTTTATTTTTTAATTTCTGGTAAATACACTACTTAGAAAGTCTGTGTTTAATCGGGGTTTTCAACAGAATATATCAAATCCTCTACAGTGAATTAAAACTCAGAATAATATATATTCATTAATGTAGTGGAAGTATATATTTAAAATATATATACATATATATAAACCAAATAAGTCTGTGTGATTGCAAAGAAGAACATATTTAACCAAATATTTTTCTATCAAGAGATATTTCTAATTTCTACCAAAGGATTTCAATTTACACAATTAATCCAAAGGATTTCAATTCAAACCTATAGAGATTTTCTAAACCCTCTATTATTTTCCTTTTGAATATTCAATTTTTTTAAGATGATCTTCTATGAGGTTCTCTGATTTCACTATAAATTTTTCTATAGAGGTAATAAAATAATCACGGTAAAACTTTAGAAGTCGTCAACAAAAATTTTCTATAGAGGAACTTTTAACAAACTTTTCTACACAGAAGCTTTCAACAAACATTTTTACAGAGGATTTTAATTAATTCACAACAATTTCCAACAATCTTTCCAATTTTTAAAACAAATCTTCTACAAAATAATAATTTCCTCTTGTACAAACAATTTCTCAACTTTTACAAAATTAACAAAATTTCTACAGAATAAAATTTGTACAGGCAATCTTTTCAAAACAAGAGAATAACTACATAAACAGTAAAGGAACCTGTTTTCCTGAAGCTTGAAGGAATGAGGGTTGAAGCAAAGCTTTTCCTTCAGAGTTCAACTTCCAAGCCCTTTTCAAAATCTCCACTTCCAGCAAGATGCAAAATATGAGCGCAAAAATATATTCCTAGAAACCTCTTCTAATTTTTAACCAGAAACCCCAAAAACCAATAAAAACAATTCTCCAGCCAATTTCCTCTGTGAAGTGACTTCTTGCCTTTCACAGTTATGGCCAATATTCTCTTTGAGAATAATTTTTTTAACAAGAGTTTTTGCATTCAATTCCCACTCACTCCCGTAACTATTCTAATTATCTTTTAACTAATTTTTAGTTATTTTCTTTTGATAATAATAAAGAATTTATGCTATTTAATTAATTTAAAAATTCAAGAATTAATATCAATTATCTTATGCAAATTTAAAATTCTAATTCACATAATAGCATCTAATATTTTTATTTAAACTATTCACTCAATCAAGAAAATTTAATCAATTAACTTAACTACAATTACCTACAAATAATTGTATCAACTAAATAACATTAATTAATCACACATAAAATAAAGATTAATTAAATAACAAACATTTACAAACTAAAATAAATAATCAACACTAACCCATACGTAAACAAAGACGAGGTTGAGACAATAACACTGTAGGACTCACAACAAGGTGATGAACTTGAGATGGGGACACTTCTTTATCAACTCCCTTTTCAACATCATACCCGTTGGGTTTATGGGACATGCTCAAACCTGTCAAGCAGGTGGAGTCGGTGTCCAGTACTTGAATCCTGCATAGAAACAAACGTCAAGTAGCATGTAAATCTCCATTGCAGACATACCATGAAAGGTAATCGTGGAGTAGCAGGGCACTCGCGAGTGAGTGATGCCACTCTATCCTTTCACCAAGACTCACTAGCAAACACATCAAAAACCATAGCAACATAGAATCACAACATCACCACATATATTATTAAAGAAAACCATAACATAACCAAATAACATAATCACCACGTAATGTATCATCAAGCATCATAAGTAATGTCAAGTGCAGCAAACCAACCAAACTATGAATCCACACACAACCAATCCGGTGAACTAATCACCATTACAAACCAAGTACAAAACCAACACAAAAGAGTATCAACAACACAAGGGATATTACAAGAAGAAGAAATTACAATCATGCATGACTTAAGTACTTGTTAGAGCATTATTAGTGATGCATGAGCACATGCAATAGAACAAGTGAATGTGTGGAAAAACTAGTGAACATGTGGTAAGGTCTAAGGCAAGATAATGTATTAAAATATGGCATTAGATCTTGTCACATTATATTTGAATCGTTTTCCTCTTGAAACTTAGGACAACTATGGATCCAAGTTTCTTATGATAGGTTATTTTAAGTATCATTCCTAATTAGGTGTGGGTAGAGTGTTGGGACTTAGAGGATATTCACCTATAAAGAGTCCTCATAGGAAGGATTTTTCTATAGTCTTCAATGCAATGAAATGTGATGATTTATCAAATGCTATGATACAACATGGATAGTGCTTGGCATATGACAATCATGTTACAAGTGTTGTGATACATCATATATGTTATATCATATGCAATAATATTGTGGCAACAACCATAAGGTATTTGAAAGAAGAAATGAAAATTACATATGACTTAAGTACTTGCTAGAGCATGACCAATGATACAACACATGCAATAGAACTAGTTAACATTCAACAAGATTTAAGGGAAAGATAATATCTTAAAATATATTGGTGTAAGGTATCATAAGTGAGAAGCTAATAGTTGTTCTTATATTAGTAACATGAATATGTAATGATAGTGTAAAGGTTTTAGTTATTGATTCATAGTGTGTAATAGCAATAGATAATGCAAGGTGATTATCCATGTGGATACATCATACTTGAAGGTTTATGTGGTATGATGACATCATTTATGGTTAAATTAGAGTTACAAAACTCTTGATATTCCAAAATTTGGTTGAACATTTGTGTGGTTTATTTTCCATGAGTATATATATCAATTTGTTGGAATGCACTAAGGTTACTCACGGTTATGAATTCACTTGTAGGGCATTAAATGAATATTGTATATTATTAGTGTCTAACATTCAGAGTGATTGAAAAATAAAGGTATGTTATAGATTAATACTCTATAAAGGGGTTTCCAAATACCTTATTATATTAAATTTGTTGTAATTATGAAAAGTGTAATTATGAATGTCTATTAGTGGTGGGCTTTCTCCCAAAAGGTTTTCCCACATAAATCTTGTATCTCTTATGTAATCTTATGGGTTCATACTATTCTATTTATTTTCATATATGTTACACAGATTTTGCAAGTTTTGTTAATTATTATTAGAATGTCATAATCTTAAGTTTTCATCATCCCAATCTAATAGTCATCTACAAAACAGGTTAAAATCCCCATCACCAAGTATCAAAGTGCAAAGTTATTGTATGGATGATCACTAATTTATTAGAGTGAAAATGTAACACCCCACCATGAAAACCTAGAGGACACACACTAACAACTAAAAACAAAAACAAAAAAAATTGAAAGAGCAACATTCATTTGTATGCAAGGGAAATAAATTTCTAGATTTCTAAACTAAGTCCTCTAGGGTCCGCGACAACACTACTTAATACCCATCTACTATCTAGCAAGAAACTTAAAACATTACATTTAACAAGTTCTAACATCAATATGAAAATTGCATCTAATCATTCCATTTATTTGAACAATCAATGAAGTACATCCATAACATGTATTCATGAAGTTACATTGAATCAAATCATTTAATTTTAAATACAATGCCAACTGATTCAGGTCCATTGCATAATAGTGTTCCTCTTCAGATACATCATTACAAATAGTACAACTGATTAACAATATGTCCTCATATACAAGGGAGGAAAGTACATCAAGATGATACATGATACATCAAATAAGATAAGATTCAATAAGAGTACAAGTGCAGTTATCCACATAATCTGGAAAATAAGCAAAGTCTTCAATCTGGAAGTAGACACCTCATTCACAAACAAGGAGGGAAACCCAATGGAGTAAAAAATCACTATCCACTCAACCACGTGGTACCCAAAGGTCCACCCCCCGTGCTAGGAGATAGCAAAGGGTCCCACCAACACAAACTGACATAAGGCAAAGGACATCACAAGGATAACAAGAAATTAATGAACAAGGAAGTACAAAATTAACAACAGGGACAACACTTCCAGAGACACAAGCATTCAAGGAAAACAAGAAGCAAGGGGATACAAGTTGTCATAGGAGGAGTGTCATCACATAGTTTGCATGGGTTACCCAGGCAGATCTTCCTAGGCCCCAACCCTCATCCTGTGTTACCCTGGTAGCCTCTACCGATCTCTGTCCCCTCATGCAATCCTATATGGAATCAACATACCTTTCGAGAGGACAAGGTAGGTGATCTTTCCATTCTAGGTCTTCTCGACTCATCTCAATCCTATACGAGCACTTGAGCCATGAGCGAGGCATTAACTTATCTTGTTTAATGCTATTACTACCCAACCCCCTAGTTTATTTTAGGTTTTCACTTGATTACAAAACTCCCACATGGGTTACCCAGGTGCCACTTTGTGTGATGGCCCCCATTGGAAGCCACTCCCCCACTGACAACAAGGAGACCCCAAAAACACAATGAACGAAGCCACATGCACAATCACAAGGATTTTACCAACATAAGCACAAGGCAAGGCATACCCATCATGCACACAGGTTCCAAAAGTTCATCCACATCAGTGGGTATACTGTGCAAGGCTAGAGGTCATCACACAATCACTTAACACAAACAATGATAGCAAAATCTCCATTAGAAAGACAAACTCTCCCTAGCCTCTGGAAAACTCATAACAATTCTTCCACCAAAAGACAATGCCATTTGAACAAGTTCCACATTCATAACCAACTTGGTAGACATTCACTTACTAAGTGCTCAAAACAATAATAGAATATGAAGTACAAGGAGATCATTCAAGTTAATTGAAATCATCATCTAACCAGTAGTAATCTCTTTCTAAATGCACCTACTATCTTTTATTGGAAATCACCTATCTTAATCTTTTAAAAAATCAATTTTTCTCCTGATACATTCATTTTACCACTATGATTAAATAATATTAAAAAATAGAGATAATCTTTGAGATGTACTTGAATAACTATATATATACATACATATATATATATATTCAGGTATTTCTCTTATTAAACTATATTATGGAGAAAGCAGATTATGGAGAGTATTATTTATAAACAATTGTTTATACAAGTTTATATGTATATACATTGTTATGACAATGATTTAATACAAGCGGACCAAGCACAAACATGCATATATATATATGTATTGTGTTACCAACCGACCTTAAAAGTGATATAGGGAAAGTATCGCTTTCACCTAGTTATAAATATTGAATGAATTCAGTTAACACAAGGAAGGATATCGTACTCATATGGCTTAATGATAAATATAACTCAGGCATCCAAACGTCCACTAAAAGAAAACAATTATAAAACAATATGAAGAACAATCTGTTAGTCATGCCAGGGGAAGAAAGAGTTTGCTACAGTGAACAAGCATTGAGTGAGGATGGTGCACTACCGAACCCACAACAGTCAACAGTGAAACCAAAGAAAACAGAGAATTGTCTACAGGATAGACTGCAACAATGATATCTACTTTCATTAGACAACAGACTAGAGAGAGTTTGATTTGTAGCTAAATATATCTTTAGTTCACACTGACTTCTGATGCCAAAAAATGGTATGCAGGGAAATACACTTCCGGTTATATAAGAGTTAATGTTTGAAATAAGAGATGGCGGAAATTAAGGAGAAGGAATGGCGAATTCACTAAAGGCTTCCAATAAGGGAAGGAAAGTTTTAAAAAATAGGGGAGGCGGCCACAAACAGAGAAGTAGCGACCCATACAAATCAAAATCAATATAGAGTTCACTTAATTTATATATAAACCTAAATTCATAAACAAATACATTCAAGGTGAAAATTCCACAGGCAAAGAACATTCGATGTGCATTTCAGAAGCAAACAAGTGACTGGATGAAGCCAAAAAGCTCAACCCATTCTGCAAAGAGGGCGACATCCATGCAAAAAGGAAGGATAGCGAATACATATGATTTAATATGGAAAGCACAAGATCTCCAGAAATAAGGGCGGTGGAGATTTAGTTATGGAAATTTCCTTTAGATCCAAGGTTTCAAAGCGCATCAACCAGATGGTACATAAGGTTAAATCCCACATACGATCTGAAGTGATGAGAGAGAATAAAAAGGAAAGAGAGTTATGCTAGAGACTCAACAGAAACTTCAGCTACAACTTAAAACTCGTCTCAAAGAGGAGAATGAATTCTAATGCAAGAATAGGATAAGTATCAGGAAGCAGGGGCAGCACTAAAAATCTATTTATTTCCAATTACGAAGACAACTCAAAACATCCTAAGGCTTGGGCATTGAAGAAAACGATGTGAGCCAAGAGAGAAATATATTTATATAATGACTTTAGGCAATTGGGTCCATTGTGGCTACAGGCAGAGATATGACTATGCGCCCTGACACAAAATTTGAGGAGTCCCCACAATTTTCAGAGGCAGAAAAAAGAAAACAAAATCGACGGGAGAGAATAGTCGATGTCATCAACCAAACTTGGGGTTAACAACCCAAGGTGACACCAAAAACAAATTGATCATCCAAGAAGAAATTAAATAAAAGATTTGTAGGAAGCACACAATTTAATTATCAAAGAGGTTCAAGAAATTTTCAGAGAATTCATTTACTAACATTTTGATTCAAGATTTGCAGGATATCAATCGATAGAGATGGAACCTGGTTTAGATGCTTGATCGAGCTGAAGTATTGGTGTAGATCTCTTTTAGATTCCAGCTCTCGAAATGCAGCTCCAAATCTTCACAGGCTCCAGAGATCACAAGTTCAAAATCCCTAACTCAAATTTTCAAAAAATCCCCTCCCTTCATTTTTTTTTCCAACATGAAAGTTTTTTCAAAACATTCCCCAGAAATTTCACAGGAGAAACCAAAACAAAAACTCCCCCCAAATTATTTTCAAAAAAGAAAACTGAAGAAGATTCCCCCTTTCTTTTCATTTTTAGCCAATTAATTAAATTCCTTTGAACCCTCTTGTTGCATGGAGTTGCATCGTCAATGGGCTGTAAAAGCAGTCCCAAATAGAAATTTCCATTTAATGCTCCAGCAAAACCCACTTTGAATTATTTATTCAACTTTTATAATTTTATAATTTTTAAATCATCACTTGCAATTTTACACACTTAATAAGCTATTTAATGTACTAAGTTTATTAATTTAAATTTCTCATTTAATTTCACTTGCATACTTCAATAAGTTTAATATATATATAAATTTATGTAAATATTTCATTTTAAATCATAAAGTTGAATTTATTAAAATCAAATAAGGAACTTAATGAATTTCATTTAATCAAAACATAGACTATATTTAAACTTTTATTTTAATTATCCCAAAATCCTTGGTTTTCAATTATCATTATTCAAGGAATAATCAAATAGGGGCACTCACTAATCTCATTACCCGATATCAAGCTTTGAAACAAAACCAAACTCCAAGTGAAACGAAAAGTAAAAGGACACAACATTGACAAACTAACACGGACTGACCTTACTAACGGGTTATGATATATGGATACTCATCCTCGACGAGGATGATGGCTCAGTGCAGGGGACTCAATGCTATCTCCAAAAACAACTATCTCCATTGGGTGTAAAGCACTCTCAAATCTGACAATTCAGGTGGAGTCGATGCCTGATACTTGCAACCTGTAGCAAATCACACGGTCGAGCATGTGCATAGAGAAAAAATTCAACACACTGTGAAGGGAAAATTACATAGTCGCAGGGCGCTCGCAAGTGAGTGATGCGACACTATCCCCCTTCACCAAAACATCAACACACTATATGTACCGATATCAAATCATGATAAAACATACATCCACATCACATGATATTCATATCCATGATAACTCACATAATCAATTAAGCTAATCTACTAAACATGATATAAGCATAAACATCAGTAGTAAATGTGTCATCAAACAATATCATAACATCAAAAACATCATAATATCCAAATATCACCTAACAGTATCATAATGTCCAAGTACCATCATCAGAAATAGAATGTTTGAATATGATCAAATAGAATTATAATGTCAAAGTATAACTAAGTCTCTGTCAAAACTAAAAGGAAACTTAAGGGGCATTATATCCTCCCCCTACGATCAAGCTTACTCCTGGAAGCCTACAAACAGATATGGATATAACTCTCTTATCCTAGAAGCATCCTCCCAAGTAGTAGATGAATAGTCATTCGGATCCCATTGGACCCTAACCTGCTCAATTTCTCATCCTCTGATTGTGAGTCTTTGCTACTCTATGATGCCCACGGGCTCCAAAGCCAACTACTCATCCTCTACCTGTAATGCATACCAATCAAGGACATGAGAAATATCTGGATAATAAGGTTTAAGAACTAAAACGTGAAACACATCATGAATGCGTGAGACACTAGGTGGCAAAGCAAGACAATATGCTACAAAACCAATCCTCTCCAAAATCTCAAAAAGCCCAAAAAAATGTGGTGCAAGCTTAGAGCCTTTTCTATAACAGATCAGACTCTTTTGCGAACACACCCACAAGAACACTCGGTCACCAACTGAGAACTGACGATCCACCCTATGAGCATCGACATACTTCTTCTATATGTCCTGGGCTGCTACCAAATGCTCCCTAATGCGAATCACCTGCTGCTCCATCTCCTAAAGCATCGTCAGACCAAGAATGAATCTGTCTTCCAAACAATCCCAACTCAATGGGGTCTGACAAGGTCGACCATTTAACGCCTAAAAAGGAGGCATGCCAATCGAACTGTGATAACTATTATTATACGCAAAATGCACCAGACACAGGTAGTCCTCCCAATGTGACTGCTGATCCATGACATACATCTGAAGCATATCCTCGAGGACTTGATTGACCCTCTCGGTCTACCCATCAATCTCTAGATGATAAGTTCAACTGAAGTTCAACTGAGTCCCCAACGCATGTTGTAGGGACGTCCAAAGAGCTGAAGTAAACACTAGATCTCTGTCTGAAATAATCCTGTGAGGAATACCATGTAACTTGACAATGTCATCCATGAAAATTTTGGCCATTGACAAAGCATTGTATGAAGAACAGATAGGAGAGAAGTAAGCCACCTTCGTCAACCTATCCACAATTACCATAATGGCATCATGCCAACAAGGAGAAATAGGAAAACCAACAATAAAATCCAATGAGATGATGTCCCATTTCCACTCTAGAACCAGATGAGGCTGCAAAAGTCCTGCAGGATGCTGGTGTTTTTCCTTCACTCTCTGACACTCTAGACATCTCGACACAAAATCAGCAATGTCTCTCCTCATTTCGACCCAGAAGTACTTGCTACAATAACATTTTAAGGAGACATAAAAGGGATCCCTTGTTAGAAGGAATGCACCTTAGACAAGGCTCCCTAGCCCCTTGCCCCCCAAGTGTAAGGACAAGGTGAGCCCAAAATAAATGATGATATGCTTCCTAACTCCTTGAAAAAAAGATGATTTGCATAAAATCTAATGCATGTGGTAGTGAGAATAATTTGATACTACAACTATCACATGGCAAGGAGAAAAACAAAAAAATGTTAATTTATCACATGCTCATAGTGATTTGCATAAGGATCAAATTGTTTCGATACTATTTTTAAAGTACGACATTCATCGGTAAGATGTCCAAGTTTTCTATGGTATGCAGAATAAGACATGTTTCTCCTATTTCCCTTTTTATCTTCTCATTCACGGATAGGTGGTAATGTGATAAATGCTAGGTTGAGAAGTGTTTATAATGCCTTTTCAGTCTTGGTTATAGTAGACATAAATGGTAGATTCTTAAGTTTATAAGACTTGTGTTTCTTACTTGGTTGACCAACTGTTTGATGTGAATGTGGAGGATCTTGATAACCTAATCCCTTTGTTTCTTATGATGGTGTTTGCTCCAAAAGGGAATGGACTTCATGTACATTGTTAATGTCACATCCTTTCTTGTTCAAGATCCTAAAGCCTTGTCCATAAGTTTTCTCCAAGTCAATGGGTGTATTTGTGAATTTATGCTCATATGATGAAGGGTTGGTAGATGTAATTTATTTGTTATTGATAGGTTTTTCCATGCATGTTGTTTGAGGTATGCCTTGTGGTTCAGTTTTGAGATGTAACAAATTGAATGTTTCAAGTGATGGTATGGTAGGATGTTGTTGGTATGTGGTAGTAAGCTGTTGCATTGAGGGATAAAAGGCTACATTATTTTCAAGGTTATGCAAAGATTGTTGTATGAACTCATGCATGCTCTCTTCATTGTGAACTATGAAATAAAAAATACTTGTAATAGGATAAGGTGTATCATGAATATCAAAAATATTATCCTCACTAAACACACAACTTGAAACATTAACCAAATATTTCAAAGACATTGAATTTTTTCCAAAACACATATCCATGATGAAATTTTGCAATAAGTTCCAAATTTTTAAACAATAGGAAGGGAACTCAAATAGTTACCCCGGATAGAGATTCTTGAGATTTGTTTGTCACAGAAAAATGGCGGATGCCCAAATAACAAGACAAAGTCACCCAAGGGCATCTGAGTCCTGGTCAGGGGTTCTAAAATTTTGAAGTTGGATTGTAGACTACACTACTTAGGGATTCTTATTCTACTTGTAAATAGGTGTAATAGTAAATAAACTTCCAAAATTTTCTTAATGTATTCCAATGTAAAGCACAATGCAAGTATGTAACAATGTTTAAAATGTTTAAACAAAGTTAAATGTACATTTCAGATGCCAAATGTGACAATTGATCAATTGTAAGATGCAATGACCTAAAAATGTTGATTTTTGAATGCAATTTTTAACCCTAAATAATGCACTTTCTTCACCAACTGAATTAAATGAAAAAATGCTTTAGAATATGCAATTATGAAATTCAAACAAAGATCTGCAAGTATAAGAAAATTGAGCAGACAAAGACAAACAACTATGAAAAAATTTGTTGATGTACCTGTACAAGGACATGGTCAACCAAGGGCATTTGAGTCCTTGTTTAGGGTTCTAAAAATTAAAATGCTTAATGTTTAAGTTGTTGTTTAAGGTTATTGTTCCTATCTACAAATAGGTTTGATAGTGATATTTTTTCAAAAAAAAATCAATGTATGATAATTTTGGAACAAAATTACACTTTTTTGTAAGCAAATTTTGAAATGAAATCTAATCTAAATGACTGAACACACTATAATGCAACCTATGATGTAATATGAATGCAATATTTTTGGGTTTTTATGACATTTTATGATGCAAATATGAAACCCTAAATGAAAGATGCAAAAAAAATTATGCAAAACCTAGATCTAGGGTTTGAAAAACTACCAAATCTTAAAGTTATGATGTCAAATGCCAAGTTCACCAAAATGAAATATAAAAATGTGGATACCTTAAGTTTACTTTCCAAAACCTAGGGCTATTTCCTTCATTTCTAGGATTTCATTGGGATACAAATCAACAAGGTGCATAGATTGACATTCAACCTCCAAGGTGAGTCAATCAAACCTGGATTTGATCCTTTTGGGTCTTAGGAATGAACTGAAAATTATTTGGAGTGATTTCCCCAATTAGACTACATGACCTAATATGTAAATTGCAAAATCCCGAAGACAAACAGACGAAAACAATAATTTGTAAGTGGATCTAGAAAGTGTAGACTAATGTGTACATATCACCAAAAGTTGGATTCAACATATGTAGAGGGACTTAGTGGCCCAAGGGTGAATGGTTCTTTGATAAGGGGTCCTGAAACTATTTTTATTGTCCTCTGGTGTTGGATCTGAGCTCCTGATTTCTAGTTGTAAAATTTTCAGAATGTCATCAATAAATTATATAGGTGAGTTATTGTGTCTTGACAAAGTTGGTGACAACAAATGCAACAATTGACAATTTTCCTTCAATCTTCCTTTGATCCTTTTCAAACTTGTAACTTGCACATTCAAAGAGGGAGAAAATGTTGTGCCATATAGGGGCTTGCCTCAGTCAAGCCCCATGTAAGTGTTCCCACTTCCATAATGAAAAAATGTCAATGATAAATGATAATGGAAAGGAAAGAATGATGAAATCACAATGCTCTGCAACTCACCACCCTTTAATAGTTGCCTTGAAGGACTGAAGTCATACACATCTCTTCAAAAATTTGGATCTTGATTTTCTTGAATGCTTGAATGCTTTAGATACCTACAAAAAGATGTTAGCCTTCACAAAATAATGACAACTTGAACACACATAAAATTTAAATGTGATGTTGGATATTGAATTGTTGTAATAAGGCTCTGAAATGTTGCTCTTGAATGCTCTTGACAATAGTATTTGCTTAGTTGTGTGTCTTAGAATGTTGCTTCTTAGATCTTCCTCTTTTCAAATGGTAAAATAACTAGGTATTTATAGGTGTTTATCCAATTTCTTGAAAATTAGATCCCAAAAGTCGACACTTCATATTTGAATTTTGGATGTTAAAATGTTGCCAACAACATATTTGAATTTGTGTCCTAGCTAAGAAGGGGGGCCCATTCGCCCATGGGCGAATGGATCTTGGCCCAAATTTCCAAGACATGCCTAGTCGGGAGCAAAATAAAAATTGGTTGTATTTATTTAATGTTTGCAACCTTTCAAAAAATAGTAGAAAATAGGCTTTGGAATGTATAATTTAGAAAATTAGAAGCTTAATTAAGACTAATAAATTAGGGGGACAAAACATAATGTGAAATTGTTAAGGTATACAATTTTCTACACTACACCTACAAGATAAAATTACTTAAAGGCTATCAATTTCATTTTAAGAAAATATCAAAATAATGTAGGCAATTTTATAAATCCACTAGAAATATTGGTAAAGATGTATATTCTCTTCAAAACAAGTTGGATATGCTTTCATGGGCACTACTTTCCTATGATTTTCTTTAATATTGATAATTTATAATTTATGCACATTGTGTATCTCCTAAGAAAATAATACTTCTTCTAATACATATATACATTGAGACACCAATGAAGCAAAATTGGGAAAATCAAGTATACACAATGCCTTGCAATGTGAGACACTTGGCATTTCTCTCTTCCTTCTTATTGAATCTACTTCATCCATCAAAGTCTATTTTCATTCCCACTAATTGGATGTATGTCATCATCCATTAGCATTGACATGGTCAAAATACATCATATTAGTATAACATAACCTAAGGAGATGTGTTCTCATGGATTGCAATTATTGCAAGATATACACAAACTAGAGGTTCAATATCATCAACTAAAGTAATTGCTCCATATTTAATTTTCCCATAGTCTTTTTGTCATTGTAGATTATCTATCAATAGATGATAGCATTAAATATAAGACCCATTAAACAATTTGAAATGTCCACAACATACTAAACCTACCAAGACTTGATAGTCGTAGATAGAGGTATGATTTGTGCTCATTGTTTGATCAATTCCTAAGGTAGTCCAAAGTGTGATATTGCTATCAAGATTCAACTATGTAGTTTTAAGGGTCAAACTCATTGACCCATTTTTCATGAGTAGTGGTTCACAAGAATCCATCTCTCATGATAATGAATGGTCCACTTAGCACTCATTGCATCTAGGTGATGTTCACAGGGGTGAAGCACTGGGCCTTCTTGAGAAGTCACCCATCCCAGTACTACTCCAGCTCAAGCACACTTAACCATGGAGTTTTCCGCAAGGTTAAGCCCACTTAGCTTGCAAACCTATTTGCAAAACCTTCAGCTAGTGTTGTGCCTTATGAACCATTCATTATAGAGCCCCTTTAGCTCATCAATTGATAAGTAGGAGCTATTTCCACAGCGTGTCAAATTGTGATATTGCTATCAAGATTCAACTATGTAGTTTTAAGGGTCAAACTCATTGACCCATTTTTCATGAGTAGTGGTTCACAAGAACCCATCTCTCATGATAATGAATGGTCCACTTAGCATTCATTGCATCTAGGTGATGCTCACCGATGTGAAGCATTGGGCCTTCCCGGGAGGTCACCCATCCTAGTACTACTCCAACTCAAGTGCTCTTAACCATGGAGTTTTCCCCAAGATTAAGCCCACTTAACTTGCAACCCATTTGTAAGAGTTAGGCCATCAAATGTACGCAAAAGTTCATTCTTGTATTGAAATCATGTTTGTTGCTTTAAGTTCTCTAATTCTTTTCCAATGACAATTTGAAAAAAAATATGATGTAGGAATTAGTACAATACACAAAGCTATGGCTAAGGTCAAATAGTTGGATAGATTTATCTCTCTTCCCCATGATCAGCTACCACTAACATAATGCTTGCTAGGGATGAACTAACACTAGGTATACAGTCTTAAGACATTTTTCAAGACAAATGATCCAGTCTTTGTTTCGTCCATTAAAGAGAGCAGGTAAAAAAACTATCAGAATACGGACTACGGTATCAGACTTGGAGATGAGGCGCAGACAGTAGGATCTTACTTCACGTGCCATTAAAGAGAGCAGGTAGAAAAACTATAAGAATACGGACTACGGTATCAGACTTGTTTAAATACTTTCACAAGTCCCACGGACAAAGATATTTTCATTGTCCTCATCATTTAATTTAAAACATTATCATTTTCCTAATCAATGTGAGAGCGAGAGTAAAGAGGCGCAGACAGTGGCATTGGGATTGTAGCATTAAAGACAGAGTTACGAGTTATCGTTTACAACTACCCATTCCTCAGAAAAATCCTCGTATGCAGCTAACCTGTGAAGGCTGTGGAACCTCCTTACGTTTCCTTTTACATGGATTCCAACTGTTATAAATGCACCTTTAAAGTGGGACCAGCCCCTTCATTAAATGAATAAAATGAAATTAAAGTTTTTAATACATCTATAGTGCTTAGATTCATTAGAAGAGTTAAATTAGAGTATTTTTTTTATTAAGTAATATTTTACTTATTCTTTTCTCCTCACACAAAATTGTTAAAGATTCTATTTTTAGATTATTACTATGATTGAATTTATACTTGTTTAAAATAATCATCTGTTTTATAAAGATGTTTGATTAATCATGGTCTGCCATGTTTACCTATGAAAATATGTAACTCCACTAAAAGTTGAGGCAAAATAGATACTTTGTTTAACTTTTCTAAGGTAAGCTGCTTGTCAATTTAAGTTGCACACTCATTGTTTAACCTTCTTCTCCCTTATTCCTTTTTCACTGTTGAATTTTACTTTCCACTTCATTTGAGTTTTAGTGACCCTTACTTTTCATTTATTTGTATTGCATTATTATTTAGGTAAGCTTTATGTTCTGTGGTTGTATGTGATGATTGTTGGCAACAATATTGTTACATTTTGTGTTATCATTTGTTAAAACAAAAAGAAAATTGTTGTCCTATTTTTTGGAGTATTGATTTGAAAAAAATTATGGGCATTAGACTCATCAAGCAAAATTTGCATTCAATTATAGAATCTTAAGATTTACTCTTATTGCCCAACCCCATTAAGTCATATAATTTTATTTTTTCATATAAAAGTAGTTGATATATTTTGAACAATCCAAGAAGATTTGATTCTCTACATATTTGGCACAAATACTATATCGCCAAAACTAGAATATTTTTAGGTAACCTAATTGGTCACACCCTTTCCATAAAGGACAAAAGGGAAAATTATTTCCTCTCAACAACTAGATCTTTATACGAAACAAGAATAATTCACTTTCATAAATATATTACAAGCTTTGTGGCACCGCTTATAACTATTCTTTGTAAAGAGAAACATGTGTGCCTCACATGGGACTCCATAGACCTTCTACACACATAATGTAAGTATATCGGTATTTGTACCTCGAGAATATGAAGGTAGACTTCACAAGTTTCAAAGACTTGTTACCATGCTATTGTGGTTTTGTGCAAAAAAAATCTTGGGGATGGAAATCCTTTGGTGACTTAACATTATTAACAAGAGTCATGGAGTGGATTGAGAGAAAAGCAAGGCATTTCCACTTCAATGACTATAATAATCATGATTATGAAAAGGAAGTGCATATGAATTATTGAGCATGATGAATAGCAAGGTAACAACACAATGAAAATATTACAAAAATGATTATTTAATCCAATACATCATGTGCTTCAGCCAATTAAATTTCCACACCAATGAAGAAGAAAGCATAACAAAGGAAAAACATATGAACACCATGTTTATGTGGGGAAATGCTTGTATGAAAAAAATCCACCATTGCAAAGACCCAAGCTTTTATTGATCTCAATAAGGAGTATAGACCAATAAGATCACTTATGCCTCTAATAGTAAAGTGATGGCATAAGAATAGCCACAAAAGAACCTAACAATCCTCTAGCTCATGCTTGCAATATATAGAAAAGTAAAAAAAAAAATAGAAACTACCAACTAGCATCCAAATAATGAGTAAAAAAAGTGAGCCATTGAAAAATCTAACAACCACATAATCATGGTCAAGCAACACTAAATAGTAACTCATCTTGCACATGTTACACCTCTCTTGTGTAATAGATTCAATTATAAAAGTCAAGTTGACCACTCTTCTAAATCTAGGCACTCCACAAAAGCATTCAATATTTGTATCATAACCACCAAATTAGGAAGTTGATTTATAAGTCTCAATTTTAATCATTTCAATGCAACCTACATATTCAATGCCACACCCTTAATCCTATAGTGTGCATAAGATTTTGAGTAGTCAGTTTGTGGCTATCTTAATCTTATTTAAGGTATATAATTATTACAATTATATTCTTATTTAGATATTTAGGTTATTTTAGGAGTTATATGTAGGTATCTAAGTTAGTTTGAGTGACATCTAAGGCATAAGTAGGGTATATATAGGAACTAGTTGTTAGTTTATTATCATTATATTGTAATTTGTATTATGCTTGGAGACTTCAGGAGGTTTTCCCCTTCAAAGTGGCTTGTTATTCTTAATTATTATCAATTATTTGGAGCATATTTACTCTTTGGTGTAATTTATTTCATTACAAGTGGTATTAGAGTATGATTTTGACATTGTGAAGGCAAGAAACACTTTTTAAATTTTAGAGGTCACTTTGGGAAGTGGATATCTCTCTTATTTTTTTGATATTATCCTAATTTTGAAGGGTTTTCAAGGACATATTAAATCTAGTAAAATTTATATTTGAGTCCATTTCGAGAAAAATTAAGGAATTATTACAAAATTAGGGTTTCTACAAAATTCACTCATAAGGTCTAAAATTAGGGTTTCTGAACTATTAAAAAATTAGGACCATCTGGAGTTGTTTTCAACAAGTTACTATAAAATTATTGTTTCCACCAAATTTTCCCCCAAGGCTACAAATCAATTAATTTCTTGGAGCATTTTTTAGTAAGAGAGGACCCTAGTCCAAGTAAGTTACAATAAAAAATAGATCATTTGTATCTTTTTTGTTATTTATTGTAAAATTATTTTTCCCATCATAGTAAGCCTACAATAAGTGGTAAAATAAATTTTATCCCATGTGTAAATCTCTATACAATGATGATGTGGGAATTTAGGAGATTGATCTTAGAGATAATAAATCTATACAAGAAAAGGGGTAGGAAACAACTAATAGGAATAAGGATGAAATATTTTCAACGATAAAAGAGTGAATGCAAGAGGTACTTGATTTTAGTGATGGCATGAGAATAGATGAAATATTTTCTAGTCAAGATTATAGAGATTCTAAACATATGGAGCTACACAAAAAGAATTGAGAAGAAAATGATGCTTCTAAGGGACATGATGCTTGTGGGTTTGTAGTACCCCTCCGTTTATGCTTATGTTTTCTGCTATTGTGTTTTCACACTGTTAGATTATGATACTTTGTTTGGATATTTTGATCGGTGGTTTTGAGCGACAGTGGATTTATTCTGTGACATGATGATACATTGTTCGGTGATTACTAATTTTAGACATACTTTGAGATAGTGTAGATGTTTATTTTCAGTTGAATATTGCTATGTACATGTTTTTGATGGACTAACAGTTATTTATTTCATCAGTCTGATGTGAGGTGTATTGGTGTGGAGAACGGAATCGCATCACTCGCTTGCGAGTGCCCTGTGATATCTGTGATTTTCTCCGCACGGTGTGCCTGTACAATGATTTATATATATATATGCATGTAATTGCTTGGTTGCAGGAATTGTAGGTACATGACACCGACTCCACCTGGTTACTCGGGTCTGAGCGTGTCAAGACTCAACGGATATGTTGATTGGGAGATAGTAGTTTGGTTCACCCTAGTCTAGTCTATAACCCGGTCACTGTACTTTGTCTGTTTTTAGTTTGAGTCATAGGTTGTTTTGCATTCTTCTATTTGGATAAATTGTTTGAAAGGTAAATTTGGTTAATTTTTAATGATAGTTTATTATGCTTTAAATCATTGTTATTTAAATTAATTTTTAAATGTTGAAGAAATTAGTTGCATGATTATTTCATTGATTAATTAGCTTATTTGGTTAAATGGTTTGATCTTAAAAGCTTAAACTTATTTAATTAAATTAAATTATTTAAGTGTGTGAATAGTTTTATTTGAATTTAAATTAATTTGTGGAAATGGCATTTGAATTGTAAATTAAATTAAATTTGTATTTGAAAATTAGAAAATTAAATAAAAAATAAATGCATGTGATTTGAATATTGGTTGTAAATTTAAATTAAATTAATTAATTGCATGCAATTGAAATTGGCAAGATTGTCGAGAAGTGGTGGAGAAGATATTTTGCAACCACTTCTCGACATGTGTGCCAGTGCATTAATTGATTATTGTTGAGGAAATTTGTTTACGGAGGTAATATTGGATCTGGGGAATACACAGAGGTGGCACAATTTTTCTTTACGGGAAAAATATCTGAGCTTTGCAAAATTTCTCTGTCCTATTTTGCAAATATTATATACTTGTGGAAGATCCCTTTGTTGGGAAATTTGTGGTGTTGGTTGTAGCTTTTCTTGATTTGGTGGTGTTCTTTGGAGAAGCTTTTGGGAATAGTACGCTACAGACAAGAGGATTTCTTCTACAGGCAGCAATCTAATAACAGGTTTTTTTTTTTTTTTTTGTTATTTAGTTTCTTGGTTTTTGAAAAGAAAATATGTTTGTTTAAATCTTATCTTCTTGGCAATTGCTTGTGGAAAATCTTCTGTAGATATCTGTTATTTGTGTGTAAAAATTTTCAAGAATTTAGATAAGCAAAAAAAAGAATTCAAACAAGATTCTTTTTGAAAACCTCTGTGAAAATTTTAGAAAAGAAAATTGGGGAATTGATTTTGAGTAAATGTTTATTGTTTAAAAAGTGAAAACCTATTGAAATTAAATTGAAAATTTGTGAGGAAAATAACCCTGTACAATGATAATTTTCTCAAATTTCTGTAGAAAATTTTATCAAAAAATGATCTCTGTATTTGAAAGTTCTTTTGATATTTTATTTAGAAATAAATATATATATATATATATATATATGTTGTGAAATTACATGAAAATTTATTATGAAAATCATCGTATCAATTAAATATATGCAGTGAAATTCGTTACAATTTTATTTTATTTTTAAAATTGAGAAATTTTGTTTTCCGCCATATGGGCTAATTTGAAAGTATTTTAAAAAAAAGAAAAATTAATTTCGAGGGTTTTGGGAGGGAAACCCTCCCCACCCTTGTGGGTGCAGACACACCACCACAAGATAGCAGCCACATGGCAGCCAAGGGTCGCCTCCCAGGGAGGTTGCGACGCCCTATGGGTTTATTTTATGAAAACGGTAATACTAATTTTATTTTAATGATTAGATGGATTTCATTTAACATGCATTAAATTCGATTGTTTATATTTTATTGATATATATATATATATATATATATATATTTATAATGTGGGATTAAATATGATTAAAGAAAATTGGGAATTGATTTTGAGTAAATGTTTATTGTTTTAAAAGTGAAAACCTATTGAAATTAAATTGAAAATTTGTGAGGAAAATAACCCTGTACAATGATAATTTTCTCAAATTTCTGTAGAAAATTTTATCAGAAAATGATCTCTGTATTTGAAAGTTCTTTTGATATTTATTTATAAATATATATACATAAATATATATAAATAAATATATATATATATATTGCTGTGAAATTATATGAAAAATTTATTATGAAAATCATCGTATTTAATTAAATATATATGCAGTGAAATTCATTACAATTTTATTTTTAAAAAAATTTGAGAAATTTCGCTTTTCCATATGGGCTTAATTTGAAAGTATTTTTTTAAAAAAAAAATGGTTTTGGGGAGGGCCCCTCACCCTTCTAGACCCACGACACACAAAACATAGAGTTTCACTGTGGCAAATCTCCCACAGGGAGCGAGTTGCGCCATAGCCTGGGGTTTATTTTATGAAAAACGGTTAATACGCGAATTTTATTTTAATGATTAGATGCGATTTCATTTAACATGCATTAAATTCGACTTGTTTATATTTTATTGATATATTTTATATTTATATATATACATATATTTATATATATATTTATATATTTATATATATATATATATTTATAATGTGGGATTAAATATGATTAAAGAAAATTGGGGAATTGATTTTGAGTAAATGTTTATTGTTTTAAAAGTGAAAACCTATTGAAATTAAATTGAAAATTTGTGAGGAAAATAACCCTGTACAATGATAATTTTCTCAAATTTCTGTAGAAAATTTTATCAAAAATGATCTTTGTATTTGAAAGTTCTTTTGATATTTTATTTAGAAATAAATATATATATATATATTGTTGTGAAATTACATGAAAATTTATTATGAAAATCGTCGTACGGAATTAAATATATGCAGGCAAAATTCGTTACAGTTTTATTTTTTAAAAAAATTTGAGAAATTTCGTTTTCCACCGTACGGGCGAATTTGAAAGTATTTTTTTAAAAAAAATAATAATAATTTCTAAGGGTTTTGGGGAGGGCCGAAACCCTCCCCTCACCCTTGTGGGTGGCGCAGCCACCACGGCTGCACATAGCAGCTGCCATGGTTGCTGGGCGCAGCCCTGGTAAGGGTCACGGCCTCCCACAGGGAGGTCGTGAGCTGCGCCACAGCCTATGGGTTTATTTTATGAAAAACGGTTAATACGCGAATTTTATTTTAATTATTAGATGCAGATTTCATTTAACATGCATTAAATTCGACTGTTTATATTTTATTGATATATTTTATATTTATATATATGTATATGAATATATATATATAATGTGGGATTAAATATGATTAAATGAATATATATATAAATATATATATTATGTTAGGAAAAATAATTTTGGAAATTATTTTTAAGATAAATTATATTTTCTTTAATTATGATGTATGTGAAAATTTAGAGATTGAGAAATTATAGAATACAATATATAGTGAATTTGAGAAAATCAGAAAAATAGATTAAATGAAATAGTTATTTTTATTGTTTTTGAAATAGATCATTTATTAAGATGATATATATACATGTTGTCTTTAAACTGATGCATGTGGATTTAGTGTATCCGAACAATAGATATTTTCTTTCCTTGATTTATTTTTAATTGTGTTCTTTTTGGGTAAATTGGGAAAGTTATAGTTGTATAAGTCTTCTAGAATGATTTGTAAAGTAAGGGTGTAATATTGCTCAAAGGTATTTCTTGACCTGACTTGGGTTGTGCATGTGTTTAATATGGTGTTTTGATATTTGGTTTTTTTGATAAAAGTTTTAATGATCATTGTGGATCAATTGATGAACTTTGTGCACTTTGTAAACCCTAGTCAAGAAAACTTAGTATATCCTTGTTATGTTTAGGGGAGTGACTTTTTGTAAGGGCCGACACACAAAGTGGTGTCAGGGTAACTTACAAGGAGTTAGTAAGTCAGTGAGAATTAAATAACACAATAGTTAGATTAAAATTATTAACAAGATGATTATGCCTCGCTTATGACTCTTGAGCTACTACAGTCTTGAGTATAAGATGAGAAGGCCCGGAATGGCAAATCAGTGTCTTGTTTCTTCAAGAGACATACGATTCCGCAATGATTAGCAATGGGGCCAGTTTTCATAAGAGGTTACCAGGGTAACCCAAGGATTGGGGGCCGAAACCTAGGAAGAAACACCAAGGTAACCTTTGCAATATTGTGATGACACTCCATCTAAAGTAATAGTTAACCTTGTGTATGTAATTCATTCAATCGTCAAAATCTGGAAGCAATGTAACCATTAGTTTTTTATGTACTAGTGTCTAGGGTTAGTAGATTATGTCTAGGTAACCATATTACTATCTCCTAGCACGGGGGGTGGACCTATGGGTACCACATGGTTGGGTGGAATGTGCACCTTACTCCGTTGGGTCCCCAATTTTGTGATCATGGCATCGAGAGCTTTATGGATGGAGAGCTCGCATTTGGAATTTATGTGTACTTCTTCATTGTAATTTGTAAATTATGTATTTGAAAACATCCCTCAATTGTATATGAGGTGAACACTTGTAGAATGTAATCATTATTGAACTACCTCATCAGGATGGATGAGTATTGTAATTATTATATCAAATGCAATGTATGAAACAAATTTGTACCTTATATTATCTTGAATGGAATTCCAAATGAAATGAAATGTTTATCTTTAATGTTTATGTTATTAATTAATATGTGCAATGCGAAATACTAAAGTCGTCTATGGAAACTCAAAGTAGTGTAACGTCGCATAGCTTAATGAATGTATGCAACTAATTAACTAAATAATTATACCTTTTAAAAAAAAAAAATTATTACACCTTTATACACAATTGCAACATTCCTTAGGTTATTTTGACGGGGCATTACAGGGTTTGACTCAAATCTCAAAATGGATCATCACTCAAAACTCTTTGGATAGGCGCGTCAAACCAAAGATGGATGTGCAAAAGTTTGATGTCAAAGATCTTACCAGTTGGCTTTGCCAAAAGGAGAAATTATTTATCTTCATCATGTTCCTTTCCAAAAAAAGGTTGTTATGGCATACTTATGTACTTGGATCTTAATCAATTAATTTGGTATCATTTACTATGTGAAGAGAAGAAAAAGAAAGGATTTGTTTTTACATGGTCTCTTTTCTAGTCCAACTCACTACACATTATTGTGAAAATCAAGTATGGATACCTACTTTAGCCAACTTACCAAGTTAGAGAAAATAGATATAGTCAAGGATTATATTCATTAATTCCAAAATTTATCTTTAAGAGTGGAGAATGTTACAAAGATTTTTTCTAGCAATTAATCCTATGAGGTTTTAAGGACCACATAAAATATGAAGTACAAATGTTTTCTTCGTATTCTATGTCACAAGAAATAATTATGGAAATTTAGGTGAAACAAAAGTTTGTGGCCAATAGAAGGTAAGATTTGCTAAAAATAAGGCATAAAAGTTCTACATAAAAAAAGGTTTTTGGCCTATTAATACCCAATAAGGTATCTTATATACCATTTCCCTAGAAATAATATGGAGGTAAAATATTGAAGATGATATTTTTGATGTTGAGAAGCAAGCAAATTTATTTTTTTGGGTTTGGATTCAACACCAACTATAGTACACTAGACTTATGGTATGTTACGTCATAATATAATAAACCATAAGTAGCCCAATATATTGGTGAATTTGGTGGCAATTTGATTGTCCAAATATTAAGTGATACTACTGCACCTCAAATAATGTCCCTAGCTATAAGTATCACTTTATTTAGTGAAGAAACAAGAAAAATGTTGTAGGCTAATTATGATATGTTACAAGGGTAGAACACCAAACTATTGCACAAGTGCAACAAGATCTTGAATCTATAGTTGTCCAACCTACTATTGTTATGAAAAAATCCAAAAACTCACCATCTCTACCAGCTAGCATGTCTAGGCAAGACATGAACACTCTTATACTTAGAATAAAAGGTCTAAAAGAGGAATTGAAGAGTGTAAAATCTAAAGGAGTGAAAGAAGTTGTTGATTTGGTTAATAGAATTTTTTATCATAGGGTCTCATGCATATTGCATAGAGTTGATGATGCATGGGGATATTTTGACAACTTGAGAAAATCTAAGGAGCAATAACAAAATCATCATATCTTCCTTAGGTCCATTTTAAAAATGTGGATCCCTAGACTGCTAATCATGAATATAATCCTAGGAAATGACAAGTACAATATTTATGCCCCTAAAAACATTGCAAGTATGCATTAGATCTAGTGGAGTTGTTGAATGATGTCTCTACATTCCAAATCAAGCTTGATATAACACTCTATAAAAAAAAATATGGTTTCAATCACTGGAGGAATGTCAATTACCAACTATGATGGTAATGGTGGCAACATAAAATCATTAGAGAATTAGAAAAGGTAATTTCAAGGCATGAACCCTACACTTATCATGACACCAATTCAAGGGAGGTTGATCCAATTATACATAATTCAAAATTAGATAAATTAATAAAATTAGATTTTGTACTAGTTGATAGCTTCATTAAGGAAGCTAAAAATACTACTAGACGCTAGGTACTATACACATCAAAACAAGTTAAAGAAAACTCTTGACTTCCAATGGCCTCCTAATGATGAGTTTTCTAGATGGGTTCCTTATTAAATTCATAATCCTAATTGATTTGACAATTAGTTTGTCCAAGTAACATTTTTAATATCATTGCACTATGCTACCATATCTACCACTTAAATTTTGGCATAGATGATAAATGATGTATGATATGGGTTGGTAGAGCTTTTGAAAGAAACTAACTAGCTTAATTTTTGTTTAAGAATCGATTAGAAAAATGGTTAACATATTTTGGTTATTAAATGTGCATAGTGTTTGCAATTGAGATCATCATTAGTTGTGTGTCTAGTTAAGTTGTTAGGGAGTTTGTTTGGAGTCTCTAGTTTTTTTAGGATGGTCATTAAGGTTGTTTGGGATAATTCTATTTGGTCATTGTGTAAAATAGGTGAGGTTGGAGGTATAAATATTTGTGATATTGTGTATACTCAAATGATGGGAAGAATTAGAATAGGAATGATCTATTATGGAAAAAAGTTGGACAATCACCCACTAAGCATCTTCCACTACTTGTGAAGGATGAAGATTTGTTTTCTTATTGTTCAGGTACAACTATAAATCCATACATAACTTCCATTATAGGTTCGTCAATAACACTTTCCCATCTCTAGCTACTCATGGATTTTCCTCAGCTACCCTAGCACATGAACATGACTTGAAGGTGTTAGAAATAAATGAAACTTCTACAATATGGAAATATGATTTAAACTTGTAAATTATCTAAAATTTAATCTATAGATAATAAATGGAGAAATGATCTAACAACTAATAAATTAGCAACACACAAGATCCATACACATAACACAAATATTTACATGGAGAAAACCCTTTCAAGTAAAAAATCCCACCAAGAAAAGAGGCCAATCTATATTAATATTCAAAGAGATCACAGTACATAAAATTTCCTCTATCCTCCATCCAACTCGACAATATTTGTGTACTAACAACTTTTCATTAATGTTCCCATCTCAAGCCCTCAAGATATAATGCCTCCTTGCATACAACATGCAAAGCACATGCACATGCAAAGATCAATAACTTATTTAAACTCATGTCCAAAATTATCTCCCTTATTTTTAGCCCTCATAGTTGCCATAAAAATCATCACAACATCCTAAAAAGTAGGTTTTTCATGTTAGACCACTAAATGGGCATCTTTTGACAACTAATAGCTTATTTTTCAAGGCACCAACATGGTACAAAAGTGTCAACTCAAAATCTCACACCCCTTTTGATGGAGCACAAATATTTAATAATATAAATGGTAAATAACCATGTGAAAATATAAAATAATAATAAATAAATAACATGAATTTACAAGGTTGACATGTACCTTAATTCCCAAAAAAAGACTACCAATCAACCTAGTAGGCTAGAAAATGAATGGTTCCTTGGCTCTAATATCGAGTTTTTAGTTGGTGTCTTCTATATTTTCTCTCTCATCATTTCCTTCCACGTCACTAGGTCCTAATATAGTTCCAACTAACTATAGATATTCTTCACCTTTTTTGCATCTCCATGTCACCTTACTTGTAATCTCTCTACCTTGGTGAGAATTTAGAGTATGATTTGGCTCTAACTAATTATTTATAAATAGCTTGTGGGACATTGTGATTTCCTCACAAGGACTACACGTGTACTCCTATATGCAATTTTTGGTAGTTCATCTTGTAGTTTTAAGATGATAAGTGTCACCCATTTAAAGGGGCTATCAATGTACTATATTTTATATAATGAAGGTATATTTCATTTGTAATAAAGTTGGAAAAGTGAGGGGAGGACCTCTATATTGTAAACCACAGATAATTGAATTAATACAAATAATTTGTATCTTGTTTGCCAATTTTATTTTCAATCTTGTCTTTAGTTGAACTATGTGAAAATATGTTTTCTATTATGATCATCTCCTTTATGTTGCTTTATCTCTTTGAGAAGGGTAACTAAGTGTTATTGTCCTCTTCATGCTCAATAAAATTGAATTACCAATTTCTATTAGTTTGTATTCTAGTATTGCTTAAAAAAAATCATAAATGTTAAAAGGAAAGCAATATTTTTAATAAGTACAATCATATAAGAGAGCCATAAGTTGATTTTATCACTGCAAGGTAGTTATACAAATATCAAACCACTAGAGAAGTTGTTGTCATGACAAAATGGAGACAACTTGCATTGACTCTGTACTTCTTTGTATAGGCATTGGTTAGATAGAGATTTTCCTCCCAACCCCACTCACATTCTCAAGAATTAAAATCTTCTACTGATATCTTTGTTTTTTTAATCTATCTTTATTACTTGATCACTAATGGTACAAGGAATATTTTGAGCAGCATGAAGAATCTTGTTAATTTTTTTGTATTTGTATGATTATTTTATCTGTTATATGATATGATAAGTTAATTTGGATCTATATAGAGTTCAATATGTTAATAGGCCACCTCTTGGGTTCTATGGAGCTGAAAGAGAAAGAGAGAAATGTGGTTTACCTCATTCATTAAACATCCTCCCATCCACCTCAAACATATAAACTTGCTACTTCTTAGAGGTTACTAGTGTTAGATTGAAGAACCAACACCTTGTTGCCTTGTAGAATGTCTCACATTAGTAAACTTGTTACATTGAGTAATCTTATACAATGTGGCATAAAAGTGCCTCCTATCATGAGCATATAAAATTTGATTTTTCACTTTAAATTTGACAACTATTCACATCAAAATATTAATAAATATTTAATAATAAAAAAATTATTAGTGATAATAAAATCTTTAAGTATACTATAAAGTATTAAAAAATATCTTTTCTAAAAAGTTAAAAAACTCTAGATACTACTAACATACACATTTTTAGAAGATTCTATTTAAAATATGATGATATAATTAGATTTTTATTTCACTTAAGTAAAATGTAAAGTAAAAAAGCAAAAAAAAAAGTGTTTCTAAAATGTTCAAAAATTCTAGATATTACTATAATACCTATCTTTTAAAAAGTCTATGTAAAAGATATGGATAGATATCATTCTCTATGTGTTTATTAGTACATTTGGTAGGCAATATTATTATTGCAATGATTTATTCAACTCATTTTCTTCATCACATATTAATAAGTTGCTTTTGAACCAATAAAAAAATGAAATTTTATGATTTTCATATATAATTTAATATTTTTAAAGTGAACATATTAAATATTTAACTTTAAAATTGTTAAAAAGATTTATCTTGAACATAATTGATTAATAAGTTTGAGGTACATGGTAAATCAATTTTTTACATTTTTTTAAGAATGATTTTTCATTTTTAACTTTATAAAGTCATTTCATGAAATCTTTCTAAAATAAATAAATGTTATTTTTACTAATATAATATTCTCATAATTTAATAGGATATATATAATATATTTTATTTTTTTAATGTTTATATATATATATAGTCTTCCTAAATTAAAATGAAAAATTAAATTAAATCTTAAACTATTTCACATTGCCACTTTTTTTCCATATTTTATTAACTTCAAAACATAAATAAATACAAATTAAAAATAAATTTAAAAATAATTTTATTTATAATTATTAATTAAATTATAATTCTAACCTATTACATTAATATTATAATCTAAAAATTAGATTAGAATTCAAAATAAGGTAAAAATTATGGTTAAAACTATTCAAAAATTAAAATAAATTAAAAATAAAATGTTATAATAAAAATCACTAAAATATGATTAATAATATAATGCTCCAAAATTTTATTCATCTAATATCTTTATTCCACATCTTATTCCCAATATTAATTCATAGATTTTTTTGTAATGTCACTACAATTCTTTATTGTGAGGGTTGATAGTGTTACGACCATAGTTAGGGTTAGAAATAGGTGTAGGATTAGGATAATGATTTAGAATTTATTGTTAGAGTTAGGGTTAGAGATAAAATTCGAGTTAGGGTGTTAGAGTTAAGGTTAAAGTTAGGTCATGCAAAAAAAACTAATTAACAATACTAAAACACTATAATTAGTAAAAACTTACATTTATTTTTATTCACATTAATAAAACTTACATTTATTTTTTTCAAATCTAGAAAACAATAATTACAATACTATAAAGGCAAGTACTAGCCACTATGTGGCACTTGTTCCACTTAAATACACTATAAAATAAAAATGGCTTTCCTAAAAGTAAAAAAAACTCTGGATGCCACTAGCTTATCTATATTTAGAAAAGTTTATATAGAAGATATCAATGTATATCATTTTCTAGATGTCTTTTTCATTTAAATCACAAATCTAATTAAATAGACACCTCAAAAATGACATCTCTCAATATCTTTTACATATATTTAAAAAAAGATAGATCTATTAATTATTTTCTAGACACTTAATATTACATATATTTATTAGACTCTTCTCCTACAACTCTTTTTGAATCCTCATGATGGATCTAAAACATTGATTCAAAAACTAACACACAATCTAATCTAAAATAAGCAAACTCTCATCAATATGAACTATGGAAATCTAATATTTTTGATAATTAATTAACTCAGACACAATCTTCTTGTCATATAATACAATTTTTTTAGATATAATAATTAAAAGATAAATACAATCACAAAACCATCAAATTTAACTTAATTAAGGAATTAATAACATTTTGTTTCCACAGTCCATGATAGATAGTGAACACAATTTCTGAATAACTGTGTGCAAGATTTTACATCAACGTATCCATCGTACTCCATGATCCATCACAGAACGATACCCAGATAAAAATAAATAAATTTAATTAAGAAAGACAACTTTAAAAGCTTTCACATAAAGAATTGTAAACAAAGTATATTTGTAAACATTGAACCAATTAATTGTGAAGATATTTTCATTATCATCATCAATTTCAGCCATTACTTTTTTCGTCGTCACTGTGAGAGTACATTCCCACGTCAGGATAGAGAAAGCATACGTAACAAATTATGAGAGAAGAAGATACCAACGACCCATTCCTCGGAAATATCCTCGCATGCTGCCAACCTGCGAAGACTCTGGATTTTGGAGTTTGTTGGTGTACTTGCCGGTAGTCAGACGGAGATTGTCTGTTACATTATTCCAAATGTCCGGAAAAACAAGAAATTCATGGATATGCTCCCATTAAAGAATCCTACTTTTCGGCACAATCATCACAATAGGTCCATATTGAAGTTATTGGTTTCAGCATTCATTGTGTCAAAATTTTCTTGAATCCCAACTCCTATACTTCATTTCATCTTGAACATAGTCTTCCACTAATTTCCTTCTTTGTTCCTAATATGGTGATGTCATATTTTTATTTTTATCATCATACAAAATCATGCTCCCTCAAGCAATACATTAAGTCATCCATACATGGTAATGAAGATCTATACTTATTGGTGATTTTTTTATGGCCCTAAAATTAGTGCATATCTTTCACTCTCCATCCTTCTTTAACACTAACATTAGAGTAATTATATGTAGGCTCAAAATCTCTTTGATCAACCCCTTCAAAAGTATCTCATCTACTTTCCTCCTTATCTTCATTCTCTTTATCAATGTCATTCTATATGCCGCCTTATTTAGCAATTTGGATCTAATATTTAGATCCAAAACATAAGAATGTGTGTGTGTGTGACAGAGAGAGAGAGAGAGTGGTAAACTATCAATCATATCATTTGACACAATGTCATTTTTCTCACCTAATATCTTCCTTTCTACACTTTGCATGCTATCAAGTTTTTCTTGGTTTGGCATGAGCACTAGACATACACACGCTTCTTTACCTCCTTTTTTAAAATTTTCACTAATATAATATCATATTTATTTGCATCTCCACACCCATATCATTTAGAGTAACCAACTTTTACTTTTGACCACCCGTTTATAAGTTTTATGTATTTTTTCAACCATCACGAAATTCTCTTTTATGATATAACCAAGATGAACCCAAAAAAAAATAGAAATAGTCCATTGGAATGATGTCATATAGTAATCCATCCTCATATTTTATTTCTTGAACATGACCTTACATTGCTCATTAACTAGTAATTAGTTCCCTTCAACAACTATGAAACCTTATATGGAATAATATGTCCATTCCTCTCTAATCCAAGTTATCTACCATCTTCACAAAAATAATATTATCTATGCTATTGGTCTAAAGTGATCTTGGACACCACATTCACTTTAATTAAGAGATGGTCATAAATATATTTTTCCTCTATTTTGGCATATTTCCTCCATCTTCACTAGCTTCACTAACTTTATTAGTATTATTTTCATCATAAAAGCTTCCCCACACCCTATTCCTTTTGCACCATTTCTTAACGTATTATTTCTTATATTACTTTGAACAACATGGTTACTCAAGTCTCCATTCTATCCATAAAAAATTTAATATGCATAATGTTTCTCTACATATAACACATTTTTTAGAGAAATCTCTTCTAGATTATTGACATCTTCTTTTTTAATAGGATCATCTTTCTCTTTGCGCATGTGATTCACCCTATGATTGCTTACAATTTATCTACATTCTTGTGTCAAATTTTCTATTTTTACTATAAAAAAATTCCTCTTTCCTCACATGGTGATAACAACATATTGATAGCCCCCCTCCATGAAATTAAGATATATAATACTAAATTCATCTTACATGGAAATGTGTAGTCCATTCACATAACTTGAACCCCTTTCCATGCCATCTACCATGTTTCCAACATGAATGATCAACCAATCTAACTCCTTTATGTAGCCCTTGCCACTCATTTGCTTCTACCTCAAGTTGTGAAACTTCTTGAATAAACTCATCTCATAATCCCCAAGTAGGAACTTCACCTTCAACATTGAAACCATATTTTTCTATGTGCATATCCCCCCCTTCCCTTGTACCACCTGTCCTTACAAATATGATCCTGCCACAATAATGCATTCCACTTTATCTTGGTGCATGTAAATATCAATCTCTTATGAACTTTAATAAAATCGTGCTTAATTAATTCTCAAGCTTCATAATTACTCAACTAAATATATTAGAAAAAAGACCTAAACAATTGGAAATGTTAATGTGTGGCTTGCCACCTATCTTGGAGATGAATATCAATAATTTATCTTCTACTAGGATTTTTCATCCCATTCATGCAAACTCAAGGTGCCTTTTCATCACTTAAATATACATCCACATCCTTTCATTAAGACTTCTTGATAGCTTCATTTCTCACCTAGATGCCACTCATCATGTTCTCTAGCTCTACCAACCCTTACTATGTTTTCTATTTTATTTCATTGAACAACCCTCAATAATAGGAACACTCACTATACCTTCTACCAAAAAACCTCTACATTGGAGAAATTTTTTACTACCTTATACACACCTCCCAGTGTGAAAGACATGGCTCACTCAAAAGTGAAAAATATTCACTAATTCTAGATGATGTCTCTAATAGTTTAGCTATCTACAAGGACAATAGCCTTACTCTACTACCATAATGATGTAGCTATGTTTCATTAAATAAAATCCTTACACCACACAACCCATAGAGTTACATAGTGGCATACACACGTATAAAGATGAAACATCACAAAACATATGGAAGCAATAGATTTTATTACAATGTTAATGGAAAGTTTATAGATTGTAATGGTTATGAATATAATGTCTAAATTAATGATATGCATACAATAACAACAAGTACAATGAACTTATTAGCTCATCTCACACTCTAGCTATCTCATTTTAGCTCTCACACTTAGAGACTCTAGAAAAATATATACCTAGAAAGACCTCTCCCTCTCTCCCCCTCTCTTTTTCTTCCCCAAAATTTAACTCCCAAAAAAAGTAAATCTCTATATGTACATGTTATTTTTTCATACAACCCACTTTGGTGCCAAAAAAAATCCAATCATATTTAATATCATTTGCCTCGATGCTCAAATTCATGAACCATGTGTTATCTTTGTTAAATGTAATATTTTAAAATCTCCCACCAATCAATTGCATCATGTAATTGATAACCAATAAATGTTTAATTGACTTGATAAACTAAACATTGGTTATAAAGGTTAATTAGCTACATGGGTGACACATCATTCACCCATACAAATTTAAAAGAAAATATGGATTAAGATAAAACAATGACAAATAATATCATTCTCATCATGCAATCAATTCTATTGCAAGCTAAGTGCACAAAAATCTTCACACATTTGCATGCCGCCAATGCATAATAAAATCCCTTAATGTGTTTACCCTATTATGCATGTGCCTAGATCTACCTTAGAGCTTCCTATTCTACAATTAAATGGTCATGCACTAATAAAGTACCTAAATATTGACTAATTGATATATATTAGGTACTTATTGCACTTTCTATTAGTTTAACCTAGTTTATTTAAATGTGGTGAAAATTTATGAAGAAAATTAGTTCTACATTATCGATACTATTAATTGGTAAACAAAGTATTTTAATAAATTCAAATTAGGTTCAGACATAAACTATTTATCCCCAATTACAAACCCATTGAATGTAGCACTATATTAGTTTGATCAAACAAGCAATGTACACTAATTGGTCACCAATTTTCACTAATTGATTGGAAAAAAATTTAGAGGGATTGGTTATACTTATGAGCTCAAATGATTAGTTAATCAAACTATTTGATGATACACTATGAAGAATTAGTTACACACGAATTTCTATGTGAGGAAATAGACTTTTATATTCTAATTTTATAAACTATAATACTATTTTTAAGAATGCAATTTTTTAATAAAATAAATTATTTAGCTCTAAAATTTATAGAATAAGAGAGCATATACAAAGAAAGAAAGAAAATTGAGGAAGATATTATAAAATGCATTATAAAAAGTGATGGATCACAAACTAGTGCTAAGTACTCATTGCTTATTAATATTTTTTGAAAAGACATAAAATATATTACATCTATAATAGGTAATATGTGACACCCCTCCATTTTGTTATGTTTTTCTTGATAGCTTAGATACTTTGTTGGACCTTATTTTATGTTATGGTTGTTCTATCGCTAACAGTGAGGCGATGATAGACTATATGGATGTGATGATACATTATATGCATGATGATTATGTTTAATATGCTTTATGTTTACATAGATGATTAGTTGTGATGACATTGCTATATATTTTTATGGTAGTTTAATTGAAATATTATCTCGTCAGTTGATGTGACATTGTATTGGTGAAGAGAATGGTATTGCATCACTCACTTGTGAGTGCCCTGTGATTTCTGTGATTCTCTCTTCATGGTGTGTATGAATTATTATATGTATACATGTACGACTTTTGCTTTTGTTGTAGGTTGGCAGGTACAGGACAACGGCTTCACCTGGTTTCACAGGTCTGAGTGTGTCCACTACTCAATAGTAATGATTGGGAGATAGTAACTAATTAACCTTGTCAAACCTTTACCCTAGCACAGTGTGTTGACAGTCTGTATGTTGGTCATGTTCTTTATCCATGTTGGTCTTGGTATTTTATTTATCATGCAAGTTTTTAATTGTAAGGATTAAATTATATGTTGTGATTAAGTATTTAATTAATATGAAGATTTTATTATAAATTAATTAATTTAATTTAGGTTATATTATAAAGTAATTTTTAATTATTAAATTAATAAGTTATTTAATTAAATTAGATTAAATAAATTGTTTTTAATTATTTTAAATGCATATTTGGGAAAATATCTTAGAAATATCTTGGTTTGTTAAAGAAGTGATATTTGTTATGTGAACTAGAAGTTATAAGGATTTATTTTCTTACTGTCATAAAATTGATTTACGAAAAGATTGATTGAAATGGGTGAAAAGAGGAAGTTGTTGGCACAGAAAAGAAAGACAAAGGTTTTTTGAGAAATGAAAGAATTTTTTTTGTGGTGTGAAGAAATTGGAGATCTTAGAAGCTTTCTGATAGTTTAGGAATCTAGTTTGTTATATTCTTGGCTATGGTTTATTTCTGTTCTCTGGGAAGTGGCAATTTTTCTGGAGGAAGCTTTGGCAACATTGGCAAATTGAAGTTACAGAGAAGCTCGGCATTAATCCTCGAGGCAACAATTCTTTTGGAACAAGTTCTTTAATTGTTTTTGTGAATTTTGATTTGAAAAAGTTATTTAATTATTGTAATGCAAATTGGAAAAGATTGGAAGAGGTTTTCATTACTGTGGAAGCTTTTGTTTTTAAAATAAGATTGCCGTGAAAATTGAACCTCTGTAGAAAACAATTTAGATCCTCTGTGTAAATTGATCGTTTGAATTAGATTGAAACCAAAGGAAATTATAGATCTCTATAGAAAATATTTGTGATGATAGGAAACCTCCATAAAATACTTATACTTTGTTCCTGTAGAAAATATCTTTCTATAAAATTATGGATCCTCTGTGTAAAATTTGTTTGTTTCTCCTGTAGAAAACTTCTATGTAAATAATTTATCTTCTTGTAAAGAAGTTGGTTGAAATTTACATATATAAATATATAAATATATATATATACATATACAAACATATATATATATAAATCTTTATTTATTTATTTATGTTTTGATTTACCTTCTGGTAAATTCTAGAATTGTAAAATGGATTCAAAAATCGATGTATGTGATTTTTATAATCGCAGGGTTTTTTATTAATGAAATTTTGTATTTAATGGAGGTTGGGGGAGCCACCCCCATAGCTATCCCTCCCACATGGGAGACAACAGTGAGGGCAGCGCTGGCGCGGCCAACACTGTCGACCCCCTACAGGGGGAGCTCGGCTATACAACATCAGCCCTAATTCGTATATGACAGTCTCTTTTAGATTGTTTTTATTTAATATAATATATATATATATATATATTATATATATGTCATATTTATATAATAGATATATATTATATATTGAATTCAAAGAAATATGTAATCTGTTCTTTATTTTTAAAAAAAGAAATTTGAGGAAATAGTTTTTGATATATAAATGGATTTTAATTTTAGATAAATGAGTTATTTTATGGTATAGTTGATTTTGTAATTAAATAATATATATTTATGTATATATATATAATTGTATTTAATTATATATATACATATTAAATATATGTGTTTAATGTTTGTTTATTATAATAGATATATGCTAGCACGATTAGTTAATTAGAAATGATTAATTAGTTTAATTGTGGAATTGGGTTAGGTATTATGTGTGGTTGTGAAACTGTAGTTAACTTGTGATATTATTTCGTTGTGGATTATTAATGGGAATTGTGTTTTGAATAATGTATTTTAGTGTGAGATATTGTTCTATTGGATTTGGGAAATCCGAATAGTAGTGCTTTTAATTACATGAGATTGTTTATTTTAATTTCTGGTATTTTTGTAGTTGGGTATTATGGGGAATATTTGTTGTAGAGAAAATATAAGTCTTCTAGATTTTTAGTTGTGAAAGGGTTCTCACTTATGTTAGTTGCCTTGAGATTTCATTGGGTAGTGCATGTAGTTGGATTCAGTATTGGACATCCGTAGGGATGTGTTATCTCTTGTGTTTTTTTATTATCAGTTTGTGCATTGTCTACCCTTGGGTGTAGTATGAGTTATTGTGTTGTCGATAGGGGAGTGGCTTTCAACGGGGATCGGGACACAAAGTGGTCCCAGGATAACTCGTGTGGAAGTCAGTGTAATCAGTGGAAATTAAATAACCTACTTTAGGGGAATGGGTAGTTAACATATTTAACTTGATAATTAGCCTCGCTCATTGGCTCAAGGGCTTGTGTTAGACTTGAAAAGAGTTGGGAAGGCTTGGAATGGAAAGATCGTTATCTTGTTTTCTTGAAAGATAATCAATTCTGCACTTGTGTGCATGTGGGGCTGGAGTTCGTAAGAGGTTACCAAGATAACCCAAGATGGGGGTCGGGACCTAGGAAGATCTCCTTAGGATAACCAATGCAACCTTTGTGATGACACTCCTCCTATGACAACAATCGATTATATTGTATAGTGGTTGTACTTGATTTTGTGATTCTGGAAGCAATGTAACCCTGTTTTGTAATTACTAGTATTGTGTTATCTTGTACCTTGCATGTGTCTAGGGGTAGTAGGTTAGTCTTGGTTACCTATTACTATCTCCTAGCACGGGGGTTGGTCCTACGAGTACCACATGGCTGGGTGGCATGCACCTTACTCTGTTGAGTTTTTGTTCTTGTTCGTGATGGCACGATCTTCTTGTTCGAGGAGCTCGTGTGGCTCTATGGATTTGTACTTCTCTTTATTCATTGTAACAGTGGACACTGTATATTGTATTCCTTATTTGTAATCAAGGAGGAACCCTTGTGATGTAATTGTAACATTATATGTATGATCTATTCATTGTTGGATTAAATGGTATATATATTGTTTATATGGTGTTGTATACATGGAAATATGTTCATTACTTTTCTTTGTGTTAGATTTATTATGGAATGGTGAATGCTTTGTTGTATGTTGTTATCATGAGTTAATTCCATATACTATGTTTTAGAATAATTTTGTAAGTTTTTGAAATTTCACATGTAAACATGTTGTGTGGCCTAGAGGATGTGTGTGCTAAGAGTAGTTTATTTCACTCGTTATTGTTACTCTTTTTAAGAAAAAAAATTAGTTGTGCTTCCGCAGTGTTACATCGTCCTCTAGGTTGCGGGACGGGGTTTTACAAATAAGTGTTGGTGTATAAGTGATATTTTAAAATTTGTTATAAAATTTGTTGATACTAGATCTTATCAATAGTAATATGTATGATGACATCATGAATCTTGTTTAAAGAAAAAATTACATCAAATACGAATTTTGTTGAAGGGATAATCTTATATAGAATTATATAAAAAAAAAATTGATCATGTTTAATATAATTTTTCATTATTTGAAACATTAATTTATAGATGTATAAAAAAGTTAATATTTTTTTAAAGAATAAATCATAATAAATTATACAAATTATAAATAATATAATATTTAATAATTTTTAAAAAAATCATTTTAAAAAATAGTAAAGATTAGATTAATATAAATTATTTCAGTCTAACAAGATTATAATTATATTCTAAAATTGTTAAATATGTTTGTATGAAAATAATATTTATTAAATTTTAAAGAAAAATTAAAAATTTGCCAAATTTTAAATTTCAACAGAATACTTAGTGATTGGTTGATTTTCCACACAAAAGGCACGCTATAAAAAAACCCTCCCAAAACTTAATTATGTGACTTTTAACTGACTATAATTGGTAGTTTGGCGGGAAAGGGTATTGGTATTTTGGCGAGAAAGGGTTTTTAAAAAATTAACAACCTGACGACGACCAATAATCATGACTGTGACGAATCAAATGGAAACGAAAATGGAAGACAGACTTTTGACTAGTCAGAGAGCTTAGTGTATGATACTTAAGCCTAGCCCTACTTTTCTTGAATTTGACGTCTACAAACATATTTGGTAACTTGTGGCCCTAAGCTTCTTGAACAAGTCGATTACTTTTTACAAATGGTAAATCAGTTGTTGTTTAATGGTAAAATCTTTCAAAATATCAGGTAAAAGTTTTCAAAATCTCATTTATCAAATATTGATTTGACAATGGATAGGAATATCCTATTTCTATTTGTAGTGTTTTTTTGTCAATTTGATGGCAACTTTATTTTTGCACTCACATTATTTTATGTTCTAAATTTGTATGCAAATATTTCATTATGCGCATCCCACGCTTAGGTTTTGCAATCCATTTTTCTCAGGAAGGGTGCAAATGGATTGATAGCCCATGGATCATGATGTAACAAATCTCAATCGTTCATCATTTTTTACCATTTTCTCGGCTCTTTACACACCTTTTTTCTTCCTTGTTGGTAATGACCTCTCACTTCTCCACTTGCATCTACAACATAACAGTTATTGCAAAATTTATGATGGATGGTAAAGTAGGTGGCGGTGAATGACATTAGTTAATATGTGGTGCTAGGGTTTCGTATCTTCTCTTGCAAAGTTTACACAGTTTTTCTCATCGACATCATTGACAGCTCAACACAATTTGTGTAGAAACTTGAGGTAAGTCGCTTGCCCTCTTTTCATTTTATGAAATATATAGATTTGGGTGGGTATTTCTACATGTGCTTCTACAAATTCATACCTATGTTCTTCTGCTTGTTTTATAAGTAGCCTCATTTCCTTGCACCTTAAGACGACATCCTCATTGTCAAGCTTTCACCTTGAACAACCCATCTCCAATACAAACCGAGCTCCTAATAAAAACCAATATGCAGCAAATTTACAGGTCCAATATCCTAAAGGTGTTAAGGCATATAGACTTTTGGATCCAGAGACACATGAGCTATTCATTGAAAGGAGTGTTCACTTTGAGGAAAGCTCTCCTAGCTTGGCCTCTAATCCTCCTCTTCCTTCCTCCATAGTGGAAAGTGATGATAGTGACTCAGATGATGATTCTTCCTCAACTTCAACTCGTAGGATCACACCTTTGCAAGGTCCACTTGCAGTTGAGGAGTCTCGTCCTTCATCTCCTACTAGACCTTGTTGGGCTCGACAAACTCTTGAGTTAGCAGGTTCTCTTGTTGGGGATCCTTCAAATACTCTAAGGACTCGATCACAACATCAGGATTTTCCACATGATTTTATTGCTAGTGCTTCAGATCCACAATCCTTTAAGGAGGCTTCAAGCATTCCTGAATGGGATTCAGCAATGGAGGAAGAGTATAGTTCCTTGATGAGGAATCACACATGGGATTTGGTTCCTCTTCCTAAGGGGAGAAAGATGGTTCGATGTAAGTGAATCTATCGGACTAAGTATGCAGCGGATGGAAGTGTGGGTAAATACAAAGCTCGGCTTGTGGCAAAAGGTTTCTCATAGGTTCCAGGTGTTGATTATACAAAGACCTTTGCACCTATTGCTAAGATGAATTCCATTCACTTGACACTTGCTATTGTTACAGCTCATGGTTGGGTTGTACATCAGATGGATGTGAAGAGTGCATTTCTTCACGGGGATCTTCATGAGGAGATTTACATGGAGTAGCCACAAGTATTCATACAGGATTCTTCTTTGGTTTGCAGATTGAGGAAGTCTATTTATGGCCTCAAACAGGCCCCTAGGGCTTGGTATGCCAAGATGGATTCCTTTCTTCTCTCAGCAGAATTCACGAGGTGTCATTCAAATTTGAATGTCTACATTTTGTGACAGGATGATTCTCACTTGCTACTTGTGCTCTATGTTGATGATTTGATCATTACAGGGAGTACCTCATCCATCATTGGCAGTGTCAAATCTGCTTTGCAGGATAGATTTGTTATGACTAACTTGGGCCTTTTGCACTATTTTCTTAGGATTGAGATCACATAGTCAGCTTCTAGGATTTCTCTTTCTCAACCCAATTATGCTCTTGATCTTCGAGCTCAATTTCACATGGTTGATTGTAAGCCTGCTCTGACTCCCTTTATTTTCGAGGTCAATCTTGAGGATAAGTGTTCTACTCCACTTGTTGATGCCACTTTGTATCGTCAGCTTGTTGGGAGTCTCATCTACTTGACTCACACACGCCCTAATATCTCCTTTACAGTTGGCATGGTTTCACTATTTATGCAGGAACCACATGAGCTTCATTAGAAAGCAGCCAAACGCATCTTGCACTACATACAGGGTACACATCATCATGGGATTCACAATGCAGCAGGTATAGGACTTACCTTGGTGGGATATAAAGATTCTGATTGAGCTGGCGATCTTGATGATCGTAAGTCCACTTCTGGCTATAGCTTTCATCTTGGTTTTGGCCCCATTTGTTGGCAAAGTAAGAAGCAGCATGCTATTGCTCTTTCTTCGACTGAGGTTGAGTATTGAGGGGTTGTTAATGCCGCTACTAAGGCTATTTGGCTTTAGAATATTCTCACTGAATTTGGCTTCACTATTCCATGTCCTACAGTCATTCATTGTGACAATCAAAGTGCCATTCATATCTAGAAGAATCCGGTTCACCATCAAAGGACCAAACACATCGAGATTCATATGCACTACATTTGGGAGCTAATATAGGAGCAGGTCATTGATTTGCAGTATTTCCCTATTAGAATTGGCTATGGATGCCAAGATCTATGGACCAAATGGAAAGCATAAAAAAGAGAAATGAATATGACATGAATAAATTGTATTCAATGTCAATGATATGAGATGATTCAGATTGATTACAAATGAGAGAAACCGCTTGGTTATATAGCCAAGGTGAGATGCAAGATGTCATAGAATTATGACAAGTGTTTTAATCATATGACATGAGACAACTAATCACACTTACCTAGGTTCACATGTAGTAGTTGTCAGAGGATAAGATAACAACTAATGACAACTAACATCTTCTAGAAATATTCCTTCCTATGACCTAAGTAAACTTAACATGTGTAAATAAGTCCCCTAGTAATGAATTAACTAGGTACGAGACTTTATTTACACCAACACCCCCCTTAAGTGAAACTTAGGGAGTAGTAGATTATTATGCAAATGACACAAAGATTATGATGGGTTCCGGCTACTAGGCCATGTTAGGTACCCATGTACAATGCAATGCAAATGAAATGCAATCTCTCACAAACGAAGAAAAGGAGAAAACCCAGTGGGACAAAACTCCTCCCCAAAAGAGAGATGAAATACAAAAAGAAATGAAATTCTCTCAATGATGAATGAGAAGGTAAAAACCCCATGTGAGGAAAAACACCCCCCCATAAGAGAGAAGTAGAAGAGAGACAAGGTAGGCCCCCCTCAATGTTGAGTCTCCTACAATGATGGTAGAAGCTCGACATTGAATGTTGAAGATGATCCAATCTCGACGAACAACATTCCTCCCCTTAGGAAGAAGCAAAACCATGGATGTATGTAGGATATCAAGAATATGGATGATGTTTGATGTTTGACCTTTGTCCTTTTTAGACTATTTTGAAGTAGAAGGAGAAGAAGATGATTTAGACATTCTAGAAGGAAAATCAATGTGATTCCTTTTGAGAATATTTTTCAACTCATCAATATCCTTCTTATAACAATAGTGTTCTTCATGCCCATCCTTCTTGCAATATGCACAAAAAGGCCTCTCCTTCTTAGATGTTTCTCCTTTTGAGGATGAGGATTATGATTCTTTATGTGGCTTGTTCTTTTTCTTCTTTTGCTTCTTATCAAGATTCCCTAATTCTTTTTGTACCTTAGACTCATTAGCCACCAATGCTTGTGGCTTGGAAGACTTGATTAGACCCATGTTCATTAACTTAGCTTCCTCTTGAATTAGGAGATTTGCAAAGTCATCAAACTTAGGATCAACATATGATGCTCCCATAGAAAGTCAATGGGTATGAAAGCCAGAAATAAACACTGAATACTCAGGACCAAGCTTGGATAACACATTCAGAATCAACTGTAAATCCTCTTTTTCAATACTGCATTCTTTCAATTCTGTTCTTAATTGCTTGATTTTGGAGATGTAGTCTTAGATGTGGTCAAAACATTTAGGATCAAGATTCATCAAATCATTATCAATCTGATAACCCCTAATCTTATCTGTTTTACCATACAATTTTTCAAAAGTCTCCCATGCCTCTTTAAGTGCATTGCATGATGTTAGAATTGGCTATGGATGCCAAGATCTATGGACCAAATGGAAAGCACAAAAAGAGAGATGAATATGACCAGAATAAACTATATTCAATGTCAATGATATGAGATGATTTTAGATTGATTACAAATGAGAGAAACCCCTTGGTTATATAGCCAAGGTGAGATGCAAGATGTCATAGGATTATGACAAGTGTCTTAATCATATGACATGAGACAAATGATCACACTTACCTTGGTTCACGTGTAGTTTTCAAAGGATAAGATAACAACTAATGATAACTAACATCTTCTAGAAAGATTCCTTCCTATGACCTAAGTAAACTTAACATGTGTAAATAAGTCCCCTAGTAATGAATGAACTAGGTACAAGACTTTGTTTACACCAACACCCCCCCTTAAGTGCAACTTAGGGAGTAGCAGATTATTATGCAAATGACACAAAGATGATGATGGGTCCCGGCTACTAGGCCATGTTAGGTACCCATGTACATATGTAATGCAAATGAAATGCAATCTCTCACAAACAAAGAAAAGGAGAAAACCCAATGGGACAAAACTCCTCTCCAAAAGAGATGAAATACAAAAAAGAAATGCAATACTCTTAATGATGCATGAGAAGGTAAAAATCCCATGTGAGGAAAAAGACCCCCCCATAAGAGAGAAGTAGAAGAGAGACAAGGTAGCCCCCCCTCAATGTTGAGTCTCCTACAATGATGGTAGAAGCTTGACATTGAATGTTGAAGATGATCCAATCTCGCCAAACAACATTCCTCCCCTTAGAAAGAAACAAAACCATGGATGTATGTAGGATGTCAGGATTATGGATGGGGTATGATGATGTCTCTGAAGCATGCTCAAGTGTCTCCATGTTGATGTTGAAAGTTGTTAGACTCCAAACAGGCATTCTAGGCCACACTGTTGAAAAGGACAATCCAATATCTAGTAGAGACGAATGATCCAAAGACAAGGATATCCCCTCTAAAGACAAAGAAGCCTCCTCCAAATTTTGTCCAAAAGTATCCACACTCATGCCAAACTGTGAAGAATGATCATGTAGAGAATGAACAAGAGGTTCATGGTGTTCCCTCACAACAACTGAAGAAGGAGCATCTTCATCAAAGAGAAGATGAATGCTATCAATGATGTCTCCCAAATTTGCAAGATGAGACTCCAAAAAAAAGTCTGAAATACCTATCAGGAATTCATCACATGTAGCCATCTCTGGAAGACTATGAATGTCCTGCTGCACCAAATCACAAGGAGCCAAAATTGTTGGATCACAAGTATCATCAACTGCAACAGTAGATGGAGGAGATAGAATGCATGGCTCAAGGACTGGATCTGATGTGAGAACTCCCAAGTTCAAGAAGCCAAATGTCTCCTTTGAATCATGGTTCATATGATCAACAGTCAAAGGAACAATGTCACCATTAGAAGCAAACTGTGCAAAGTTATACAACCGAGATGAATGATCAACCACCCAAGTAGCAATGATCTCTCTAGTCTCCAAGTCTCGAATGATGACAGAATCAGGTGTGAACTCCACAGTTCTCCCATCTCCACCATGTGTAATCTGATATATGGAAAGAAGATTGCTTGTCAAATGAGGAACACACAAGACATCCTGAAAAGTGTTGTCCCCAAAACTAATAGGTCCCTTCCTTGTTACACTCATGTATGTATTGTTTCCCATCAAGATAGGAGACATAGTACAAGGCTGAAATGAAGAGAAGATAGTCTATGAAGATGCCATATGATGAGATGCTTCTAAATCTAGAAGCCATCTCCCTGATCCTAGATCTGAAAGAGCACAAAGAGCTTGACCTTTACTTCCTGATGTAGATGCTTGACCTTTGTCCTTTTTAGACTGTTTTGAAGAAGGAGGAGATTCAGACATTCTAGAAGAAAACCAATGTGATTCTTTTTGAGAATATTTTTCAACTCATCAATATCCTTCTTGTAACAATAGTGTTCTTCATGTCCATCCTTCTTGCAATATGCACAAAAATGCCTCTCCTTCTTAGATGTTTCTCCTTTTGAGGATGAGGATTCTGATTCTTTATGTGGATTTTTGTTTTTCTTCTTTTGCTTCTTATCAAGATTCCCTGATTCTTTCTATACCTTAGACTCATTAGCCACCAATGCTTGTGGCTTGGAAGACTTGATTAGACCCATGTTCATTAGCTTAGCTTCCTCTTGGATTAGGAGATTTGCAAAGTCATCAAAATTAGGATCAACATATGATGCTCCCATAGAAAGTCAATGGGTGTGAAAGCAAGAAACAAAAACTGAATACTCAGGACCAAACTTGGATAACACATTCATAATCAATTGTAAATCCTCTTTTTCAATACTGCATTCTTTCAATTGTGTTCTTAGTTGCTTGATTTGGAGATGTAGTCTTGGATGTGATCAAAAATTTTAGGATCAAGATTCATCAAATCATTATCAATCTGATATCCCCTAATCTTATCTACTTTACCATACAATTTTTCGAAAGTCTCCCATGCCTCTTTAGGTGTATTGCATGATTCAATATGAAATTGCAAATCAAATGAGACTAATGAACATATGCATCCAAGTGTTTTCTCACGATCAATCTCCCACCTTGCCAATTCTTTAGCATCAGTAGGTTTTTGAATGGTGTCTTTTAGATGACCTATTAGACCTTTCATCATAAGATAATTCCATACTAATTTTCTCCATGTAGCATAATTATGTGGATTTAGGGGTTCAATTTGAGATTTTCCCATTGCAAGAACACAAACCAAGCAAAAGAATGCAAGAAATCACTGCAAGATTACTCCCCCCGCCAAATCAATCAATCAAGAAACCCCCCCAAGCAATATCTGATTTGGCACTTTATATTTAGTGCATTTACAATTGCCACTTTTCAAAAACAGCAAAGTGGACTTTGATCTTGGTACATGCAAATGCCAAATTTGGCCACATAATCAAGTACAATTTTTGGTACAAAATGAGATCAATCTGATCATACCATTGAAAATTACATGAAAAATCATGCACTTTGAAAAAAAACCTGCACCCAAAAATATTACTATAGGAGCAAGATATGGGCTCTCGAAGTTCCCAAAATGAGGACAAAGTAGCAACACTTGTGAGAATCTGCAAATTCTAGAAAAACCAGACACCAAAACCAAATTTTGATTGCACCACTGCATAGAGCATGAAAAAATTATCCCAAATCAAAAAAAATTGCTCAATGGAAGGGGGTCCAAAATTTTCAAATGCACGCTAATGTCATTGTTGACGCATGATGACATCAGCAATATCTGGGATTAAATTTGACGTCCGCCGAAGTGTAAAAAAGAATATTCGCTGGCCGACGACTGCAAGATGTTGTTGGTATATTCTCAAGCTGGAATTCTATCAGGCTGTCACCAATGTATGAATAGTGCCCTCAAATTTTTGTGTTCGTCGGACTGTAGTGATCGACTAGTGGATTTAAATGACTTGCCAGCTTTTGGATTTTTGTCGGCCGCTTGGAATATGACTGTCGGTTGGGAGTGAATGAAGTGGCCTGCCAGAGTGGGGGCCAACAGGTATAAGGTACCCTGCAAATCTGCAATCGGTACCCACCTGGTATGATTCTGCAAACAAAAAAATATTTTAGCCTTTTTTTTTATTTTACAATACAAATCTTTTGCAATAGACTGAATCGGTGCAATATTAATTTTTCAAAAAAAAAATGAAATATTTCTGACAATAAAATATTTATTTTTTAGAATCGTACCATCAGTGCAATAATGACGACCTGGAGAGTCATACGGCTCTCTGGGCAAAAAAAAATTGCCTCACCGAATGACTTGCTCCGAATTGGACGAATTGACAGTCAATCTTAGGGTTTTTGGCCCTTTTGGATGCAATGGCAAGGTCAGATTTGACCCAAAATGCTCCAAAATTGCAGCTACCTTGTAGATTTGGCAATCACTCTTTAGCTTCAAACCCTCATAGATTTGGCCTCGTATGTCTGATTTGACGAAACAAAAGGAAAAATTGACTTTCTTGAACCTTCTAAACATAATGGTGAGCTTAGATTTGCACCAACAAGCTCTGATATGAACCTGCAATAAAGAGCCACAAAATAGAACACCCCCAAATTTGGTATCTCTCTTCAGAAAAAGACTCTCCAATTGGTGTAATTAAAAGTGTTGTACCTTGTCCTAGGTCATTATTACACCTTAGTTAAGTTTACTTAGGGACCAAATAGGAGGTAGTTGGAGAATTTCCACTTTTGGTGGACTTGACATGTCATTACTTTATCACTTCCACCTTTTGTGGACACATCATGTGATTATCTCTCCACCTTTTGTGGTAATTATCACATAATCACTTTTCCACTTTAGGTGGAGTGATAGCTTTTCATAGTTGTCTCATGTCATAACATTACAACACTTGTCATAATCTTATGCCCTTCTATGTTCTCACCTTGGCTATATAACCAAGGGGTCTCCTATGTACTTGCAAACACTTAAAAATGACCCAGGCCTACAAGCTCTATTTTTACCACTTTCGTCCTAGCATAATTATGACATTTAATTATGTTGTTGGTCCACATTCGACTATTAATTAAATAATTCTTAATTATTTAATTAATTTATGTTTGTTTATTCTTCATAATTATTAAATAAATAAATTTTATTTATTTATTAAATACATCATTATTTATTTAATTATCTTTATTCATTTATTCTTCCTGATTATTAAATAAATGAATTTCATTTATTTATTTAATGTCACTAATTCTCATAATTAAATGAATTTATTAATTTGTTTAATTATTGGTCACAATATCTAAATTAAATAATTATCTTTAATTATTTAATTACCTAATTTAACATTTCTCTCATTTTAAATATGTTAATTATTTAAAATGATTTCACATTCTTAACTGATAGTTCATTTTAGTAAATAATCTGAAAATTGATTATTTATTATCTCATAAAATCCATTTTTTGAATTAATTTAATTCAAATTGGTAACTTTCTTCCAAAAATCAAGCAATCGAGCAGATTCTTGATTTTCCAAATATGATCTTCAGTTCAACTCTTATCTTCTTAATTTTTCGAATCTCACAAATCAGGCAGTCTTTATCTTCTTGATTTTCAAAAAAATTTAGTTTTCTAATTAATTATCTCATCTATTCTCCACCGCTAATTTGATTTTCTCAAAGGACATCTTGACCACTCATTTAATGATTTTGCCCTAACCTTGATTAGGGATTATCACATTAGATCTTGTCTGCTGATTTTATGCTTTTGACAAAAGTCAATCTCGTCTGTCCATCCAAAATTGCATTTTCTATAAAATGTCAATTTTGCTCACATTTTCGACTAGTCATATTTATGCTCATTTCTTAGATATTGCAGTATTTTACTTCATCAAGTTTAGACATTTCTTGGCATAGGCATTTTAGTCATTTTCTCATAGGCATAGACATATGTTCAAAATCCTTCAAAGCTTGTTTAGGACATAGGCATAGTCAAAGGATTGCTCGTACGTTCGATCTGAGGGCAATAATCAGCAAGTTAGAAGGTGCTACGAAGAGGAATCATAGAAGCTTCAGCGATTATCTAGTATAAATGTTTCTTCTTTTAGTTTTCAATGTGCTTCGTAGTTCTTTGGGTTTATATACATTGTTGATTTGCTAACATCTAACATGCCTAAAATTTACCCTTAGATATAGTACTTTTGTATAGCATAGCACATTGTATTCTATTTGCATTATTGGCATAATACAATTTATTCTTGTCATCTTGTATCTATCTCTCATATGCTTGTGCTTTCTATTAGGCCTCTAGATATTGGGTGGCTACCTTCATATCCAATTCTTACAAAAAAAAATTAGAAACACATCAGATGCACACATAACACCAAGATTTTTTTACGTGGAAACCCTGTTAGGGGACAAACCATGGTGGAGGTTAGTCCACAAGAATATGCCCTATTAAAAGTATAATGAAAATGAAATATGGGGAATGCACTTGCATTCGAGCACACTACCTAAAGCTCACTACTCAATTACAAAGGAAGACGCACTATCTTACAAAAGGATTCAGATTAAAGCCATCCGTAGGGATTTGAACTGATAAAATGGTGTTTGCTAATGCCTGATCATAGTTCTGGTTAAGCACATGAACAACTCTTCACTCTTCACTTTTCTTCACACTATGCTTTACCTTCAAATGATTAGGACATTATTCACACATACACACATTCTCACACACTTCAATTTGAACAAACAACTGCTCTTATATATCTGCAACAAGAAATTTCACCACTACAAGTCGGCCATAAAGAAATAATAAAATGAATATGACTGTCGGCCCAAATCATTCATAATAATCAATGCATATCAACCAAAGTTGGCCATAACTTAGTGAGGACCTAAATCAACATCTTCAACATGCAAACACTTCAATTAAATTCTCCTCGAAGATCCATAACACACTTCAACACCATGTCGGCCAGGAACATGAAAAATATGAACACGCAAGACAAAATCGCCAACCATGATCACAATGATCAATGTGGGCGTGCAACAAAGATAGAGCATGATCTAGAAGCATTCACAAGCATTAAGAACCAACAAAGAAGCATCTGTAACAACTGAACTAACTGAAATAGCCTCATCTTCAATCAAGAACACTAACTGAAGAAATATAAAAACTATCTGAATGAAAATCTTCATAACTTGATCAACTCTTCATGCAAATCTCTGAAACTCGATGTGGATAGACTATATACACTCAACAAGAAACCCTTTATTCCACAACCTTTGATCTTCAATGTATAGAACATACCTCTATATTGAACTTCACTTAACCACTAACAACCTGCAACTCATTTCTTTACAATTTTCTCAATATCCTCGACATATACAACTTCAAATACATTTATGCTAATAGTGTTGACATTAATGACAACCACATATCAGCAACACAACTACAGCATCCAACAATATCCCCCTTTGGCATTGATGGCAACACGTGATGTGAAAAACACCATCAACCCAACTAACTCTTAATACTTACTCCCCCTTAGGAACTAACTCATTTTCTCCTCAACTCTTTCTCATGAATTCTTCTCCCACATAACTCTTTTCCCCAGATAATCACCAGTTTTTCACATGATTCTTCTCCCCCTTTGACATCAATGACAAAGAATCTCTAAGCTCTGAACCACATATCTAAATTTTTGAACATCTGACTACTCTGCCTAAGTAGCAGCCACCACAACATCAATCTGAAACAAAATATGTCTATGAAATGCACAGACTCATGTAGTTGCATTGCATCTTTAGTTTTGATTAAGAGGAATAATCACCCCTAACTTCCCTCTAAGATACTCAAAAGTATCCTTAGGCAATGGCTTTGTAAAAATATCTGCAATTTACTCCTTAGTAGGCACATATTCCAATCTTACTTCTTTTTCACTTACCTTCTCCCTCAAAAAGTGAAACTTGATAGATATATGCCTTGTCTTTGAATGCAGCACCGGATTCTTAGAAATGTTAATAGCACTTGAATTATCACAGTATATAGCAATAGGCTCATCATATACAACTCTAATATCCTTCAACATTGCTTCATCCATAGGACTTGAGTACAATTGTTAGCAGCAACAATGTATTTGGCCTCAGCAGTGGACAAAGAAATGGCATTCTACTTCTTGCTTAAACATGAAATTAGCTTCTTACCCAAGAAAAATGCTCCACCACTAGTACTTTTCATGTCATTTACATCTTCGACCCAATCAGCATCAATAAAGGAACTCAAAGTAAGATCATCATCTTTAGTATACCATAGGCCAAGATCAACAGTTCCCTTCAAGTATCTGAAAATTCTCTTCACAACAGTCACATGAAATTTCTTTGGGTCAACTTCAAATATTGCAACAATACATACAACATTCATAATGTCAGGCCTAGTTTGAGTTAAGTACAACAATCCACCAATCATTGATCTATATCTTGTCTAATTTGCTTTCAGAGAGTCATCTTCTATTGTCAATTTGCATCCGGTCACCATAGGTGTACCAACTAGCTTTGAATCTTCCATATTGAACTTTTTCAATAATTCCTTCACATTATTGGACTGAGATATAAATATCTCTTTACCTAATTGAGTAATTTGCAATCCCAAAAAATAATTTCATCTCACCAATCATAGACATCTCAAATCCATTCTGCATTTCACTAGCAAACTTCATGCACAAGGCATCATCTCCTCCAAAAATAATGTCATCAACAAAGACTTAAACAATCAGATCTTTATCATCATTCTTGAAATACAGATTACTATTAGCAGTACCTTTGCTAAATCCAAGTTTCAGCAAATACTTGTCCAATCTGGCATACCATGCTCTAGGGGCTTGCTTAAGTCCATACAATTATTTCTTCAACTAACACACCATATCTTCCTTATCAATCAACTGGAATCCATCAGGTTGCTCAACATACACTTCTTCCAATTCACCATTTAGAAAAGCTTATTTGACATCCATCTAATAAAATTTGTAATCCTTGTGAGTAGCATAGGCAAGAAATAATCTTACAGCTTCAATTCTAGCAACAGGGGCAAAGGTTTATTCAAAAGCAATTCCTTCCATTTGTGAATATCCTTTACATACCATTCTTGTTTTGTTTCTAATCACTTCACCTTGCTCATTCAGTTTGTTTCTAAAAACCCATTTAGTTCCAATAACATTCTTATCCTTAGGTCTGGGAACAAGAATCCATGTATTATTCTTTTCAATCTATTTCAATTCCTCTTTCATTGCTTCAACCCAATGCTCATCTTTACATGCTTCATTCACACTAGTAGGCTCCGTTTTTGAAATCAAGCAATATTCTTCTACAATCTTTCTCCTAGTCAGGACACCTTTGTTCTTGTCACCTATAATCTAACCTTTTGAATGATTCATAATCTAAGTGGCTACCTAGCCTCTTTAGGCTGTTCAACTTCAATTTCTTCACAGGTTTCCACTGTAGTTTCTCCCCTTCTTCATTCTCCGATGCACTGTGATTGGATTTGCACTTGATTTGTAGTCTAATCTTGCTTTCCTTGATTTGTACTATCATTTTTATCATCATATTCATATCCACAAGTTCTGGATAGTGTACCAAAGAATCCATCAACCTTAACATTTGCACTTTCAACCATTTTCTTCAATCTTTTATTGTAACATCGGTAGGCCTTGCTCTTAGTAGAATAACCCAGAAAGATACCTTCATCACTCCTAGCATCAAACTTTCCTATGTCTTCATCTCTCTTAATGTAACATCTACTTCCAAATATCTTGAAGTATTTAACAGTAGGATTTTGACCGGTCCATAGCTCAAAAGGGGTCTTACCACTATCACCTTTGATTTGTACCTGGTTGAGTATGTACACAGCAGTACTCACAGCTTCTCTCTAGTAGATATGAGGGAGATTTTCTTTCAGCATCATTCTTCTAACAGCATCTTCAATTGTTCTATTCTTCCTTTCCACAACTCCATTTTGTTGAGGGTTCCGCAGTGTAGACATTTGTCTTCTTATCCCATGTTCTTCACAAAAAGAATTAAATTCACCAGAAGTGAATTCACCACCTCTATCTGATCTCAAACACTTAATCTTCAAACATGTCTTTGTCTCAACCATAGCTTTGAAGATCTTGAACTTTTCCAATGCTTCATATTTCTCTCTTAAGAAAGTAACCCATAGCATTCTATAATAATCATCAATGAGTAGCATGAAATACATGTAACCTTGTAGACTTCTGACCTTAGAGGGACCACACAGATCAGTATGCACAAGCTCTAACAATTCATTTGAACAATATTTTTTACTCCAAAATGAAATTCCGGTTTGTTTTCCCAATTGACATTCCTTGCATATTGCATTAGTAGGTTTCACCAACCTAGGTAGATCTCACATAGCCTTTTTAGAACTTATCTTGACAATATTATCAAAGTTAACATGACACAATCTCCTATGCCATAACCAACTTTCATCAACTTGGAGCACCCAAATGTAACTTTTTACTAGCAGCATTCAAGTGAAAGATATTACCTTGTGTCTTTGTACCTGATGCAATTACATTTTCGAAACTCAATATTTTGCACTTTCCATCATTGAACTGAAGATTATATCCCTTATCAACCATTTGACCAACACTCAAAATATTATGCTTCAAGCCTTTCACATACAGAGCATCATCAGTATTATGCTTACCATCAAGAGAAATGCATCCTCTTCCATGGATCACATCAAATGTATTATCACCAAATCTTACAAAACCACCATCATATTTTTCAAAGCTCACAAACTTACTTTTGTCTCCTGTCATATGATGTGAACATCCACTATCAATTACCCATTCATCTTTCTCTTCAATTCGAGCAGCCAGGGCTTTCTCCACATTTGTACAACTAGCAAATTCGGTAGATACAGGACTATTTTCTCTAACAACAATAAATACCCATTCATCATCATCTCTATCGGATTCTTCATCTATTACACCTTCATCAGCAACATAGTAACATGTCTTCTAAAATATAGGCTTGTTATGTCTTGGTTTAGGGGCTCTTTTTGGACACCTTGATGCAAAATGACTTATCTTATTGCAAGAAAAACATTTAAGAGGCAACTTTCCTTCATACTTACCTTTTCCTCTTGGTACCTTTTTGACAATAAGTGCTTCCAGCTCTTCCATCTCTTTTTCTTCTTCTTCAATCTATCTGATTTCATCTTCGTACTTGAATGTCTTTCTAGATGAACTCTCACTTGGTTCATAACTCTATCTATCTCTTCTAGAAGTAG